>VXAU01000439.1:790089-889027 GCA_013399695.1 Formicarius rufipectus | reverse complement strand
GGGGGGGGGGGGCAGGGGAACAGGGATTAGGGAGAAAGGGTTTATTTTTACTCTTTGTTTCTTACCACCCAAATCTATTTTATTGTCAATAAATCAAATAGTTTTTCATCAAGTCAGCCCTGTGATGGTAATTGATCTACCTGTCTTGATCTTGGCCTAAGAGTTTTGCCATCTTGTTCCCCCACCGTTGCTGTCATGTTGAGAGGGATAGATGAGAGGGCAGCTGCGTGGACTATTTTGTAACGTATAGGTGACCACTCCTGTTTATTTAAATTATAACTAGTGCTGTCTTATGTTGGATAAGGTTTTATTCTTCTGTTTCCAACAGACTGTAAATTTGAATATATTGTGGAGGCCGAGCACCATGATAGATGTTACCATATAATGTTTTGCAGTACTGTTGTTACTGTCTTTCCAGAGGTGTGAAAAATATCTGCTGCACTACAAGGTATTTCAGGATATAGTAACTATTTTAAGAGTTTGTAAACTGGTTCTCTTGGTCTATGGCAACCCTCTGCTTTGCTATAAAGTAGAAAAACTCTATCAAATCTGCATTTGAGCTCACATTCCAAGTGACTGTATTAAACAGACTGGTAGCATGGAAGTTTGGAGTACATTAAAATAAAATTATTCTTTGGGTTGTAAACTGCCTTTTCTGAAGATTTTGCTCAACTTCAGCATCACATGTTTGCTATGCATTTCCCTGTTTGGGGAAATAGTGTTTATATAGCATAAATTCACATCTGTGCCTTGGGATATGGGTCCCTGTGGTTTTCCTTCTACAACTTCTATTCGGTTTGCAGTACAGGTCTGCCATTTGCAGTGACAGTGGATGTGACTTCCGACAGCAGTAACCAGTTTTAGTGAGAGCACCAGAAACTCGGGATCTCTATATTGTCACAGAAATTATTTTATCCCCCCTACTGTTAGCATTGTCGTGTCAGAGCTGCCAGCACCTAGCAGACTGGTAGTAATGAAAGATCTGAATGTGGGAGCTACAGTGTAGCATGCTGTGTTGCTACTAAATTACTCAGCAGCCGTTCTAAACACCTTCAGAAAATACATTTTCTCTTGCATTTGAATACATTTTATGCAAATCTGACATGTGGTTTGGCCCCTGGGTTTTGTTCCCAGCACTGTCAGAAACAATCTTCTGCAACCTCTTTTGTTCACCCATCTGGAAAATAACAGGATTATACTTGCCTGCCTTCTGGGGGAGAGTGTAAGTTTTCCTCAACAGCAAATGTTGCGAAAAATACAAAACTAAACACCAGTCTGTGGCTGACATGAGCCAAAGCATGTTCTGACCATTCCTTACTTAGCTGAAGAGCACACTTCCTTAACCAGCCAAAGAGGAAGATATTAAGACTTTTTCCTTCACCTTTAACAAAAGAGAAGCCCATATCACTTTTAGTGGATTTATTTGAATCAAATACCTAACCCTGTAATCTCTCTGCAGAGTGTCCTTTACCCCAGATTTCTTACTGTATTTCATGGAGGTAGTCAATCTGGCACCCCTGTTTTACCACTTTGTAAACAGTGTTTCTTCAGTTCCCATGTAGAGAAGCAGGTGCAAAAGCAGTTTTACTGAAATCATCAGGTGAAGATATATAAGAAAAACCAGGCTCACAGTGACATGTGAGTGGAGTTTGAATTGAATGGCAAATGGCTGTGTATTATTGCATGTCATACATTTCAGCATAAAGTATTTTCAGACGATCAAACATCTGTGAGGTTTTATTTTCTTGTGAGTTTTACAATGATCAGCATCTTACAGCTTTTGGAATTAATATCTTCTCTAAAGTCCTCTTTATTAAGGACGATAATGTCAGTGTTATTAGGTAAGCAGTTGAAGAGAGAAGTGGTTAATTTGGTTTGATTAGTCGTGAACTGCTGTAGAAATTCTGCTGATCTGACTAAAAGAATCATCTTTTGGGGGATTTGGTAATTTCAGTTTTAGTTATATCAGATCTCTAATCACACTCCCTGAATAGTTTCATCAATTGGGCACCATTCATTTTGGCAACAGCACTCTTATATTGACTAAAACTGTAGATTAAATATGAACTATTTTATCATTCAAGCAATTAGGGCAGTTGAACCCCCCAAAAAGCCCTCAGTCTTGGAAAGTCCTCTAATTATTTATAATAGATTATATTATTATTCTATAATAGTGATTCTTATTCTGAAGAATTCTGCGTAGGAAACAAACATTATCCAAATACAATGTGTTCAACACTGTCAGAATTAGTTCACTTCATATCACTGCTTTGTAATTTAAAGTGGTTAATTGATTTGTATGTGCAATTTTAACTACAGCTGATCATGTTTTTCGACAGGTTAGCAGCAAGGTTGTGGGAATTTTTTGGTAGTTTTTATCTACTTGGTCATGTAGTGGTTAAATGCTGAACACGTATTTTACTCTCAGAATTCTTTCTATGATATTTTCTCTTTTTTTCCTTTCATACCTTTTTTTTTTATTATTATTTTTAAACTACTCAAAAAGTGCTGTCATTTTTCTCAGTTATGAGCAGGAAGACAGTTAAGTACACCAAAGGTTGCATACTGAATACAAAAAACCAAAGGGCCAAAACATTTACAGCTACATTAAGTAGGAAATGAAGCAGCACAGAATTGTTCAGTTTAAATTCAAGATGAGCTGCAAGAAACTAGTATATCTCATCTCACCTTACACAAGTTCTTGAACTAAACATGAACTAACATTTTGCAGCCTGTAACTTTCTCAGCATAGTGTTGCTGCATCTTCAGAAGATTACATAAATTAAATTACCTAATAACTGGGAAAAGTTTAGGTACATATTCTGTACTTTTCAAATCTCATTGCATACCTTTAAACAAAGGGCAGACACAAATTCAGATATTTTATTCCTCTAAATGGCATATTCAATAATTTGAAAATTTTTACAGGTAAACAGTATACCTGCTTATTTTAATCCAAGATCATTGGGGATAGTTTTCTATGGGGTCCAAGGAACTGCTCCTATAAAACTAGTGTGCCTTAAATCATTATCATGGATAGTATAGTCCAAAATACTCAGCTGATCCAAGATGAGAACTAAATACTTTGCCTAATAAGCTTTTTGGTCTCTCCTTTGCAGTTTTCTCTTTAGAAATAATCATGCTTTCTATGTGTAGAGTTGGTATCTGTTGCAAGCCAAATAAGGTCTGGTTTTCCCCTAGTTATCCAAATTGTTACACCAGCATTCATCAGTGAGAATAGAGGACAAACACAGAACTTCTTTTACTCCACCAACCGTTCCTGAATGAGAAAAGGATGAAAAAAAAAAATAAAAAAATCATGAAGTAGATTTCAATAACCAACTCCCCACACAACTTATTCTCTTTATCTAGTTACCTTCAGCATGTCATTACAGTTGGATCATCATCATGGATACAGCTATGCATATGTGTATGGGTGGACTATCTTCCCTTCCTGACCAGACAGTAGCCTATTCTTGTGTTTTTAGAGTTTTTTTGTTTGCTTTGGGGTTTGTGGGTTTTAATTTGAAATAAAAACAGTCCATTAGTTGTTCAATGAAAGCAGTGGTAAAATCAGCTGACCTGTTCCTGCTCATCCTGTCTTCCTGCCGAGTCACTTCCTCTGGCATGCAAATGAGAGGCAGATGCATAGCAGGGATAGCAAACCACTTAATATTGACTGAAAACAGTCAAATATTTAACTGCTTCAATTTAATCAGTGCAATGTCCTATAAAAGCAAGTTGTGTTTAGATCAATTCTTCTTAATTTCTATTAACTTAATATAGGAACATTGCTTAGTGAATAAAAATATGAAAATCACAGAACTTGCATTCATTACCTGACATATTTGGCATTCTTGGGACAAGATCTTGAGCAGTTCCATTCATCTGCTTCAGCTCTTTCCCTGTAATTCAAGATTTACAGAGATCTTCTCAGTATAAAATCAATTAATAATCACAAAGTGCCGAGGTACATAGCCAAAGACTGAAATACTGTGAAAAATAGCTTATATCTTAAAGGTAAAGTGTTCCCTAAAATATACTGCTATTCAGATAGGACATTTAAAAACATTTCAAGATTTTCATAATACCCTTGTGTCAACATCAGCTAAGGGGGTAGAAAATTTGTTGGTCAGCATTTCATTATCTAGCTGGCAGTCAGTTACTCAATGCCATCCCTTAATGCTAAATACTGTGACCCAAAGAAATAATGAAGTATTTCATTAGGTCCTTCAAAGGAAAAGAACCTTCCAGCATGACGTCTTAGGGTTTGCCTCATAGACATGTCAAAGGTATCCTGCTATGAATACTCTTCTGACCACATTAGAGACAATTTTACTATACAAAATTATTTTAAATTATCCTACTTTTTCTTTTCCATTTAAATTTGAAGGACAACTTTCTTTTTCAAACCTTGCAAGTATATGGTCTGTAGGCTGGAGAATGTTGATATATTTAGTTTGACCATTTTTTAATAAACTTTGTTTGCTCTTGATATTTTGGTATTTGCAGCTTTAGAGAGTAACTTGAAATAAAGGAGATTTTTTTTTTTTATTCCAAAACAAGAATTCTTGTTTTACAACTCATTTGATGAAACTCAGCTACTGACCATTGAATCCTCTGAGCCAAATGACATACAATCATGGTGTAAAAATTATGTGATCATGTTGCCATCCATTTTTCTATAGATCCCAATATTCTTTTATCTTTTGCAGTTATTTAAAAAAAATGCAGCAGTGGAACCAGCTAGATTCATGAATACAGTAAATACAGAAGACAGCCAAGAGGCAACGGTCAGAAACAAGAACACAAGAAGTTCCACCTGACATGTGGAACTTCTTTATTGTGAGGGTGGATGAGCAATTGAACAGATTGCTCAGAGAGACTGTGGAGTCTCCTTTGGAGATATTCAACAGCTATCTTGATGCAAACATGAGAAACATGCTCTAGGGGACTCTTCTCAAACAGAGAGGTTGAACCAGATGGCATCCAGTCACCCCTTCCAACCTTATCTCTTCTATGAGTTTGCGTGAAATGTAAAAATCACTTTGGCTTTATGGTGGGCTATATTAGAAGAGTGTCTGCTCTTAGGAACCTGTTGGGACACTTGGGTTCTAAAACTTGTCTGTTCTTCAGGCTCATTCAGGCCACTTCATCAACTTGTTTACTTTCACTGTTGACTGCAGAAGCTGCTGGACATCTCTGTGACAACATGTTATTCCCTCGTGGTGAGAGGCAGCATTTGCTATCAGCTGGTAGGGAGCAGGACAGTGCATGGGACAGGCTTGAATCACAATTATGGAGTTCCCTGTCTTTGGGGATAGTGAACATTAGCTCTCCCAGTTTACTATTCACTAGGGCTAACAATATAAAGAAGAGCGTAGTACAGGCATCTTACACCCTTTCAGAAAATGGTAAACCTTGGTGCATTATTCCAAATTAGAGACAGCTTAATGTGAAGTTAATTTTTATCAGTTAGAAACGTTAATTCTGATCAACTGACACAATTTTCAGTCCTTGAATCTTGACCTGAAGTATCTACATTGTTAATAGCACCAAGCATCTCTTTGAAATGAAATAGCAAAGCACAGGGGGTTTTTTGCAGTGAAGTATTTTCTAAAATTTCCAAATTCAATATGTGTGTGTTAGCATTTATAATATATAATTGTGAAAGTGGACATCAGAACAAAGAAATAAATTGCCTCATCTGTAAGCAAAACCAGTTTATGAATACACAACAACAGGCATTTTGGTGCTTCTTTACCTTCCACAATGTCAGTAATTACCTTCATTCATAAAATTTAATCTTATTGATAGGCCCATGAAGAAATATAGCACATTTCACATCATCCATTATTGTCTTTTTCCATGAATACCTCCTACTTTCTAAAATCTCATGAAAGTAATATATCTTGTTTAAAAATAAAACAAGAAAACTTATTAACAGGTGGCCTGTGAACACGTTTACACATAAAAGCTACATGGTACATGAAAGGTACATATTTACCTTGGGTGTTTTTTTCTGGTTGATTTTGGTTTGTTTTTTGGTTTGGGGATTTTTGTTGGTTTTGTTTCTTGTTTTTGGTGTTTTGTTGTTGTTGTTTTGTTTTGTTTTAAGTTTTGAATCTTACCCAGTATTTATTTTCAGAATAATACACCTCAGCTCAAATATACATCACAAAACAGAGTGACTGAAAAAAATAGGAAAGACATTTGCAATACCTTTTGAAACATGCATCTGGCTATTTCAGTAGTTTCTCTTCAAGCACATCCAAATGACATTACAATCTTTATTTTTCCTTTCTATATTCAAATAGGAAATAAGCATTATAATCCTGTATTTTCATGTGTGTTTAAGAGTAGTTTTAAAGAAGTCTGTGGATAAAATGTGTATAACACATCAACATAAAGTGACCTCTTTTTTCTTTTAAAATATTTAGTTATAGCTTAGAAAAATGTTCTTAACTGTTCATGTGGGATTATGTCATTTATACAGTTTAAAAATACATATGAAATTATTATGAAAACATTAATTTCTTTGACACAGAAGTTCTAAAGCTCATACTATTATAATGATAGGGAAAAACATGACATATGTGTTAGCATAAGCAGAGACTGCAACAAACTATTTGATGAATCTGGTCCACTTAAAGGTAAGAAGGCCCCTTCAGTAAATTTGGATGACAACAGTAAATGTCAAGTTCAGTGCAACTCTGTATTTATGCATATATTCTGAAAGCAGAGGTCTGCTCTGTTCTGCTCCTTTGTGTGTGCAAAGAGATAAATATCTGTAAAGAAAGAGGGTTGTTTTTTTTAAAATGCAATGAACTGATTGCATTGCATGGTGATTTGGCTTTATAAATCATTGAATCTTAAGTCTGATAAATGGGAGTGTCATTTAAAATTTCTGCCTTGTGTTATTGATTTCAAGTGAGTTACTCATGCTTTATGAAAATAGGTTTGTAACATCTCCGCCACTTCTAGTAGCACTGCTAGCTCTCATTTCTCCAAAAATCAGCTATTTTTACCTGTTTTGAAGAGGGTCTGGAGGAATTGTGATGACAAGGACTTATCTTCTTTCTTACTGACATTATAAAAATGAAAGACACAGTGTTGATGAGAATTTGAGGCTCAGCCTGCAAATGTGTTACAGCTTATTAAGAAAGATAATTATTCATTCCCAGTTTTATCTGGGCTACAAATGGTATATTAGTCTTCTGCAGTGTGCTCTGCAGTTCTCTACAGCCCTTTGTTTATGACAGCATAAGTAATGCTTAATACAAATACAATGTTAGTGACAATTCTTGTCATACATAGAAAGCTATTCTTTAGCAATAACATGTTTGTACCTTCAATGAGACAAAATAGTACATTGTTGAATTAAGAATTACAGTGGCAAGCTCAAAATCCTGTTTTAAGAGTCTTCCTTGTGCTCTGTATGCCCTGATTCATGTTCTCTTGCCATATTTTCAGTTGACCTCAATGTAATTCAACTGAATTAGGCATTCTTAGAGCTCTATAGAAAAGTTGAGCAGAAAATATAGTTGTTTCAACAGTTTTTGCTGAATTATAAGATGTCTGCCTACTCCTTTATTCCAACTAGGTTGCTTCTGAGAATATCACCAGCAGAGTCCAAGAACAGTCTGTCAGAATATCACTATGAGAAACAGAAATATAGTGTGCCTAAGTCCCAATTAGAGAAATGTGAGATGAGCTCCAAGGTTCAATGGCTTAAAGTTACAAAGGATTAGAAGACATGAGCCTTAAGGAGCCTGAAACCAAAATACTTTTTTTTTCTTTAATTGATATTTATATGTGTCAAACTGAAAGACCAGGAGAAAGTCTCTTCATCATAAATATTAGCAGATATGCCAGTCTCAATCTCAGGGTTTCTACTAGTTGGCAGTAGAAGGATTTTATTCTGCAGAGTCTATCCAGGATTTCCTGTACGAGTATATAAATTGCTCTTTCTGTTGGCATTCAAATTGAAGAGTCACTTTCTCATTAACCGTATTGCTTAACCTATTTTTCTCTTAGTTTTCCCATATAGAAGGGAAGTAGAAGTTCATTTTAGAACATCAGAGTAGGCAGAGGAAAATTAATTAGTGCTGCCTGGTAGAAGTAATATATGTTGCTCATTATTGTATTTTTTCTGTCTGTAATAGGTAAGAAAAGATTCTCAATTGGAGATCATTGCAGTATTACATTATCTGTACAGCACTGCATCGGTACAGCTTTATTCACATGTCAGGTGGTTTCCTAATTTCCATTCATAGGATCAGATTTATGTGAGACACTAAATGGAAGACTATATCTGAAGACGGCTAAATGTAATAATTCATTCCTATGCTCTAGTGCAATACTAGGTTGCTGCTAACTCCAGAAGAGTTTCTATGCTGCTGGGAGCAATAACCCTCCTCAGGGAAGGGGACACATAATTTAAGACATTGCCTACTATGTCTCTCTGCAAGCACAATTCCAATTGGGGTTTTTTTGTAGCATTTTATTGTCAAGGTGTTAGGATAATCGAACCCTCAACATTTGTTTGAATTTACTTTCTTTCCTTGTTGTCTTCAGTGGGATTTACCCCCCTTAAAATGTGGCATATTGGATATGTTTTTCTTTGCCTTTATACTTTTCTTTATTCTGTTTTAACCATTCTAAAAAGCAAAATTTATGCATACCCAGAAAAATTCTTACTGCTCTAGGCAGAATGTTATCATAACTGTTACAGATAAACATTGGTTGATGCCTGAAATATGTATATTTTCTTCAAACTTTGTATCTCATAGTAACTTCATATAAGACCATTACTTCTCTGTGTAGATAAACTGATCTCTTATTTTTCTTTATTTTCACCCACCTATCATATGCATAAGAATCAGTGACCTATTAGGTAAATAAATGATCTAGAAAGAACTTTAAGGTATGACACAATGGTCTGCAAGGGAAGAAGGTAGGCGGTTTTAGAAATTTGAGCTTTTGCCTAGTACTCTTTTTCATATTTTGACAGGTTTACAACAGTGTTAATTTGCTCACCAGGAGGTAATACTGAATATTTCTTACGTGGAGTTATACTCTGCTTCTACTGATGTTAATGTTTTCTGAAATGGAAACATGATCTAAGACTCTTTCTCAGTGTGTTCAAAATCACTTTACCTACAAGTGATTCTGTACTTATAGAGAATTATATGATTAATAATGGTCAGGTAGTCATGTTTCTCTTGAGACTAAAAGATCTCTGAGTTGGTACTTTTCTAGGGTATTCTTTTAAAGTTATTGTTCAGCTGTTCCATGAAATCATATTTTAGTCATTATTTAGTAGGTCTCCCAGCCTACCATCATCAATATAGCATCGCATGGTTTCATTTGATTAGTATTATGACTTTTTCTAAATTAATTCATTAGTATCACCTAATTGTCCCTAGACAATTTTTTTTCCCATTTCTCATGGAGGAAAGCATATTACTTTTGAGATAACAGATCTGTGTTAGGGAGCTTGTTTGCCTTTTTTTTTTTTTCTGAAATGGTTCATCTCCATTTAAGGGAAGAACAGGTCAAAATCTATTATGTAATGACTCCTCATAAAAGTGGTTTTATTCTTTTCACATAGGGATATTCTTTCAACAAAGATTATAGTTGAATTTCCATGTCTTCTACATTTTGTATCAGTTCTTGTATAGGCTTTAGGGGGAGTCTTTTTACTGAAAGAAGAAGCAAACTTACCGTTCTGTTGTTATATATTTTTTAGTAAAATTACTTGAATGCAATTACGTCTGTATTAAAAATCAGTGATTAGGAGAAGTAATTAGAGAGTAGAGATGAGTTGTGAAAAAGACTTCAAGCACCTCCCCTGAGGAATGTCCATCTCTGGGGCACCACAATATAGAAGAGTAGAAGTCTTTTCCTTTGATATAATGCAGACACAAAGTAAGGTTAAAGGTAGGCATAATGAAAATGAAAACAGCCTTGTTCAAGTGCAGCAAATGCCCAGTTGGTACATAAACCTGAGGCAATGAAGTCAGAAATCGGAGAAAACAGCTGTATTTGGTCTGGAAGGTGAATCACTCCGTTTAAAAACACAGGGTTTTTATCAGCAGTAAAAACACATGGTTCCATGAATTCATCTAACAGAAAGAAAAGTTCACAAAATACACTCCTATGATTCAGCAGAGAATAGTCAGTACATAAACAGAAGCACAGAACATATTCTGCGTTCTTCTATATAGAAGTGTGTTGTCCTAACACTTAGATTAGAACATGAGGTTTACATAGGACTGGGTGCCTAAAGCCAGAATCAATTTTATAACAATTTTGACAATACTGTCATGATCATGAATAATGATAATAATAATTATGATAATAGTGAGGGTAACTATTATATTTTGTGGTAACTTCAAAACTGCATAAATGTTAGAACTAATTCTTCCAGTATTTTTAACTTATTTCCATTTTTGCATGTGTGAAATGGAAACATCACAGTCTATCAGCTAGCTGTCACCGCACACTGATATATTGTGTTTACACCAGTCAGGTCCCTGTGAGATCAGTGGAATTACAGAGATATGATTAAGGGCAGAATTTATACTTTCCTTTAAGGATCCAGTCTAAGAACACATATCTTTAAAGTCATGATTCATAAAATATGTATGTCGAAGGAAAGCATTCCAGTGAAGTAAATGATCCTTGGGAGCATACTGCCTGTAGTGTGCTTGGCAATATATGCAATAGAAAGAGTCCCATTAACCAATCTACTAAAGGATCATAAACTTGACTGTTGGACTAGAAGAGCTGAAGTAAGTCAGGTATAAACCAAGCTAAGCAGAACCTGGCATAAACAATATCTCTTTCACCTGAGGAAGGTATTAGCATTTTCAGCCACTAAGGTTCTTATAGGAAAACATGAATTTCTGGGGATTTTTTTAGATTCTATATAATGTCCAAAAAAAAATGCACTCCTACATTAAGTGAATAAATTGTGCCTTCTGTGCAAAGTAAGCAACATTTGGCAAGAAAAAGTGTATGTCTTCCTCTTATGCTATTCGGTTTTGATAGCAAAAGAGAAAAGAGGGGTTTTTTTTTAAGGGCATGTAGGGGACAAGAGGGAACAGCTTCAAAAAGAGAGATTGTAGAATTAGATTAGCCAACTGGGAGAAAGCTGATGATTTGCATCAAGCCAATTTCTAGTGTTAATACAATACAATTACTGTATTAATTTGTATCTAAGTCAAAGAAAACGTCATGGAAATCAAAGAGTAGAAAAAATAAACTTTTTTATTTAATACCTTTCAACATAAAGTTTCTGTCCCACAAAATAGTGGTGAAATATCAGCGTCAGACTGAATGATTTTTTCAATTTTAAACTGGTTATATGGAAGTAAATGTAGTAAACTGGTGTGAAATTTAGTGGGTTTGCTTTGATATGTTTTCTCATAGTATGTTAATAAGGGGAAAACAAGTGTTGTTATCCTATGGACTCTTATATGTATGACTGGACAAGACTCAACAACTTTAATATGAGAGCCAAGTAACATTGTTAGCATTCTTCCTGGGTTACAGGATGTGGCAGTTTCCACCCAGTGTCCACACAAACCTTCATGTCCCCCCCTTTCCCAGAGGGAAAGGAAAAGGAGAAAAGGCAAAAAACAGCTGAGAGATAACAGCAAAACAAACTCAGAGTGGCTAAAATACTTAAATTTATTACTAACAAGATAAGAGCTAAAAAGTAAGAATTAAATCAGTCTTAAAAACACCTTTCTCCTCCCACTCTTCCCTCTTTCCAGTGGCTCAAGGGAACAAGGAATGGGGAGTTTGGAGTCAGTTGTTGTTTCTGCCATTGCTAATGTGAATTCACCTCTCAGACAGCAGTTCTTCTCAATCTGCTGTTCTGGGTGTCACCCATGGGGTTCAGTCAGGTCTCTGCACCTCGATGGTCCTCCATGGGCTGCAGGGGGTCAGCTGCTCTAACATTGTCCTCACCACGGACTGCAGGGGGGCCACAGCTCCAAGTCCTTCCCCTACTCCTATGGGGTCCCTCTCATGGGAGACAGTCCTCAATAGGCTCCTCTAACGTCAGTCCACCCCCTGGGCAACACTTCCATCGAGGGGAAAAACTTGCTCCAGCGTGGGTCTTCTTCTCCAAGGGTCATGGCCAGATGTCTCTTGCAGGAACTCCCTGCATCCTGAGCCTCCCATGGGGGAACAGCCTCCTCCATGCATCCACCTGTTCCAGCATGGGCTTCAGGGGGGTCTCCACACCCCAATACTTCTCCACGGGCTGCAGGGGGAGCATAGCTTTGAGTCTTTCCTCCCCTGATCCTATGGGGTCCCTCCTCCTCCTGCTCCGACCTTGGTCTCTGCATTGTTATCCCATGGCTGGAATTTTCCACTGCACAACACTCTTATGTTCTTAAATATGTTATCACAGAGGCGTGACTGTGATTCTTAATTGGTTCGACTTTGGCCATCAAGCAAAAAGTCCCTCCTGGACCTGGATGTCATTGGCTTTACAGGATAGGGGAAGCTTCCAGAAGCCTCTAACAGAAATCAACTTGGAAGAACCCCCTTTAACCAAAATCCAGCCACAGAAACCTACGACACAGGAAGACATATTTTTCTCATTTGTATTAGTGTGAGTCCATTGTTACATGTTGCACTTTACTAGAATTTGGCCTGTTCTCAAAGGTCTATAAAAAACTGTGATGGCATTTTCAAAGTCAGAATTTTGATGAATAACATTCTTCAAATGTACAGAAATTAAGATAGTAGAAGACTTTTTAGAAGATTTATGATGAAAAAATAGGGAAAAGGAGGCATTTAGTACAAGAATTGTGATATTGTTATGCAAATTACTCTCTACATTACAAAAGAGTCCTAGTGTAAATATCAAATGTACAGTTCAATTCAAAATTTGAAGTGTTTACTGAAATGTTTATTTCCCACAGATAAATCCAAAAGTTGAGCAGAAAATGAAGTATATTCAGTGGATAAAACAGCCTGTCAACAAATCTATAATAAATAAGAAACATTTGATTTAAAAGGAAATTGATGATGAAAGAGACGCCTAAGATTGGTACTCCCATAAAATTTTGTATCTGTGTTCAAGCAGTAGATAGATCTTTTTTTATGTTTCCATGATTGGAACCACAATGAAGAAAGAGAAAATGCAGTGCTTTGGAAGATTTTCAAAGTCAAAGCATAATGTAACTGGGTTGATGCTCTAAAAACTCAGGGTTTGGGGGTTTTTAGGTGATCCTTTACATAACTCTTTCCATTTGAAGCATTAAGTAGTATGTTGAAGCTGCAGTTTGGACCACTTAAGAATAAACTGAGCTGAAGACAAAGCATTATGCATAATAGTATAAAAAAGTTTCAGTTCAGTTTGAAATATATTCCCTTTTTTCCAGTAGCTAGTAACAGGACCTCTGATGTCCTTTTCAATAAAGAATGATCACTGTGATGCTGCAGGACCCTCTATGACGTACAAACAGAGCAAGCAATACAGGGCATAAAGACTAGCAATATAATTTGTATCCTAGCTATAATACCCTTGTTATTTGGTACAAATATATCAGAGCAACTGCCTATATTTGTAAGTCAGGTTAGACCCCCAAAAATATTCATATGCATTACTATGTCCATGCTTATGTATGCTAATTAACCGTCTTTGAGGGTTCATTCAAATTTATTCACATTTGCATATTTTTCCAAGCTCTTTTCCTACATATTCTCATTAAATGATCAAGGAATAAGGCAGGAATTTAAGTACAAATAGCATCAATGTTTTAGTGTCAATAGGAGGAACAGCCTTTAATGTATGGGTATGAGGAAGGTGTCAACAGTAACAGGGAATACAATGTTCAGTGTAATGCTGCCAAAGACTATGAGATTATTTTCTTCACAAAGTGAGAAAAGGTTCTTGAATCTTATATAAATGCCAGGTACTCTAAGGCCTAATTAAGGAAAAACTGAAAATAAACTAGCAGCAAAACTGTCAGATTTCCTACCCCATCAGAAAAGCATTTAATAGCTCTGGGGTTTTTTTCTCCAAACCCAGACCTCTGACAAGTAATCACAGACTATCTCAAGTTGGAATGGACCCCTAAGGATCACTGAGTCCGACTCCCTGCTCCTTGCAAAACTACATAAAACTACACCATACACTTAAGACCACTCAGGAATTTGTTTCAGTGACTGACCACCATCTCTGTGAAGAACCTTCACCTAATGACCAATCTGAATTTTCCCCGGTGCAGCTTCATTCCATTTCCTTGTATCCTGTTGCTGGTCACCAAAGAGAGGAGATCAGCACCTCCCCTTTCACAGCCCCTCTTGAGGATGTTGTGGATTGTGATGAGGTCACTCCTCAGCTTTCCCTTCTTCAAGATGAACAAAACCAGTGACCTCAGAAACTCCTTCTAAGTCTTGCCCTCAAGACCTTTCACCATCTTGGTCAGTCCCTTCTGAGCACGCTCTACTAGCTTTATATTCTTGTATTGAGACACCCAAAGCTGCACACAGTACCTGAGATGGTTCTAGGATACTACAGTGCAGAGTAGGACAATCATCTCCCTCGGTTGGCTCATGATGTTTTGCCTGATGAACCCCAGAACACAGTTGTTCCCTTTGGCTGCCATAGCACACTGCTAACTCATTTTTGACTGGCCATGAATCCAAACTCCCAGACCTCTCTCTACAGAGCTGTTCCCCAGGCTCATCCACTAGCTTGTATGTATAACCAGAATTACCCAATCCCAGGTGAAGACTTTGGCTCTTGCTCTTGTTAAATAATACACGTAGCTGGTAGTTGTCTGTCGCAGTCCAAAAGGGAAAGAAGGACACGGTCCACACAGGGAAAGGGGTGAACAGGCGTGAACACTTTATTAAGGAGAGCATGGGATTCTTGTAGGGTTCAGTCGGAGGGTTCTAGAACTTGGGTGGAGTTAAGGGTGGAACCAATTGGTTCCCAGAACCAATCAGAACAGTTGGACATACAGAAGTAATAAAATGGTATTAATTACCTCTCTAATACATCTTTTATCCTAACTATAACATTTAAACAGTATAAAAACTTGTAGAAACAGCAGCTCTGTGGCAAAGGCTATACAACAGGTGTTTGTGGGAGCAGCAAACAGTTTCATCCATAGGTAAACATTATTCTCTTGGCAGTCCCTGACAGTTGCCTCTCCCGACAGTTGTCCAGCTCTCTAGTCTATCCATATCCCTCTGTAAGGCCTCTCTATCCCTGAGGGAGTCCACAGTTCCTGCTATTTTAGTGTTGTTAGCAAATAATGTACATTCAGTTCCCATGTCCAGGTCATTTATAAAGGCAATGAAGGGGACTGGCCCTAAAACTGAGCGCTGAGGAACCCACTGGTGACCGGCTGCCAGCCTGATGCAACCCCATTTACTAAAACTCTTTGAGCCTGGGCCACCAGCAAACAGCTCAGTCAATGTGTTATGGACTTCTCTAACCATATGCTGAACATTTTACCCAGGAGGATACTATGAGAAATAGTACAGAAAGCTGTGCTAAAATCAAAATGCACCACATCTACTGGCTTTCCTTGGTCAATTAAGATGACCGGCCTAGTCATAAAAGAAAATTAAGTTGCTTATGCAGGACTTTCCCCTCATGAACCCATGCTGACTGTGACCAACGATGGTGTTGTCTTTCAGGTGTTTTTCAACAGCTCCCAGAACTAAAATCTTCATAATTTTGCCAGGTACTGAGGTGAGATTGACAGAACTGTAATTAACAGGATCTTCCTTCTTTCCCTTCTTGAAAGTTGGGACATTTGCCAGCTTCCAGTCAGCTGGGGCTTCTCCAGGCTCCCAAGATCATTGACAAATAATGAAGAAAGGTTCTGTGATGACATTGGCCAGACCTTTTAGTACTATGAGATGAGTCCCATCAGGGCCCAGGGATTTATGTACATCCAGCTGGAGCAACAAGGTTTGAAGAAGTCCAGGGTCAGCTGGGAGTTTGTAATTTCCTAATGTGTACCTACAGTTTGCATATCTCTTTTTGTGTGTTTTTCTTTTTGTTTTTGTTGTTTTGGGGGTTTTTTGTTGTTGTTTGTTTGTTTGGGGTTTTTTAATTATTATTTTTTTTCTTAAAGAAAGGGGCATCAAGAGATTGCTGCAAGACACTTTAGGCCTCAAAGTAATTTGGGATTTTTCATCTGCCTTTGTTTCATCTCTTCCCTTCCTTTGCATCCCTCCTTCTCTTTTGTACTGGTACACTTTTAGTGTTTGGTCAGTTTACAGCAACTAGAACACATGAAAATAGACGTTGAATGGCTGGGGGTTATGACAGATGTTTCACTGATTTGAAATAAAATGTCAGACATAAAACAGAGCATTCATTTTTATAATTGTCCCTCCTTAAAGTTGCACCTGAAATTGGTAAGAATTAGCAAAATTTGACCTTACTGAAATAGAAAAAGGTTGAGAGACATGCAAACATTTCCATGGAAGCAGTATGTTGAAGTTAATTTTGGGAAGATAAGGTATATTTTTTTATAATAGTGGAATTTGAAAAAATATATTTTTAAGGGAAAAAAAAAAAAGTAGTGCAAAAATTCTGGAAAGAACTAACAAGAGATTATTAAAACTGAAGGCACTGTACAGATTTCCACACTTGTGAATTGAATGTGCTCAGCCAAAAGTAAAATCACTGTTCTTGAAAAATCTCCTGTATTACTTGACAGTTGGTTAGATGTTTCCTTGACAACTGCACTGGTTAATCAAGGGTGTAAATGAAGCCACTGTTTCAGTGTTTTGCAGCAGTCATTTTTTATTATGTCTTTAATATCAGTACTATTTCAGTAAGGGGATTTTTATGGGGATTTTTTTCATATGTTGAGCTGTTAAGACAGGCTAGTGTTTATCAGTTTGTGGAGGGGGGTTAGGGGAGGAATAGCAAATAGTTCCAATTGTAATCCTCCAGTTTCAGTGTTATAAAATGGACAGTAGTGTAACTCCTTTCTAATAAATTTTCAGAAGACCACTAACCCTGATCTGCTAGCAGTGTAAGATGTTTGTTCAGAATCAGTCTTACCATGATAATTTTGCTTGGATAAGAACAAAGGTTCTCTTTAGAGTGCTTGGGAGTTTTTATACCTGCTGATCTGGCATTTTAATTCTCCTTAATCTATTAAAAATACAGCTGCACCTTCACCACTATAAAGAAAATATAATTCCTATAAACTAAATTTTCTTGAGTATGTTTACATAACCACGAATGCACAATTTTTACATTATTACATTAGGTAATTATAATGCATGAAAGCAGTTAAAAGTCTTCCAGAAGTTCCATTCTCCATACCTATTCTCATCCATATTGTCAAATATGTAATCAGATTAAGATACTTTACTGTGTTTCCCTTGATATAAACTAGAAGCTGAAGCAATCATGCTATCAATTAAGGCTTAAGTCAGTCTTTCCGACTATTGGAGGAGACATTAGTATGAATTTTGCATTCATACTTTCTACTATGCTCCTTTAGTGCCACCTGGTGACCACCTTGAAAGGAAAAAAGTATGATTATATTTCCAGTTGGAGAAGTAGCTGTGAAAATTTAAGCTAAAACGTTTACTTGAGCAAAATCATACCAGGTGACATTTGATTGAGAAGTGTCCCAATCTTAGCTAGCTTAAGAGGATTTCTTTGAATATCATTTCCAGAGCTAGACTGATGAAATAATGTGGGTAATATCCACAATTGTGTCATGAGTGTGCAAGGTAAACATTGCACTTGGTTAGAAATTCAGTGTTCATGCACATAATTAATCAAGATGTAACTAGTAAAGACATTAATCACTGTATATAACTTCTGGTTTGCACCTGTTGAGGTCCATGAATCTTTTGTAAACAGTAACCCCTTTGTAATTCTTATTCTTATCAAGTTTATAAAATCCACAGCAGCTATGAAAGAAATCATTATATTTTTAGGCAAGCACAAATAAGAAGGCCAAACATCTTATTTCAAATTTTTGGAAATAAATATTTGACTGCATCAGGTTTATACCTTAGCATCTACAGAACAGGTTGGTCTCCACATGGCTTCCAGAGCTATTTAGATTATTGTGCATAACACTGCCATACGTCACACATACTCATATTTACCATAACTACTCCCTGCACACCCAATTCTTTACCCCTCTGTTAGTCCTTTTTATGTCATTATGAGTATGATGTGCATGAATAACAATTTTAGTGCCTGACAAAATTATCCTGCCATAGGAATCATATTGCATTCTCTCCTGTCACTGTCTCTGGAGGGAAAAATATGCTGGCTTTGAATGCAACCAGAATATGCCACTGAGATGTGAGGCAGATGGACTGAAATGCCTTCAGCATCTGAACGAGTGAAAAAGCACAACTGATCTAAAAATACTTCTAAATTAAAAGATGTCAGTGATTAGCCACTTTTATCTCAGGTGTTCTTAATGTGAGGTCAGTATCTCATAATGTAAGGTTAATTAGAAAAATAAAGAAAAAATGTCAAGAGAATAAATCATCATTCCATTTTCTCTTTTCTAATGTAGATAATGGATTTCAATCTTTTACGAGATGCATGAAATAATACAACTGCTTTTATTCAGTTGCACAATTAAGATAGATTTAAACATAGATTATAAGAAAAATGTAACCAAGTTAGAGAGCAAGACAAGTGGTATCTTAGTTCAGATGATTTCTGCCATGAAATATTTCAAGTGCATTCGTTTTTCTGTCATTGTTTTAAAAACTAATATGATTATGTTTTGTATATGTCCATATTGTAGCACTTTGTGGGTTTAAATGGTGTAATAAAGACAGAGACAACATTTATGTCTTAATTACCATTTTTCATTATTTCCATAATTTTCTAAGAAAACTGTCTTTTGGACAGTAATTTTCCATACTCTGTCACATTCTTAAAGCTATTCTAAGCATATTTAAGTACTCTAGCAAATTCAAACAGACCTAATTTTGTGGTAATGTAAGCATGAAAAATATTCATTTTTTTCACATTTCAAATGAGTTTTTTCTTTCTGTGACATAAGACCGAGAGAAATTTCAAGTAATACTTCCTTGGAAACCCTTACAGAGAAAAGATCAAATGCTGAAGAAAACAGTGGCAGTATTCCTAAATGTTCACTGCAGAATACAGGGCAGTAGGTTACTGCTTGCAGCCTGTGGTTTTATTCTCACAACTCAGTCACTAATGTACTGGCTAATACCAAATAAATCAGTGCTGTTCTTTGATATTTTACAGCTGCATATTAAAAAAAACCCAAACAACTCTATGTCCTTCGTGAAGTTAAGACCTACTGATCAAAATCACTGTATAATAGCTGCTGTTTATAGATACTGGGGAATTTTTTCTGAAATATTTCACTAAAGGTATGCCTGAGTAGGGATAGTTATGTTATTATCTATATGTATTTTTGATACTTGGGCTTGCCTACATAAAGATACGTCGGTAAAGACTATGTCAGCATCAAACAATCTTTAAAAATTATTTTAGTTGCACCTATATTTAATCTTCCACTTTTTTTTTCCTCTAGCAAGAGATGGGGAACAAGGGAAGTTATGCATACAAAACAGTGAGAATGTGTGAACACCAGACATTTGCAACCAAAGTTTACAGTGCTGAGCTTGACTTGGATGGCTAATTGTTTGAAGATGGTCAAACTGACATAGAGCCTATGGTTCTACTATTTTTCATTAAAAGAACACACTTCTTTATTAACTTGGCCACATCAGCTTTTTTTTCTTTGTGGGTTGGAGTATTGTAATATGTCAGATAAAGGGCTATTTAGAAAAAGAAATGATTTTAACCTACAATAAAAATACAAATAAACATATTTTAAACTTGTTTAAATAGTCTGTGGGTCTAGATCACATTTCAAAGGGGGATAATAGGAAACCCCATTCAAGTATCCCAGTCTTCCAAAAAAAAGATTCAAATATAATAAAACTCTTGCATACTTACGAAGCTGAAATTATTTAGCACATTTTGACCTCATGCAGCCAAGTACAGTAAAAACTCAATGAGTTAGTACTGACTGATTTAGCTCTGAAACCAGCAGTGATATTACCATTGCAAAGGTAGAATTTATTAATATGGGTGCATCACCTGCTGATGTAGATATACTGGCTAGGAGACTTGTGTTTGTAGGCACTAGTTTTGTGCTGCTCACTCAGAAATCACCGCATTGCAGTGGATCTATAAATATCCACTAGGGGCCTAATATTATAACCATTTATGTCAAAACAATGCTCCCAGTAACTTCAGAAGTGAAAACTGAAATTCCGAGTTTCATAATGAATCTACAGACAGGAGGATAAAACAGTATGACTTCAGACACAGGAGCAGAAAAACAAAATTCAAGGCATAACCTGGGATAAGTAATGCTATGGCAGTTGCACACAACCTACCAGGTAGTGATACATAAAAAGGTAGGCATTTGAGAGTATGGTAGGTCTTGATGTGGTTCCTCCAGGCATAAATTTGCCCTTGTTAGTGCTGAGGTCATCCCTATGGTTAGTAATATATGCTTCTAGTGTGTGAAAAATACTGGGCTTTAAAATATTTTAACTCTTTCACATGTCTATAACCTAACACAAATATTCATCTATTCCAACATGAAGTACTTTATGAAATTCCTGTCACTGTCCTTTACCATTTGTTTCAATTAAAACAAATGGGTACATTGACAGTCCATATAAATGCATAATTTTATTTTTTTTTTTGGAACCTTTTTTTATAGTCTGTCGTGTAACATTTGTGAAATTGTTAAAAGCCTTACTCTGGAAACCTAATTATATAGATTAGAGTGAGCAGAGTTTCCTGTGCAGAGTACATGTAGTCAGTAAACCTTAACATGCTTCCCAAAGAGGGGCCCAACATGTCCTCTTTGAAAGCATGTGAAAATTGAAACAGAAACAAAGTGGAGCTGAAAAGCATTTCCATGGAAATAGCAGAACTCAGTTTTAAAGAATCTATCAACTACTATTGTCCTTTTCTGCATTCGTTGTAATAATGTTTATGCAAATTTCCTTTCTTAATATAAAAACAAGATTTTTGAAAATCATCCTTTTTGGGTTGAATTTTTATTGCTCATAATTATTAATAGCAATTTATCAAATCTCATGATGGAAAGATCTTGAATTCTTAGTGTTTTATTGAATGTTCACTAGTATTTACTTCACAAATGCCCTTATCCTTATATTCTTTACCTCTGAAGTTCAATACCAGAGTTTACATTAACAACACATTTTTTCAAGCAGTGCTAAGTATATCACTGTGTAATTTTTCTACTCAGAGGTATGCAGCCTTTCATTTCTTATTCCATTTCTATTTCTCCTGTAGAGCAGGAAAAGGAAATTTCAACCTAGGCTGTTCAGCATCATTCAACATTGACGTTAGTTGCCCAACAATCCTGTATACTAGGGAAACCATATGTCACAGTTAGCATTTATCAATATCCACTTACGTATTTAAAGATCTTGTTCTTCTTTGCCTCTGTATACATTTCAAACTCTAGAATCAAGAACAGTAAGAAAGCAAATGAGAGAGGGACATTACTAAAAGAAATGTACCTCTTTTGTCTCCTGGATAGGGGAGTAACCATGAAACTGGAATTATAAGTGTCCAAAGATTGTCATCCTTTATGGAGACATAAACATTTTTTTTCACTTTGTTTTTGCTGTGTGAAGTTTGAATACCCTGTGGTCAACGGCACAAACACTAATGAGATCTTCTGTTTCCTTCCAGCTATATATTGCCTGTGAGCAGTCCTGAAGGTTACTGTGTGATTGAAATGGCTGCAGATGGAAATCCTCCTGTACAGAACAGACTTTCCTTCTCACGTCGAGCATCTCAGGTAAGTCTGCAAGACATCAAAAAATAGCTATTTGCTTTGAACATTTCATCATCATACGGACATCATTGCTTTCAAAGGAGAATAGGTATTCTAACTTCTTCTAAAGGAGGAAATGTAATTCCTCTTCACTTACCATTATATGTACTTGGTTTCTCTTTAATAGACCTTCTCACTTCAAGCTTCCATACTATTCCATTAATTTCTTAAGTTTTCCTGACTCTGAAACTCCTATTGCAGCTGCCCAGAGTCCATGGAAAGGACACTGAAGTTGTGAAAGGAAAAAATATATTGGTAATGCCATTTGCATTGCCATGTCGTTACTAGAAACAATTGTTATTGCTGAGCAGTATTTCTGGTTACATTTTAGTAGCAAGCCACTCTGTCTAGTTGAGGGCAGTTATGAATCATCAGTGATTTTACCTGGTGTCAGTATTCTTGTTAGGACTTCACTTCTGAATAATATTATAAAAATATCTGTCTCCATTTTGAAATTGGTATCAGAAGTCTCATTCTAAATGGCCAATAGGTAACTTTCCCAAATCTTCACTTTTTCTGTTATTGTCTCTATGTCATTGCCTCTCTTTATTATGCATTCTCTCATCATAAGATTATTTCTGCATGATGTATTTAAAATGTTTTTAGACTTGTGAATTTGAACTATGATTGACAGCTTGCTTTATAATTTTGTTTACTAGAAGGCAGGCCAGTTACCTGTAGAGATGTTAATCCTGATGCGCATCTCTCAGTATGCACTGCCGATATGTAACAGGATTTCTTCATTTGCATGGTCTATATCATGTATGTGGTATCCTCATGACTAACTACTTTACGGATCTGCTCCTAATCTCCCAGAGCTCCTATTTTCTATACAAAGTACACAATCAAAGAAGAAGAAAAGAAATTTCTTATCTCTAAGAGGACTAGTGAATATCTTCCCACTACTGGCAGAGCTAATCCTTTTTACCATTAAGGCTCCAAGCAAAGAAGGATATTTTCAAATTAGTGTATGAAAAGTTAAACATGAGTATTACATAAGTTATTGATATAATACTATATTAAGCCTGTTATATTATCAACGAACTCATAGAAATTATTTATTTCTGTGTGCCTTTTTAAAATATTCTGTGGTTGAGTCAGTTAAAATCAGAACATAACCTTTACAGAAAGAATGTGTATTATGCTGTACTAGCGTGAGTTTGAACATGATAAAATTCATTGATGTGTGAAACTGAGCAGAGCCTACTGAAGTTCTGCGGTACACAGGATCTACCCCAAAGGTCTGCGTTTTTGTAAAATAAGCCAAAAAAAAAAAAAAAAAAAATTGTGTTGCAAGAGGAGTGTTAAAACCACTTTTTTTAATCATAGACACTTCATAATGCAGTCCAATTCCTTGCTTATTTCTTAAAATAAATTCACAAGTGGAGAGAAAATGTCTGCAAACACTACTTATAAATCTTGTTTATCACTGCTCTGGTTTATAGCTTTGTTTGAAAGGGATAAAGTCAAGTGATTCAAAATGAATTCAACAAGTGTTCAGCCGATGTCTTCACATTCCTCTGATATGAAAAATCTGATTTAATTTTATCCATGCTCTAACAGAAGTAGGTGTTTTTCTCTTTCCCTTCAAAATGAAAGACACTAAGTAGAGGAATATCTGGCAGTATTCACATTCATTGTAACGCCAAATTTCACTTGAAATTGTCAGCAGCATAGCTCCAGGACTGACAAAAGCAATACAGGAAACAGCAAAGCAAAATAATCATACAGATGTGTGAATTTCATATAAATCAATGTGATGTTTTCCTCCTGTTCCTTGTTCTTTACAGTTGATGTCTGAATATACCAGTGAAGATCCCCTTCACTATAAATTATCTCCTCACGTTTCACACTGTTGTGATATATTTCTTATTCCATTGGTTTACTCCTCCTTGACTTAAGTTGGCTAGGTTTCACTCTCTTTCTGGATTGATAGTGTTGCACATATAAATGCATCACAGTGGTGCTCCTATTAAAAAAAAAAAAAAAAAAAAAAGAACCTAGTTTTTTTCCCAAATCCTAAGAACTGGCAGACATTTAACAAAGAAATTTAGGAATGCTGAAAACCCATCTCAGAATTCCAGAAAGTCAGGCATAAGCTTGAGGAGTGGAATTCACAGTATCAAATATGTCACAGATCCTTTACATGTGATGGTGAAGGGATTGAATCCTAAGTCAGGCATCCCAGGAATAGCCATAGTGAGTGCTGATACGATTTGGTCAGTCCCAGTGTGAAAAAGTTGTTGGTGTTTCTCTGGCACCTTTATAAGAATGTTCTACACATTTGAACATTTGAAAATTTCCCTTTTTCCCCCCTAGGCTTCATTATAGTAGTCTGTTTTCTGTCATTCATCAAAAAACTCTAAAATCTTTCTTCTGTATTCCCCTTATCTTGGAGTATTGCAAGTCTTAAGTCCTAAAGAAAATATCTTCAGGTCTACAGCTGCTCCTGTGTTCCTGCACGAAACCCGAACCATGAATGTACAGCACTTCATACAGGATGAGGGGAGCCATGTGAAAAACTCACCATGTTCATTGTGGTTAAGGCTGGGAATTCTAATTTACACTTCATGGGATGCATGTTGTCTTACATATCTGACAATATGAAAACATGTTAAACCCCTCTCTTTGTAGGGATTAAAAAAAAAAAAAAAGAATCCCTTCATCAAGTATCAGTTTTTTTGCCATCTTCAAGTAGCAGCTATTTCCTTTATCAATAATTACCAATCATTCATTAATTACAGTAACATCACAAAAAAAATTTTTTCTGATGATTCTCTTTTCGTTTCTGCAGATCACCTTTGGATCAGTCTTCCTTGGAAATGTTCCTGTTCATGAAGAGGTTCATCCATGTGCTGGGCAGATACATGGCTACAAAGGATGCATTAGGGATTTTCAAGTTAACCACAAAGAGTTGTTCATCATAGATGAGGCTCTTGGAGGGAGGAATGTTGAGAACTGCAATGTTCCAATATGTGATTATCATCCTTGTCACAATGGTGGAACCTGCACTAGGTAAGAGTTATTTCTTTACCCATTTTATCATTCGGTTACATTCTGTCATTGTTAGTATCATCCTTAATAAAAAAAATTATTATCATTTTCTCTCTAATGAAATAATCACCAATCTTTTCTCCTGATAATTTTAAATAGAAAATGTGACATTTTCATGCCAGCTAGAGAGATTTTATGTTTTATTTGCTTCCATGAAAGCGATATAAAATTTAATTACATTGTCCACACAAATACATATTGGGTTGATGCCAGAATTCCTTTACAACCAACTAGACCGGTTTTGCTACTAGACTAAATCAGAACCTCTGCATAGACGATCTGGACAGAAAGCACATAAGATCTCATTCTTCTGCCTAACAACTCTGTATTTTACTAGGCCTTGTACCCTCACACTTCTTCTTGGTGTGGTCCTGGGTACAAAATGTTATCAGGTTATGA
Source organism: Formicarius rufipectus (assembly GCA_013399695.1). Taxonomy (NCBI): domain Eukaryota; kingdom Metazoa; phylum Chordata; class Aves; order Passeriformes; family Formicariidae; genus Formicarius; species Formicarius rufipectus. The sequence continues at coordinate 863,663 of VXAU01000439.1, read as the reverse complement.
AAACACTAACAAGTGACCTACTTGTTATCCTTCAGCACATGTGGAAAAGTATTGTCAAAGAACCTTTGAAAGTTAAGGTGCACATGCTGAAAGAGGAAATATTGTCTGAAAGAGACACAAGTTAAAAGAGGATGATAGTTCAGTTGAATGATGGTTCAATTGGGGAACAGTAACTTCTTAAGCCATAGTAACTTGATCATTGTCTAAGGATGCCAGCATTTAGAAACACATTTCTATTTAGAATTGATAGAATTTGTAAAGTATCTGTCAATTTTTTAAAATATCGTACTTCAGCTTCAAGGCAAATGCTGAACACAACATAGTCTAAAGTTCTTTTGGTGCTCTGGACCACTGTGTGTTTCTTACATTGAGGAGGCCTTGAACAAAGATTTAAGCGGCTTCTCTGCCTTTCTTGATTGATGTGTGAACATGAAGAACACCAAACAGGTTTTGATCTCTACCTCTTGTTTGATTAGAACACAAAGGAAAGCAAAGCAACTTTATTAAAACATACACAATTTGCCTACCAGTCTGGTGAAACTGATTGTGTACTTGGAAGTAATGAATCTAATTTTTTTTCTCTGTTGGTCCTTACTATATCTATGACATTCTACTGCTTGGCTTGTCAACTACCATCATGGAATACTTTTTCATTTAAATTAAGGTCCTGAATAATTCATGACCATTGGACTTTTTTCCTGCCTTTTTGCTTTCCAACTGCTGGCCTGGGCCCCTTTCAGAAATGCTTTTGTTTTGAAATGAATCACTTCTGTCCAGAGCCATGAAAGACTGAGCATGTGCAAACCAGGGATAAAAAGCTCTGTAGTGTGACTTTCATGATTTTCTACAACAGACAACTGATTTTCAAGGATCACCTCCTCCATATCCAAGAATGACTCATTCTAATGGTCAGGAAATCAAATGTCAGGAAGCCTGCCTGCATCAATGAATAAGATGCCCCTGACAAAACTCAAATATCAAAAGGAAGCACACAAGAGGTAGAATCATGGCCAGGTGACCTGGGAAGAACACAGAGAGAATATCCAGCTACACAGATATGGGAAAAGCCAATGTCCATGTAGAGATTAATCTGGTAGGGGACATGCAGGGCAAACCAAATGCTCCTAACAAGGATATCAGTGGGATATGGGGCAGGAGTTCTGGCGGCAAAGGATTCAGAAAATATTGAAATGCTCAGTGCCTTCTTTGCCTCAGCCTTTTTTATAATTGGCCTTCAGGAATCCTATCCCTCTCTTATGGGAGAAAGTCTGGAGAAGGTAGACTTACACTTGGGGCACAAGAATCAGATTTGGGAACTCTTAAATCAACTGGACATGTATAAGTCCATGAGACCTGTTCGGATTCACACATGAGTGCGAGGGAGCTATGTGGTGTTATAGCAAGATATTTGCCAATTGTTTCAATTATACTGCTTAGTGGCAAAAAGAAAAAAAATACTTTTTTTCAGTACATGTTATTCCTCAGATGTTTGGCAACTAATTAGTGGGTTTGCTTCTGAAAGACCATGAAATATTATGCAACAAATATGTCAGGCATGTTCTGTAATTAAGATTGGAGCTTATCAACACACAGGTGTGTTTCGTAAGAAGCACCTTTTACTGTCTTTCTTAAAAGAAATTTACTTGCTGTTTCTCATGACCAGAGTACAAAAATACCATTCAAGGGTTCGTCCTACTAATTACAATGATTATGCAGAAGAAATTCTTTTGCAAGAAAAAGCATTTTCTTTGTATTTTTTGGTAGAAAAATACAGGGATTAGTATGTACCTAATTTTTTAAACACAAAATGTCAGGATGCAGCTGGGGCCGGCAACAACCTGTGTTCTCATCACTGGTTGCATCAGGTGCTCCCCAGGGTCCCATCTGGGCAGGACCCAGCACCAGGTGGGACACCAGGGCAGACCCAGCCCTTGAGCATTGGGCACAGCCCTGGGTACAGTGACAGGCTGAGGCTGGGCTAGGACATCAGTCCTGTGGTGGGGGATTAGGATCATAACCAGAGAAGGGAACCAGGGCCAGACACGGCTCTGAGGTGGCCAGGCAAGGGAGTGGTGATGGGAAGGCAGAGCTTCAGCATGTGAAATGCTGACTTGGGAAGAAAAACATGGTAACTCCAAATGTCCCCTGCTTCTGACCCCAGTTTGATATGCTGAGCATGATGCCATATAGTCTAGGATATCACTTAAAACAGTTGGGGATCAGCTATCCTGGAGGTGTCCCCTTCCAACCCCTTATGTACTCCCAGTCTCTTTGCCAGCAGGGTGAGGAACAGAAAGGTGTTGACTCTGTGCAAACACAGCACAGCAATAACAAAAACATCCCTTACAACACTGTTTTCAGCACAAACCCAAAGCACAGCCCCATACCAGCTACTGTGAACAAAATTAACTCTATTCCAACCAAAGCCAGCACAATAGGACAAAAGGCATTTTCAAGAGTGTTTAAAAAATATGCTGTATCAAATGAGTGGTTCAGTACAAATGTAAATTGTTCATTCTTTACACAGACATTATTGAATTAGATTGAAAAACAAAGTAGTCTCCTATGTAAATGCTCTACTCCTTCAAGAAGCTCTTTTTCAAGTTCACTAGCTCTTTTACTGCACTTTAAATCTATGCTAATGTAGAAATCCAGATACTGATTGGTTTTAGAGGGGAAAAATGACAACTATTCAATAAATGTAGGGTTTGAGTGTCATATACATATGTTCTACAGAATTCAAAACTCGTTGGTTTTGAATCTGTTTGAAAAGGAAGGGCAGGGAAATATTAGCTGAGGAGGTTCTTAATATTCTATGTGGCCTTCTGATCATACAAGGCAGATATTGCAAACCAAGCTTAGAGTTAATTAAGAAGACACATCTGTGTGTGGGAAAGAAACTCTCAAAAGTACCTCACCAATGATTTGACAACTATGTCAGCCACTACACTAATAGTAGTTGATTAATAAGTTTGTTTTAAATTGTAAAAAGACTTAAAAATTGCAAACATCTAAAAGCTTAGCTTTTATAGTGTAGAGTACAATCTCAAAGTTAATTGCTCCCACAAACAATGATGTTTTCAGTGTCTCACACTATTCTCACAGTGATTATTCTTACTGTTGTTATTCCCCATGCATTGATGCAGCAGATGGTTCCATTAATGTTAATCAATTAGCCAAGACTGAAAAATCAAACTCAATTAGCAATAAATTTCAATAGAGAGACACTTATCTTCAGATTTCAACTGCCATGCTGTAATCACCAAAAATATGCAAGGAATGTAACTTTTCAATTTTTGTCACCTGGTAATGTAAGAGATACCTTCCTAGATATGTAGGCCTCATTTAGATGGAACGTTTTCAGCTATAAATAGGAAAATATGTATTTTAAATCATATTTTAGAAACTGTTTTCTGCATGCTGGTGAATCATGCAATTTCTCTTAAGCCTTTAAGAACAGACTACATAATGAAAAAATTCCATCCAAACTATTTCCTAAAGTTCATCTGATAATATTTTGAAAGTCTTCTTTTTTCTTAATTTAAAAAAGTAAAAATAAAGGAAAGAAAAGTTATAGAATGGGTTCTAGGTTAGCTTTCTTGGAAGTAACAGGTAATTTACTTTATATCTTAAATATTAATTAACATCAGAAAAAGTAATTATGAATATGACTTCTTAGGAGAGAAAAAAAAAAGAAAGAGCTTAAACTGTAGACTTTGGAGGCACTGAAATGTTCTTTCAATTTTTTACGTATCATTTTCCACTTCAAAGAACAGTCATGGTAACCCTTTCTCAGCCCTTTGCTAAAAATGTTTCTTGTGCTTCCTTGTGCCTATAAACCAAAACTGCATGTTTTGGCAGGTTTCAGCTGAAGGTATTAATCTAAGGATTAGCTTGTATGCCTTTATTAATTTTTTTCTCACATTTCTAGCACAGACCTCCAGTTTGCTTCTGCAAAATCTGATTTTTGTGTTTGTTGCCCTAAGGATAGAATTGTTACCCAAGAATTAGTAAGCATCCAGTTTCAAACAAAGGAACACTTAAGAACCTTCCAAAACTATTAACAAATATTGGAGGCCAAATTTTCAGAATTGTTCATGGATTTTTCTATCACTGCTTTATATGTAGGTGTTTTTGGGTAATAAAGGTACCAGATAGTCAGAAGTAACAGAATTGATCATATATTAAGAAACTTTTTATAGATCTATTTTATAGACTAAGAGACTCAGGTCAACAAGTTACCTAGAACATTAGTTTGTTCAGTATTTTCCAAATCTAAAGGATAATTGACATCACTAAGATTCGTATTTAGTTCAGAACTAATGCTTTAAGTTCCATTGTATTTGGAGCTTGCAGAAAAAAAAAAAAAAAAAAAACAAACAAAGGGATTAAATTTCATTTTGGTTGATTTTCAGATAAAAGGTGTGTATTCTCACATCTTGTCAGAATTTACAATGTATGCACTTATTTGGTACTGATTTGTATGAAGAAGATAACCTACTTCATTCTAAAGGGCTGTGTTTTCTGGACAGAACTGTCAATACTAAAGATGGTTACATGTTTTACACTCCAGAAACCGATATGATGATGATGATGATGATGATTGATGATGATGATGATGATGATTCATGCATACACACACCATTATTTGGAAAGATTAGTTTGGAGATTTGAATTTTTTGGATCCTGTTCTTTTAATGAGATTAGATAATTCGTCTAGCAATAGTTTAGTACTTATGAAAGAGATTCACATTTGGAATTCTATTGTTTTTCCTAATGCTTGCTTCAAATTTGTCTTTCAAGAAGAAAACTATTAGTTCAAATTTATTTATGAACTGTTTTCTTTTTCTGGAAGAGAGATTGTTCATCCTTCCAGGTTCCTCACGATCTTTGGGAAAAAATAATGCCATTCTTACTAAGAAAAATAGTATTTGAGGAGTATGAAAGATAATTCCATTGAACCTCTCAGAAGGAACAAAATTCTTATTGGATGTGTACTTATTGCATCACATCCTCAAAGGAAAGTCAATTCAGCAAAAGAGAATGTTTCATCTTCAATTTTCCTAACACTAAGTGTTAAAAGATAGAGAATTTATTTCCCTAGGTTGATCTTTCTGGTAGAAGGAATTGCATTCAGCTTAAGACTCATATAAAAACTCTGCACAATGTTTTTCTGAACTAAATCTGCGTTTCTCACACATTAATTTTCCTTGAATCAGAACAGAAAACTGAAACTTTAACCCCAGCCTCTAGCCCTTAAAGTTTAGACAGCAAATTGTTCTAATCTACCATTTTATTAGGATATTTGTTTTGTGACTGAATTAATTGACCTAGCTGTGTCTCACTCTTGGCATCAAAAACAGATTCCCAATTTATCTTACTTTATTTCTTAGGCATTATATTCCTCAGATTATGGTGGTATGGAGGAAGGATTTGACAAAGAAATCAAAGCTGCATTCCATTGAGCTTGCAGCATTAAGAGTTGATGTTATAGATTTTAAGCAAAACATCTGTAAGCCCTCAGTATGTATAGTAGTATAGCAAAACACAAACTCATAAATATTATTGGATATACTACTATTTGACTGTTGTTCTTTTAAAATAAGCATTTAAAATATACAATTTTTTTACTAGTGCTTAAAATTAGATACATTGTTCAAAAATTGTTTCCTTCAGAGCACCATTTTATCCTAGAAGTATTGCTGTAATAAAAAGGCCTGGCAATTGAAAAATAATCCAAACAAACAAGTTAGGAAAAGTGATGTTCAAAGTGTATGCCGCTCTGATTTTAATTTAGGCAGTATAGTGGTGGTTCTGCCCCAGCTTGTGTTGCATGCTTGGCTGCAGTGCCACATTTGTGTCATTCAGTGGCAGAGAGGACAAGGCGAGCTCTTCCCCTGGTGCTCTGACCCACGTGGGCTCCCAGGATTGCTCAACAACCTGATATTATTGCTTTTCTGTTTGTTGTTTTTTTGTCCTTAATGTTAATCTGAGATGTTACACTTGAGAGGCGGCGGGTGTTGGCCGAGTGGTGTAGGCCCCCGCCTGTGGAGCCGGCTCCTCCTCTGAGGACGCCGGTTCGAATCCTGGAGGAACTCGCCGTCACCGTCCGAGCATGCTCGACTGTGGCAAAATGAACCTCAGGAGTAAAGGGGGTGGGGCCAGTTCCGCGCACACTGTGCCTCACCTAAAAAATCCATTGAGCAGGCTTATCCCAAGGTCTTCATTCACGAAGTCCAGCCAAGAACAACAATAGTGGTGGTTGTATTAAAAATGTCTGGAAAATCAATTTTTTATATTCTCAGATCCACAGATTTAGTATTAGTGTGAAAAGTGCCACACTGAAAACAGAGCATGCAGGAAAATTAAGAATCCAAATGTAAACAGGACTTCAAATTCCTGGTTTTTTAGGTAATGTGCAAGATGTGCACAAAAATTGTTACACATCATGTTATATACCATCTCTATTCAATTTTACTTAATTCAGGAAAGCTACCATTGCTAAAATTTTAGTGTGGACATTGAAATACCAGTAAATGCCATTATTATACTAGTCATCCTAGAATGCTTTTACTGAATGCCTAGAAATACTGTGTAACATTATTCTTGAGAATTACAGCACAACCAAATCAGCATTTCTGATAGCTTAAATTCCAGAAGATGTATTTTGTTTGAAGGTTTAAAATACAACATATGAGCAAAATTAATTGTGTATTATCTTTTTCTAAGGCAAGTGAGATGTTTATGCACAGAGACACCCAAAGCACTATTCATACATATTCTCCAACTGGAGAACTAGTGCACAGATTCTTAACAAGAATTTAATTCCATTGTAAATGCTTACATATAAATAGTATAGCTGATACTGTTTGCTATAAGCTGTATCATGTAATATAAGTACAAAAAATTATAAATGTTCCATATTCTTTATACTGTTATTCCAAAATTCCACAGGCATAAACCTTTCAGTGAAATATATAAGTTTTTTCTGAGAACAGAAGCCCAGGAAGTGGTGGTGAATGAAGATACATCCAACAAGTGGCTGGTCACTAGTGGGGTTCTCCAGGGCTCAGGGCTGGGATGAGTCCTGTTTAGTATCTTTGTCAATGATCTGGATGAGGGAATTCAGGNAGAGACACCCAAAGCACTATTCATACATATTCTCCAACTGGAGAACTAGTGCACAGATTCTTAACAAGAATTTAATTCCATTGTAAATGCTTACATATAAATAGTATAGCTGATACTGTTTGCTATAAGCTGTATCATGTAATATAAGTACAAAAAATTATAAATGTTCCATATTCTTTATACTGTTATTCCAAAATTCCACAGGCATAAACCTTTCAGTGAAATATATAAGTTTTTTCTGAGAACAGAAGCCCAGGAAGTGGTGGTGAATGAAGATACATCCAACAAGTGGCTGGTCACTAGTGGGGTTCTCCAGGGCTCAGGGCTGGGATGAGTCCTGTTTAGTATCTTTGTCAATGATCTGGATGAGGGAATTCAGGGCACCCTCAGTCAGTTTGCAGACTACACCAAGTCAGGCTGGAGTGTTGGTCTGCTTGAGGGTAGGAATACTCTGCAGAAGGATCTGAACTGGCTGGATTGATGGGCCAAGACCAACTGGATGAAGTTCAATAAGGCCAGGTGCTTGGTCCTACTCTTGGGTCTCAAAAAACCCATGAGGGCCACAGGCTGGGGACAGAGTGGCTAGAAAGGTGCCCAGCAGGAAAGGATGTGGCGATTTTAGTCAACAATAGGCTGAACATGAGCCATGAGTGTGTGCAAGTGTCCAAGAGGACAAATGGCATCCTATCCAGTGTCAAACACAGTATGGTCAGCAAGATCAAGGCAGTGATCATCACTCTGAACTCGGCATTGGTGAGGCAACACCTCCTATCTTGTGTTCAGTTTCAGGCCTCTCACTACATGAAAGATATTGAGGTTCTGGAGAGTGTCCAGAAAGGGCAACAGAGCTGGGGTTGTCCAGCCTGGAGAAAATTAGGCTCAGCAGGGACCATGTTGTTCTCGACTACTACCTGAAAAGAGGTTGTAGCAAGGTGAGTGTTGCCCTCTTCTCCCAAGTGACGAAAGAACTAGAGGAAATGGCCTCAGATTGTGACAGGGGAGATTTAGATTGGACATAAGGGGGGGAAATATTTACCAAAAAGATTATAAAGCATTGGAACATACTGCCCAGGGAAGTGGTTAAGTCACTATCCCCAGAGGTATTTAAAAGATGTGTAGATGGGGTGCTTAGGGATATGGTTTATTGGTTGACTTGGCAGCATTAGGTTTGTGGTTGACTCAACTATTTCTTCTCAAAGTTTTTTTTCCCATCTAAACACTTCTGTGATTCTGTGCTCCAGCTGTTTACCTTGTTGCTGTGATAAAATTACAAGACTCTTACTGCAGAAGATGAATAATCTGCACTATCTCAAATATATAACACATTCCTTTGCTGATAATCTAACATGCACACATACTTACTAGTTATAGATTTCTACACATCAAGCAATGAAAATTACATAAGGGAGAACCACTAGTGTGGTTGATGAAGATTGAATGGATTAGAACTTCATTGTTCTGAATCCCTATTTTCAGAGCTTATCATTGAACAATTAAACTTATCACAGGTCACATAACAGAACAGGTTTTGATGTGCTTTAGAGAAACCTGCTTCATCTTTTAGTATCTTGTTGATTTCAGGGAACATGTTTAATATTAAAATAGAGTTTGAGAAGTCTGGATATGAGTTATCATCTTGATATAGAAGGTTATCATGTCACCAGATATGGTTTTGTTACTTTTATTTCTTTCTCAGGAAGCATTTATTTACATTTGCCTTTTGGAAATACAGGAAATGGGCGTTTTATTTTTACCAATAAACCTTGTTGTTCAGATTTAATAAAAGCAAATAACTTTGTGAACATATGTACAGATAAATGCAAGTAGTGGTACCCAGATAGTCATGGGAATTTCATGCTGTGTGTGTGTGCATAGAATTAATTTAGGTTAGACTTCTTTTAGGTAGACAAACCAAGCAAAAAGACAGCTTTTAGAGATCAGAAAGACAGAAATAGAAAAGACATTCTACCTATATCCAAATTATCTATGTGTTCAGCAGACTATTCAAAGGCAAACGTTACCTCACTAGTACCTTACTTCTTTCTTACTGCCCATTGTGAAGGGCCAATACCCAAGGTGCTTGTACAGTCTTCTCCACAACTGGCTCATTATTTCAGATTATACATCAGTCTCTCATGTTCTAAAGAAGTGGCTGTTTTTTTGTTTGGTTCTTTTTTCACTAGGAAAGACCTATTGAAGTTGTGTATTATTCTTAAGTGAAGGGAAGCATAGAAGATCAATGTGTTATTTTATTGTTAAAGTATCTAGAGATTCAAGAATTACCTGGTGCTCCGCTAGAAAATTAGTACATCCTTCTTCAGAAAAGACTGTCTTGGGCAAAAAATACATACGAAACAACTTCTTTTGAAGACTGGTTCTCTGACATCAGTAGTAACTTCAGAAATGTGAAGGTTAAGGAACCCTAGAACCACAAAAATCCATTTGTCCTTCACCAGGATGTCCCTCAGGTTACCTCACAGTAGAGGAGGTCAGGACAAGGCCTGGATTCCTTGGCAGCTTCTGTAATTAGTGGAGATATAGCATTGTTGTAGACTAGTTATGGAACAATGCAAATCATTTCACAGCAGTGCCTTGAAAGCTGATGGCATTGCTTTCTGTGAGAGTTATCTATTCTCTATCTCATTTATCACTTATTCAGTATCAGCACAGTTCAATTACTTATCTGAATATTATATTATTACATAAAAATTCCTTCATGAAATCAAAAGGCTTAACGTTTCCTTTAGAGACACACCACTCATTTTAGTATTTGTGTTTGTATTATTACCAGCTTTATTAGTCATTCCCAGCTAAAGTACACTCTTTGAGTACTTGTAAAAGTACGGCTGATATTGCTTTTTCTCTGCTTCAAAATCTGATAGTGCTTAGGAATTATGAGTCAGAGGATCAGGGGAGTCAAGGCATGATTTTTATTACTCCACAAGGTATGAGAGTTCAGTAAGGGGTGCCATGTTCTGCTGTACTCAGGTCACCTTCTTGGTATGCCCATCAATTTAGTCTTATTGCATGCTTTGTAAAATTTATCTACCTTGGAGGTCAGCATGTGCACTAGATTTCTTCCGTCATTGCCTCAGTAAAGAGTTTTTCTGATGCCTAAGAAAACATTTCATAGCTCTGAATAGAGGCTGCATAGCAGACTGACCCTGCTGGTTCTTCTTATCATCTCTAATGTGGTTATGATATTTGCAGTAGGCCAAGCAAGAGTCATATGAGTTTTTGGACATCCTACTCATTCTGCACCTGGACCTCTTTAATACATATCAGCACATAAAGTACTTTAATGGATACTTTGCTCTGTACATAAAAGAATATGTAAGTGCTAGCAGGTTTTCACACTTATGTCTGAATAGGTTGCAATAGAAATGAGATCAAGTTCTGAAAAATTCCAGAGGGAATTAACACCTCAGGAATCCCTCAAGGTGAAAATCCCAGATGGAAACCAGCTAGTCAGCATCAGAAGTTTCCTTTTAGATAGTTATTGAAACTGCCAGTCAAGGCCCCTCTGTTCAGCACTGTTATTTACATTAGAAATCTCTTTGTACATTCCCCAGCAAATTTTCTCAGTATTACTAGGGGATGCATAAGCCTTCAGTTTCAGAATCTCAGGTCATGACATCTCTTTTCTGTTTCCAAACAGCTTGTGAGGATACTAATAGAATGTGAAGTTTCATAATTTAGTCACCACATCATGATCTTTTAATGGAATCATGGGAAACTAGTGAAGCATGAGTTAAATACCTCTATGAAAACACAGACACAAACATAAGTGTATGTATATGCATTCAAACAATTTAATTATAAGGTGGCTATGGTTGTGCTCTGTGTATTGTTCCTGTCTTTGTAACTGTCTTACCTTCAATATATTATGGAGTTTTACAGGATATTGTTGGTAAGGGTGCTAAGGGCAACTTTTTTAATTTTGTATCTCACCACAGTTGTAAAGATGAGGACCTGAGAAAATGGATAAAATCCCAAAAAGACACATGAACTGGAGTGCATTGGGAGTGAATGTTATTAATGAAATATAAATGAACAGCATTTGTTCGAGCTGCATTGACTGCTGTCCTGCAAAAACAGAAAAACATCTTTTTTCTGTTTTTCTTGCTGATAGTCTTAGCAACTAGAAACATAGCATAACAGAATCATTAAGTTTGGAAAAGACCTCCAAGATCATCAAGTCAAATCTTTGACAAATCCCCACCTTATCCACCAGACTATAGCACTAAGAGCCATGTCCAGTCATTTCTTGAACACCTCCAGGGGTGGTGACTCCACTACCTCCCTAGGCAGTCCATTCTAATACGTAAACACCCTTTCAGTAAAGAAATTCTTACTGATGTCCAACCTGAATCTGCCCTGATGCAGCTCAAGGCCATTTCCTCTTGTCTTATCATTAGTTGCCTGGGAGAAGAGGCCAACCCCCACCTGGCTACAGCCTCCTTTCAGGTAGTTGTGGAGTGTGATAAGGTGTCCTCTGAGCCTCCTTTTGTCCAAGTTAAGCAACGCCAGCTCCCTCAGCTGCTCTTCCTATGACTTACCCTCCAGACCCTTCACCAGCTCCATTGCCCTTTTCTTTCTTGTAGTGAGAGACCCAAAACTGGACCCAGATTTTGAGGTATGGCTTCACCAATGCTGAGTGCAGGGGAACAGTCACTTCCCTAGTCCTGCTGGCCACACTGGTTTTGATACAGTCCAGGATGCCTTTGGCCTTCTCAGTCACCTGGGCACATTGCTGGCTCATGTTCACAGATTTAATTGTTGTGGGTTTTTTTTGGTTTGTTTTTTTTTTTCATTCTGAATTATTCATATCAGGGGATCTGGAAGAGACAAAGAAAAGTCACTGTGAATACAGAGAATATTCTAGAAAAAATGGTATATCATCAATAGCAGAGATGTTCAACTAGGAGATTTTGAATTATATATGTTTAGCATTTTGAACACAAATCTTTAAATAAAACATGAAGACTACTATCTGTGGCCTAAAGATTATCCAAGAATTAATATTTTTTGTAGTAGGATATAATACGTTAGTATAACATCATTATATTTCAGTTGTCAGATTTGCCCAATTATGCATCAACTTTTCCATTCTGTAAACCATTTTCAGAAACAGTGCAGTATATTTCTAGGCTGGAAACCAAGCATAGTAGTTCATTAACCCAGATTTAAGCTCTTTCCTGGATACCTTCAGGGATTAATTATGGACTTCATACCTTACCAAAATATTCAGAGATTGATTTAAATCCCAAAAATCAAGCTAAGCTTATTTTCATCATGTTAACATTTTATGCAAGCCAGATTTTTTTCTTTACTTGTATTAGTATTCATGATATTGTTACATGGATCAGAGTCACTACCTGGATAAAAATACTAATATAATGGATAGAATAAGCTGCCTAGAAAAATCTGGGGAAAATTAGACTGAGAATAATTTGGAGTTAAGAACCATTAACAAATAAATAGCATATTGTAAAGGTGGTTACCTTTTTGAAACTTTTTTTAGCTTTTCCCCAAATCGATATCATGGAAAAATTAAGGTGAAGGTTTACCAAAGATTTGGAATTTCCCCTTCTGTTTCTCTGAACACACAGTTCATAAGAGGATTTTCCTCCATGTTATATGATACATTTTGAGCTGATAATTTTGGTGAAATTTCTTTTCTCCCAGGTCATGCCTGGTACAACTCTGTTCTCCTCTTATGCAAAAGACAGCATACAACAGGAAAAAAAAAAAGGTCTTCCTAATGACTAATATCAAATCTGTCAACTAGGCAGAAGGTGTAAATGCCACCCCCTCCAGCCTGGTCACCGCACAGAAAAAGAGTTACAATCCATTTCCTTTTACTGGTGCTTTCTCACAGTTTCCGATTCAGTCAGTAGGATTCTCATACCCTTATCTTCCCCAGGGTGAAATTTTCCTACTTAACATTCACTTAAGTCATGGAAGCAGACTTGAAGTCAGACACAGGCTTTGCACTGCCTGTCAGTAAAGAGCTCCTTGCTTTGCCGCTGTTCCAGGAATGATAGAGTGAGAATGCAGTAGTATAAACATGCATCTGGTTCAACAATAAATTAAATGCAGCCACTCATATTTTAAAAATTGGTGCAGTCTTTGGGTAGCCTTACTATTTCCCTGCTTTGGAGAATGATGAGATAGACAAACTCTATTTGTTTTGCAGATACCTATTTAATTTCAGGCTTTAAAATTCTTTGAGTGGACAAACATGTTTTTAACAGTGAAAACTAATGTATGTATGCTTAAACTGCGATGAAAAGGACAAAGCAATCAGGAATTGGTTTCATTTGCTCTACAAGTGCTGAGACTCAGAATCCAGATTTATAAGGCAATAGTTATGACAGCTCAGGATTCACGGCTAAATTCTAAAGTCATTTTTCAGCTTCTAAAAATACTCTCTGAGTTCTGTTGTGTTTCACTTAATAGCAAGGATGAGTGGATTCCACCTGTAGGAGAGCATGTTTTGCATATGAGCTACTCCAAGGCAAGAACTAATATTGAGATGAAGTAGGACTCAATATCAGGACACTTTTTATTTATGGACAGTTTCTTGTTTATTTTCAAGCAGGTTTTTAAGGCTGGGTTGATGATTTAGGAGCAGATGCGGAGTTATTATAATGCTTAGTTTTAAAAGGAGTGGATTTTTGTCCTGTACTTTGGTGGTAAAATGATGTAATTTAATATGAACAAGACGGTGTTTGTTGTTATGAACTAAACTTGCTAGGTGCAGAATTTGTAAAAAGTGCTAATTGAATTTTTTTCTTTGTCTGCCTACTAAGGTCATTAAAATCTCAGTTTTGATCAGTTTTCTATGGATACTTGAGTAATAGCAAAATCTGTCATCCATTTTTACATCTTTATAATATATATAGGTGAGTATATGTATATATATGGTGCATTCATGGACAAATTGTTATACATGAATATGTGATTTTATTTTTTTTTTAATCACCATGGTTTTGCCCATATTTTGGGGTGGGTTTCTTCAGTATGAATTGAGCAGTTCCTAATTCCTAGATGTTTGAATTGGCAACCATTTGCTGTAAGCTAGCCTTGATAATATGAGGTTTTAGTAACTTCGGCAATACAAGTGTATTTCTGAAATCTTTGACAGTGATCACATCTGTGTTCTATCATCTTATACTATGAAGCCAGGTAAAAAAGAACACCGAAACCTTAGCCACAAACCTAAAAAATCAGAGCATCCCAAGGTCACTCACCACAGATTGAACCAGTTTACAGAAATAAAATCTAATACGAAGTAAAAAACATTGGTTTTGTGTCAAATCTTTCTGCTCTGGAAACATTTGGTTATGCAATTATACTATATCCAAGAGCCTATGTATGCAAAATAGCCCTTTTTGGGGGTAAAAAAAATAAGTAAATGGATGCTTCAGAAACTTCTTTTCTTTGCCAGAGAAACCCTGTGATCCTTGTCTCAGAAAAATCCTTATTATCCATATTTTCTTCTGCTGCCTCTGAGTGAAAGACTGTTCTGTGTGTCTGGACTGGTTTTAGGCTTCCACCAGGTTGTGAGTCAGAAGAGCTGTGGGCTGCTGCCACCTACAGATGGAGTGCCAGTGGAGAAATGGACCTGGCACTAAAGCCGCTCTGGACAAAATGAAGTAGATCATAGAAGTGAGCTAAAGAAGGACTTTGCAGAAGTGTTAGTAATTGGGTTTTGCCAGCTTTTTATGAGATTTAAATAAAACTAGAGGTACAGAGTAAGTAAATCCCCAAGCAGTATATTCAGGCAATTTGTTTCTTCTAAAAGAATCTTCCTACCGGCAGTAGCTTGGCAGAAATTAATTTCATACAGTGGAGAAAAAAAGTCAGCTTCTGACAATCCTTGTGTCAGTTAATATTTGAAATGCTCTGAGATTTACCATAAACAGGAGGGGGAAAAAAAAAAAAGAGAGAGGGAGAAAGAGGAAGAATTTGTTCTGTTGGTGTGTATTTAGTTGCTGTGGTTTTGTGTACTGCAACTATTTTAAGATGCTTAGAATGCTGCCCCCTATATCTCCAGTCCCTCCTCCCCACTGCATTTTTATCTCTCCATCTGCTAAAAAGAAAAACAAAAAAAAAAAAACCACACTCTAAATTAAGACCTCAGGAGAGCAGGAATAATAATGCCCAACAGTGGTGTGACATTTTCTGTGATTGCTCCCACGTTTTTTGTTCTGTGCTTTATTGCAGTATCTTTTTCAATAAGGAAAATGCAGGATTGCTTGCTTTTAAACATTATTCTGTGCTGCTTAACCTAGTAAATATTGGCATGACAAACTCTATGTGTATGGGAAGGATGGAAAATTGTTGTTGTTTGTTTCCATTCAAGCGCATCTTTTTTTCAGTACTACTGTGGTATCAGACTTTTTTTTTTTCCTATGCTCTCCTGATTTCATTTCACTGTCTGTCTTACAATGAAGAGTGCTCTATGTGGGCTGATCAAGCTACTTCACTCCCAAAAGGATTTCTTATGTAAGTAGCTCCAGTGAGATTTTTGTGAATTATGTATTTTAGGAGAAATGCTGTGTTCATGAAAGTCTCCTTGCACAGTGAATTGTGTAAGCACGTAGGCAAGAACCTGCATGGCACTGCTGCCTTATTTTCATTCACAGTACAGAAAACAGATTTTTTCTTGCATTTATAATATAGAAATTAAGCTTGAGAGGTTTTTTTGGTTTTTTTTTCATTTTTGAAAGCAGAATGAGAAAAAGAAAGAAAAAAACCATAAGAGCACATTATGGTATTAAAGAAATAAAATCAACATATTCCATCCACCAGAACTGCCTTTTGTTTTAGCTAATTACGCCTGTAACCAACATTTCTTTAAAAACTTACCTTTTCTTCAAACAGGAATTATGCATTGATATCTGAATCAGAGTGGTTGAATTACATATTTTTTTCAGGTAGAATCTCCAATTATCTTTCTTGACAGTAGATGTTAGGAGCACATTCCTTTCTGCCTAAATACTGTAATCATTACTAGTCAGTAATTGTACAATTCAGTGTTTACATGTAAAGGAATTTCATTCTCTGATAGAGGATTCAGATTTAATACTGTCAGTGGAAAAAGAAATCAAAATGTAGCTTGGTTCTGAGTTTACATCTGAGATGACACCATGTTAGAGTGCTGATATTTCCTTGCCTTATGTGGCGTTACTCTGATTTATAACAGTGAATTGAAAATCTAATCAAGCCCACAGCTGGATACATTCAACTTTTGTTCACCCAGAATAACTTTGGATTGTATTGATCTGCATTATAAAACCGAACAGAAAACAACAGGAGGGAAATCTGAGAAACAGTGCCTCATTTTGGAACCTAATAAAAGTTCTTAAGTGGCTTGTTTTACTGTCATACTTGGCTTGATCATCCTTAGAAATCAATGAATAACCTGCAGGCCAGAAGCACAGATAAAATTGTCTTGGACTTTTTAAGTGGTTTCTATGGATAGAAGGTATAGACTAGGGGCAGAGGGAAATACCACAAAAGCCACTGCAATCCTGCTCATGAAAAATTTGTCCAACTTGGCTTTAATTATTCTTTTCAGAGAAGTGTAGCCAGCTAGAAGGAAAGAGACAGGGCTGCATAACAAGAAACAGAAAACCGAGCAATAAAGCACTATTTGAATAATTTCAGACTGCTAGATGAATGGTTTTCTAGGACAAAAATTGCTGTGGTGTCAGTGGCTTGCTGCTAGAGGCATATATGTCATACCAGTGGATGTCAGCATAAAGAAGAACTGGGCAAAAGAGAAATCCACTTGCCTCCCACTTCTGCTACAGAGAAAAGGGTAAAACCAGTTCTACCTCTAGCAATTGCAGTCACAGATAAATTGTATGTGTTGCGGTGAAGGAGGTTTTTTTGGCTTTGAAACAAAGACCTCTTTCTTCATGAGACAACACTGTAACCCTTACCATGGAGTGCCTAAGAGATCCACGTAGGTCTGATGGACTGCACTGCAGGGATGGACTCCAAGCTGTCAACTAACATTAACTCAATTCTGTCACATATGTCTTTCAATATTTTAGGCATTAATATGTACTTAATGTTACTGAAATGCAATGCTTTTTTGTGCTCCTTAGAGTCCACCGTTAGCTGAATACATACTACTAGCTCACAACTAAGCAGTCCAGCATTTTTGTACTCCTGCTTAAAAATGGCAGTGCACTGAATAAGTGAAGTGCAAACAGAGAGGACGATTACAAATAAAAACTTTCAGATCTCTCTTTTTCAGAATGAACATGTAGAGGAGTATAAACTTGGCCTGTTTTCCCAATCTGACTTAATAATTTAACAATGATGATTAAATCAATATTATGTCCCAGAACCACATCAATATGTACAAGAATCCAGAGATATGTTACAGAGAGGAGACTTGATTCAATTATTTATAATGATAGTGTGTCAATAATCCTGACTATTGCATGAATTATTAACAATTTTCCTCTTCACTGTCTTCCAGCTTTCTGGAAGGAGTTAATTATGACTAAGCTTTTAGCTATTGCAGTGATCTTTAGCCCAGAAAGATGATATAATGAAATCACATAACATTCCTGAACTGTTAAAACACTCTTCCTGGAACAATTTTCCAATTAATGCATTGAACTGTAGGAATTTAGTTCCCTTCCCACTCTGCTTGTGTGGGTAAAAAAAACATACATTAACAAATTAACTGGGTTTGTTTGACTTGTCTTTTTTCTACAGAAGAGACAGTGAAGGTTTTTTCTTTTCTTTGTGAACATTTTACCTTTTCCCACAAGCAGTTGCCATAGTTACTGGTAAACAGCATTATGTTTGCCTGATTATTTTTGGTTTGACTACAATTCCTTTTCAAGGAAAAAAAAAAAAATGGAGTGTGATTTGATGGTTTCCAGAGACCAAAAATCTTAAGTAATAAGCAATTAGTTCTGTCTGAAAAGTGGGAGTGTAATTCAGGGCTCTCTTTTATTCTACAGAGAACATTTCTGTGAACTTTTGCATCTGGTTTTAGACACCTGAATGCTTCAAAGATTTTCCTCCCATTAAGTGCTTTCATCTGTGTTTGATACAGCTGGAAACAAATTTGCCACAGTGCAATGTGAATGACTATGTGGATGTCCACGTTTGCAACTTTTTTCTATTTCCACCTATTTTCGCAGTTTGGGCAAACTTTAGGTTGTCTCATTAATTCAGATTGCTTGCTTTCAAGCACTTCCCAACTCCAAGTGGTGTGCTAAATTAGCTAGCACTTTCATTTTGACTTATAGATTTCCTAGATGCATAAGTACAACAGTTTGTGCATGTTCAGAATTATGCAGTATAAGAAGCTAAATTCAGCATATACCAGCAGTTCTTTTCCTATCTTGAAATTCTGACAGATATTTGTCACAGGGGAAAGCTGCTTAATTGATGTGGTTTAAATGGGGATGAAAGTATTTTTTGATTTATTAATGATGTGTAATTATTGATTTATTAATTATGTGACAAAAAGTGAACTAAGTTTTCAGGATCAGTCTCAGCAATGCCACAGATAAACCACTATATCAGACACTGCAGAATGTTAATAAAAATCTACACATTTCAAAGCAACTTTGTGTAACTTACCTATACACACAGAGTGTGCCCCTCACAGGTGGTATGGATTTTGTAAACACTGAAGAGTGTGGATCTCCACTTGCAGACTGTCCTGTGGAGATGTGGTTGCTGAGTGGCCACTCCTGCTACTGCTGGCAGCCTACTGAAACCCCAACACAGACAAACACCCCACACAGCGCCACGTGCACCTTGAGGACGGGTCCTCCTGTGCCACCCACCCTGTGGGTCCTTGGCTGGGTGCAGGCTGCTCTTGTGCCCCAAGGGGATCTGCTGGACCTCAACCAGGCAGAACTAGGGATACCATGGAGTGATGCCTGGTGGTGCCCAGCCACAGTCACTACTCCTGACCCCAGCTCTTCCAGCACCTTTTGCAAATTTCTGTGCTTCTGCACTGCATTCAAGCTGACTACTTTGTTTCAAAAGTCTGTTTTTAATATCCTAGTTACAGCTTTGTCTGGCTGATGGTGTGGTGGAATTTCTCCTTACCCTTATGAGTTTTGGACAACCACTGACACGGTTTGGTGCGGAATTAGCAGGAAATTGGACACAGCACCACGACCAATATGATCTCTGGTTAATGCCCATCTATTGTTGACAAAACTTATAGTTTTATACAATTAGACCATCAGCATCATACATATATCAAGCGTTTATTGGCTACTACTTCATGCATTTTCTTTTATTCTATCATTGGCTAAAGTTATGAATTACTATTGTTCTTATGGTCACAGTCCCCTTGTCATGTAGGCATCTTCTTGTTCATTTATTTTGCAACTTCATACATATTTCCCATCCGCAGTCTTCTCTCTCATGTATCTTTTTCAAGGTTCTCACCACACAGTCATATTGTCTCCGAAACTCAGAATATCTGGATTGCTCATATTTACAATATACCCTTGTTCTTGCAAATATCCCACAGTTTGGGTTATCTCATCATGCACACCACTACACACCCACACCCCTATGTTATCAACCTATGTTATCTCCTTTCCTCCAAACTAGACAAGCCCAAAGCCTCTCCTCAAAGGACATTCCTTCCAGCCCTTTCATCAGCTTTATTGCCCTCTAAACATGTTCAAGGACCTTCACATCCTTCCTGAAAGTTGGGGCCCAGAACTGCACACAGATCTTTAATTGAGGCTGTACCAATGCTGAGTACAGTGAGGTAGTCACTCCTCCTGACCTGCTGTGTTTGATGCACCCCAGGATGGGCTTTGCTCTCCTGGCTGCTCAGGCATGCACTGCCAGCTCGTGCTGAGCCTGCTGCCAACCAGTACCTACCGATGTCTTTCTCCCAGTCTATGCTTGTGCCTGGCATTACTGTGTCCCAGCAGCAGCATCTGGCATTTCAAGTAGTTAAAATTCCTCTCATTAGTCACAACCAAATGCTCTGATCTACCTAGATCCCTCTGCAAGGCCTCTTGTACCTCAAGAGAGCCAACAACACCTTTCAGATTGGTATCATCAGCAAGCTTATTAATGGTGCATTCAACTACTGCATCCAAATTATTAATAAATGTACTGAACAGGATTGGGCCCGTCATTGAATTCTGAGAAACACTGCTGGTGGCTGGTCACCAGCCAGAGTGCTGTGAGGGACAGTATCAAAAGCCTTACTTAAATCCAGTTAAACAACATCTATCACCTTCCCTTCAAGCACTGGCCAGGTGACCTGTCCATAGAAGGATATCAAATTAATCAAACAGAATTTCTACCACATTTTTAAATACTGGAATTACATCAAGTTTCTTGTTCTGCTTATGCTGTTTGTTTTTTTTCCTCTATAATGCTTAAATGTTTAACAAATATCAGGGGACTATTATTTTCTCCACTGACGGTATCTGCTCTTCTAGCCTAAATACAGTCATTTTCCCAACACAATTGCTTGATTATGGTTCTTGTTAATAATTATAGTTCCCACTTTCCCAAACCTGTGTTGGAACCATGCAATTCTCATGACTACATCACATCTTAACTTTCTTATCGTGAAGCTGGAAGGTTTTGATTGCATTTCATAGTTGTTCTCTGCCACTGGATTTAAATGAGCTATTTGGGCTGTTAGGACACCTTGAGCCAAATTCACTGGAATTCACTTCAGTGGAATGGCACCTGCTCATATCAGCAATGACTTGACTCAGACTATGGCAACAATTAGTACTAGTGCAAAATACCTGATTTGGTTTCTTGTAAGGTTAAGGAGAAGACGTTTCTTGTAAGAATTCCATTGCAATCCATCTGGATCAAGGATTCTTTCTTCTAAAATATTCAGGGATGGTTACTGAAACTTTTCATTTTCATGGTCAGGTGCAGAACATTTTTAAAATACACAGAATCCTTTCTCATTAGGAATTTACTGATGTTAGCCAAAATGGGACAGATGTGACAAGTTTCAAGTGTTTTTCTTTGACTTTTAATTCTGACAGAGACCTGAAACAACTCCTATAATGTATTTTATATGTTATAATTCATCAAAATGCAAATTTGAACAATATTGAATACTTTATTAAAGATATTTGAAGATATCAAAATGTCAACTTTTTGGTCTGTAGTTGTATCATCATTTAATTTGCTATATTTAGAAGAATTATGTAGCAGCTAATTTAATAAATCAACACATGCACCGTTTCTTACATGCTCTATGAAATCACCAGCATTTGTATTTTAAACCTTTACAATAATTTCTTTAATCTCTGGGTTTAAAAATCATAAAGAATAAATAAATAAAAAGCCTTTCAAAATCAGGACAGAAGTAGCATTACTAGCCTCCAGGATGTGAAATTTTGAATTTCAGATAACAGTTGTTTTCTTAAACGTTCAGGTGAGCCAATAGGATGGGATTTGCTATAACAATATAGGCCCCCAGCAAGTAACATGTCTCATCTAAGCTGTGTATGTGCACTATCCCTATTCTGTGCAGGCTTGGCAGTACCTTTGGCAGAACATACCACCTTTCCTAGTCATATGTTCTAGTACTTGATAAATCTGGAGGGAGCCGACACGAAAGATGGAGAGGGGCTTAGTAGAAGAGCAAGTAGTGACAGGGCAAAGGGGACTGGCTCTCTGAAGGAGAGTAGGTTTAGATTAGACATCAAGAAAATATTCCTTACTGTCAGAGGGGTGAGACACTGGAACAGGCTGCCCAGAGAAGTTGTGGATGTCCCATCTCTGTAACTGTTCAAGGCCAGGCTGGATGGAGCTCTGCATAACCTGAAGTAGTGGAAGGTGTCCCTGCCTGCAGCAAGGGGTTTGGAACTCTATGAACTTTAAGGTCACTCCCAACCCAGGCTATTCTATGAGTCTAAGTCCTTCTCTGGAAGTGCTTTTCTGCCTACTTGACTGTCCAGCATATGTGGATATTTGGTTTGGTCTAGCTGTGTTACTTTCAGACCAGTCAAGTTAAAAGTGGGAATTTCCACCCTTTTTGATGATGTAGTGAATCAATGAATTAGCAGGTCATATGCACCATACTAAACATTGGGCACAAAGCAAACATAGCATTTGATTTGGTTTTGAAGACTTATCTTGGAGAATTACTGAAAAACAACAACAAAAAAATAACTTCACTTTAAAATCAACAGAGGAACTGCAAAAAAATGTTTATAGGACATAAAAATGAATATGTACATGGTTGAATTTTGTACACAAGTCTGGTCATTAGAGTCCATTGTTTGAAGATAACTTTGAAGGATATTTTCAAAAAGGAAATCTGTAACTTCACATATAGCTTAAAAATACAATAGGCAATAAAGCAACAAAAAGAACCAGAGTAACATACTCTGACGTATCAAATAATGTATATATGGCAGTAGAAGACATACAGAAAATGATAATTTATAGGCCAAACTGTAGGCAAATACACTTGCTTGAATATTATTTGGCTGTTTCAAGTATCTGCCCCTTTTGCTTCCTGAATTAGACATACATACAGAGCTCAAAAAGAAAAATGTCACATAAACTTGTCCTTGTCCAGTATAAATTTCTAGTTCTAGAGGAACTCATTCCGAGCTCTGACAGATAGTGTTGGCAGTGCCTGTATAAGCTGTCTGCTCCACTTCTGTGATGGATGAAGGAATGTATGCCTGCATCTCATCACCCAGTTTGGCATTTTAACATGAGCCAGGTGCATTTGTATTAAGGTACTGAGCTGTGAAGGGAAACAACTGAACCATGCTTGCACATTCTGTACTACTGATTGTCCTGCGGTGGTGTTGCCTCCAACAGGGAATGGTACTGACACTGAAGGGTTGAGAGTCTTAGCCAATTTGACTGATAACAAAGTGTGTGAAAGCCAGACTAGAGAAGTAGGACAGTAATTTACCTTCTCTTGTTGTTGTTGTTTGTTTGTTTGTTTTATTTTCAGTTAATTTGGTAGAGGTTTCTGTTAGGATTTATTATTATTATTAGTTTTGCTTTAGCTGTAGCATATCCCTTGAAATACCTCCATTCCTTTTAACTGTTCCAACATAGTTTGTGCTTTCTACCACTTTAGCAACAAAGAAAGATTGACTGGTAATATTTGCAGTCAGTGGAACCCATTAGTATATCCTGAGAGAGAACAGTGCTGCTCTTCACTCCAGGCAGTTGGTATAGTCAAGGGTTTAACCTTATGATAATACATTACATTTAATTCTTCTTTCAGATTTTTTTTTTAATAAATACAATTCAGCACTGTATTTGAAATCTGAGGTTTATTGCCTGCTGAGAAAGAATTCATCAGCCTTGTTTTTCCTCTTTTCTGACAATTATTTTTAATTATCTTTCATGTAGAATGTGAAGGAAGGTGTCAAATTGGTGTGGTCAGGTATTATTTCATATAATGTGAAATATGAAAAATAGCTGATCTGAAATTAAATACTCTTTTAATCTACATGTCTGTGGCGTTCCATTCCTATGATGGAGGGAGGCCCCAAGATACATAGTTGCCCCTCATTGCAAAGGAAAGAAATGTCAGAGGGTCCAAAAAAATAAACTTGCAAAATTTTATTAGTAAATTACACGTTTGTCATGGAAATTGGTATAAGTTAGTCCCTTATCATCTAGTAGTAAGAGAAATAAAAGCAAAAAAGGAAGACAGAGAGAAAGAAAACAAAGGAGATCCCTGTTCCTGGTTCCAGCATCGATCTGTCCGACAGGTATCCAGGGTCCTGGGGGTACCATATGGGCTTTGTGGCAGTACCTTTTGATAGAAAAATTTTCCCCACACTGGGGCTAAGTTTCTTGCTTTCCATGCAATTGATTTAGTATGTGCAGTCCACCCTTCTAGACCTTTCTGGAAATAGCTTAGAGAACTTCAGGGGTCTTTGGTGGTCTCATCCCACCTCTTCTCATCTTGCCCACTATTTCAACTCATTCCTATGCTTGAGTTGTACTGGGCTGTGCTTGTCTCCAGAGGCCAGAACAAGAATATCTGACCTAGAAAATTGCTGTTCTACTACCATATGGTGCCCTTCTCCAGCCATATCCTGTTCTTTCTTGCCTGTTTGCACAGTATGTTCTGAAGAAAGTTTCTTATGTTGTGCTGAAGTAGGAGAGCCAGAACTGCGCTAACTGTTTGATAGTTACTGACTGACTCTTACTCTTCTGGCTCATAAATTAAAATTAGTGAGTATTCCATCTCACCAGTATAGGAAAGCATTGAATTTCAGTGTATAATTGAAAATAATATTTTCTTCTTAATTATGTTGAAGTCCTTTATTTTTCCATGTTTGTATATTTTAAAACATTCTGACAAGTATCTGTTCTTTTACTTGAAAGTGCTAAATGGTCATGCTGACTTGCTAGTGATAAATGTTGGGCAAATTGGTGGCCCAAGGAATTTCTTGACTTGCGGAGTTCTTGGTCTATCTTCATTGCTAAAACTTACTGTTTTGTTAAGTAAAACCTAGATTTACCTTCATGGATTTTGCATTTTGCAGTTATGTTTTTATAGCTGATAATGGTGACATAACTGAACACTTCCATATAAATTTTCATGAGGTGGAAGAATTTATTGCTTCATTCCTGACCATCATTCAATATTTCTTTCTTAATTGATTAGATTTAGTTTATTAAATTAATAAATGTTTAGGTAATTCATTGTTTTATTTACTTTCACTAGTAAAACTGACATTCTTTTATTTATTTTCACTAGTAAAACTGACATTCCTCCAGTGATTTGTTCCCTTTCTCTATCAAAACCCAAGCTAAATTATCAGAGGATATCTGATCTGTTTTCAGGTAGTTTTAGTCTAGGTACACATGTAGTGCCTCTCCAAGGCACACAAATTTGTCAGCATATTTCAGAAAGTAGTTTTCTGAAACTGGACCCTTAGCTCTTACCTTGAAATTCTGTGTGCAAACGGAAATGTATAGCCTGAAATCACAAGATCATTCCCTGGTTAGGATTGAAAGGGACCTTGAAGATCATCTAGTTGCAACCTCGCAGCGAAGGGCAGGAATGTCATTCACTAGGTCAGACTGCTCAGGACCCCATACAATCTGGCTTTGAGCACTTCTAGGGCTGGGGTATCCACAGCCTCTCTGGACAACTTGTGCTTCAGCATCCTCTAAATAAATAATTTCTTCCTAATATCTAGTCTAAACCTTCTTTATTTCAGTTTGAAACTATTGGCCCTTGCTCTGTCACTATCTGTCCATATAAAAAGTCCCTCTTCCCTCTTTTTGTAAGGCCTCTTAAGGTACTGGAAGGCCACAATGAGGTCTCCAAGCTTTTTCTTCTCCATGCTAAACAGCTTTAACTCTCTCAGTTTGTCTTCACAGGAGAGGTGCTCCAGCCCTCTGATCATCTTTGTGGCCTTCTCTGGACCCATTCTACCATGTCCATGTCTGCCTTGTGTCAAAGACCCCAAACCTGGATGCAGTATTCCAGGGGCAAACTCACAAGGACTTTGAAGATGGTGAGAATCACATCCTCACATCCCTTCACCTGCAGGCCACTCCTCTTTTGGTGCAGCTCAGGATATTGTTGGCCTTCTGGGTGGCCAGCACACACTGTGGCTCAAGTCCAGCTTTTCATCCATGAGAACCCCAAGGCCTTCTCTGCAAATCTGCTTTCAGTCAGTTCTTCTCCCAGTCTGTGCTCATGTCTGGGACTGCCTTGACCCAGATGCAGGACTTTGCACTTGGACTTGAACTTCATGATGTTCCCATGAACCCACTTCTCAAATTTGTCCAGGTCGCTCTGGATGGCATCCTGTCCTTCTGGTGTGTCAGCCGCAAACTTGCTGAGGGTGCACTTGTTCTCTTTGTCAATGTCATTGATGAAGGTACTGAAGAGAACTGATCCCAAGACAGAGCCCTACGGGACACCACTTGTCACCAATCTCCCCCAAGATGTAGTGCAATTGACCACAACTCTCTGGCTGCACCTGTCTAGCCAATTCCTTATCTGCTGAATAGTCCATCCATCAACTCCGTGTTTCTCCAGTTTGGAGAGAGAAAGTATCAAAGACCTTGCATAGATGACATCTCTCAGTTTTCCCTTGTCAACCATTGCTGTCACTCTGTCATACGAAGCCACATAATAGCTCAGGCATTATTTGCCCTTTGTAAAGCCATGCTGACTGCCTTGGACCACCTCTTTGACTTTTAAGTACCAAATACTATTCTTAAATCTCACTAAGTATTCTTGAAGCTATGGATACAACAGATACAAGGTTAAATAATTACTGCCATTGTTGTGAAACTTTAATAAGAATCTTCTATTTTGTTTTACAAAGTCATCAAGGATTAATGGCACTGCCTCTGGTTATGCATCTCAAATACGTAGAACAAGGTCAAACTTTGGCTTGGGACACAAAGACAATAAAATAAAAAAGAAACAATGAAATAAAAATGAAGCTCAGCATTCAGGTTTTAACCAGTATGTCTGAATTTATAGAAAGAAGTGCCATACCTTGTCTGTAGAAGCAGCAATAGGATAAGAATAGTAATTTTTTGGCAGTTGCAGCTATGCGGTAAATGTCTTCCTGAGCTTCTTGTAGAGAATATTTTTCCTTAAAGAAGCCCAGAGGGAAAGACATATCATATAGCAGAAATGTGTCAAGGAGGAATTATCTGGAAACTATTAGAAAGACCAGGCTGCAGTGTTCAAAGAAGAGCAATGTTCAGAAATAATACTTTTTCAAGCATGGTGCAAAGTTTAAAAGGCTGAAAACGCCTTTAAAAACTTAGAGTCTAATTAGTGAGAGGCATGATAGATGTGAGTTGTTGTCATAGCATTTGCATAAAAATAATTGGAACTGAGTGTTACAAGCTGCAACATTTAAAAGAGGATAGTGCTACAACGTGAAGGTCTGAATCAGTCTCTCTGAGGCTGATGGGAGAAGATGCTGAAATATGACAAGCCAACCTAATAGATAAGAAGCAAAGGTTGGAGGCAAATTATGATTAATTAGTGTAAAATACAGACTGAAGCCCTTGGGGAAACTGAGAGAAGATTTTGTTTCCTTCAAAATTTAGAAACAGTCTGGATATAGTTCCTAAGACTGCACAAGGCATTAAGAGTGGGAATAATCTATACTAGTCACTCTTACATTGTTTTAACCAACTTTAGCAAGAAAAGTTCCAAAATTTAGAATTCATAAATGAAAGTTGCAAAGAAAGATACCATCAGTAAATGTTTCTTCCCACTCAAGGTTAGCAACCAGTTCAAGCAAAATCTTTCTAAGTTGCTCAGTCTGTGAAGTCACTAGGTCAAGTAAAGTAAAAATGTTCCTCTTTTATTGGTTGGAATTTACCAAATATTAACCTGAGGTTGTAAACATAGAGTTTTTATTATGTGTATGTTTATTAGTCCCTGAATGCTGTAATTGCATTCTTGAAGCTATTTTTTTCTTCATACCAATTTGCTTAAAATGTGTGTGGAACTACTAACTACTATCCTAAGATCATAGGAAAAATAAAAAAAAAAATAAAGAAAAAAAAATTTTGATTGATGCAGTTTTCTGAATCAACTGGCTACCACAAAAAGAAATCAGTGTTATTAATTCATGATCTTCCAGATCCTCAGAGTATTGTGTTGTAGGAAAGAAACAGGATTAAAGTCTGAGATGGTCTGGAGAGGGTTACATAGTAGAGCATTTTTATTCCTCTCGAAGGACCTGGAGCCTGTGGAAACAATTTCACATCATTACTTGTACCACTGAGACTTGTGGCACCTTGTGTTCTGCTTGTTAATTACAGATGAGAAGTGCCAGTTTTGAGGGAGTATTTGATAGTGAGAAGAAACTAATAACGTGTATTCCACTTGAGAACTCCTAACTAAGAGTTGTAATTTTTGACAGTTTTTGGTGGAGAAAGAGACTTTTTTTTTTTATCAGTGTTAATCTGTCTTGAAAGTAAAAGTCTTTTGGCAAGTTGAGATTTAACTAATAATGGAAAGTTAGTGCTTGACTCTTGGCCCTGCATATTGAAGTTTTTTACACTCCACTGATCATTGCTTATTTATTTTTCTTTAGATTTCATGGGCTTTATTATCACAGAGCAGAGCTCAGCCTGATACAGTGAAAATCAGATTAGAAACAGTTCACTTCATCTGATTCAGTTTTCATTAAAATCCTTTAAATAATACATTAGTACACATTACATCTGACATACCCAAAGGTATGACACTGATCCTGTTCTGACTTGCCCAAGTTATGTGCCCACTTGGTAATTTCAAGTCATGCTTTAGCTCAATGTAAATTGGACTTCTGCTGCAACAATCGTAAATGTTCTTAATGCTTTCTTGGGTTTGTACGAAGCCTGCATGCTACTAGTTTGGCTCTAAATGGTTTCTGCCTCAAGGATGATTATAAAATCATTCCTAACAGCTTCCTTTCAATTTATTTTTTCTATTACAAGAATAAATTTTCTTCAATTCAGGTTTATATACTTCCCCTCCAAGGAAGCCTCTGAAGCATGGGCAAAAATTGGACACAGCGTTTTTAAAGCTGCATGTATAAATGTGTTTACCTGAGCAGACCTTGAGGTTTGCAATACTATGTCAGTAAAGGAACTCCACAAGGTCCACATGTCCCAAAAGAGGAACCAGAGGAACAGATAAATAATTGCTTTTCAGAAAATTAGGTTGTAGGATAGTGTGAGAGGTGTGAGTGTTCTGTATGCATATTGTATCTTGCAGTGAAAGTGTCCAAACTCTTGAACTATGTGATGCTGGTAAGTGTTCAAATATGAAACCTCTGCAGAAGACCCAGGGGACAAAGAATCATTGTTGTTGACTCAGCAAGGAACACAGCATTGCCAGCCTGTCAAGGGAGGGGATTGTCCCGCTCTTCTCTGCACTGGGGCAGCCTCACCTTGAATACTGGGGGCGGTTTTGGGCACCATGATATCAGAAAGGCATTAAGTTCTTAGAGATTGTCCAAAGGAGGGCAACAAAGATGGTGAAGGACCTTGAGGGGAAGCTGTATGAGGAGCAGCTGAGGGCATTTGGTTTGTTCAGGCTGGAGAAGAGGAGACTGAGGGGAGACCTCATTGCAGTTCCAACCTCCTTGTGAGGGGAAGAGAAGGGGCAGGCACTGATCTCTGTGGTGACCAATGACAGGATCTGAGGGAATGGCCTGAAGTTCAGTCAGGGGAGATTTAGGTTGGATATCAGGAAAGGTTCTTCCTCCAGAGGATGGTTGGGCACTGGAACAGACGCCCCAGGGAAGTGATTGCAGCACAAGGCCTGAGAGAGTTCAAGAGGCACCCAGACGATACTCTCAGGCACATGGTGTGACTCTTGGGCATGGTCCTGTGCAGGGCTAAGAGTTGGACTCAGTAATCCTTGTGTGTCCCTTCCAACTCAACCTATTCTGTGATTCTGTGACTCATCCCCTTAAATCACTTCTGGTTAAATATCTTAGTCTGATGTTAAGGAACATGGTAATTCTCTTTCAGATGAGACCTTAAGCATGAGTCCTACTTGCCTTCAGTTGCTAAACTTTAAGGAATTTGCTAAATTCAAAAGTACATATGGTAGATTTATACAGGGGCAACCTACTGTCTAGAATGTAAGATGGATTTTTGCACTTCTTGCACACCCAAATAAATTATCGTTTCCTGTCCAAATATTCAATTCCCATTAAGCCACTATTGTTTTTCTTCCTAAAGAAAGTGGCTCTTCAGTGGGACAGAAAAGGATCCTTTCAGTGTATTTTTCCAATTTGATTTATTAACTTCAGAAATTGTGGTTTGGTGTTCCATAGCTTAAACCGTTATGAGATTCACACATTAGTAAGGCATTCAATTAATTTATTATACAGAGTACAGTCATAATAGAATTTATTACTAAAGTTGTATCCCTAGCTTGACTTTTTAAAAGTGGATTTTTTTTCAAATTAAATATATTAATTTTATTAGTTTAAGGTCCTTTAAGAATTGTCATGTGTTGTATTGGAACACATTTCCAACTGCAGCAAAACCTCTAAGACAGATAAAATTTGTTGAAACCTTGCCTTTTGACAATAATTGAAGAGTTACTTCTCTTTAGAGGTGGTAGTAAAAGTTGGGTTTTGGTTTTTTTTTCTTCTTTTGACTGGCTGTGATTTTGTTCCTTTTATATTCAGCTGAAGAAAATAATTTTTTTGTTGAAGTCCACAAATAATTTCTTTACCATCATCTGATGTATTTAGTGATACTGAATTCATATCAGCTTTTGGCAGAAAAGGTGATCTTCATGTCTCCAGAGGAGAATGTAACTTCATCCAAACCGACAAAACAATCATTTCAAAACAGGAGGACCTCACAGTGAACTCTGTAAAAAATTTCATGTTTCAATCCTCACTGGAAACTGGATTTCCAGAATGATAAATTAAATAATGCTACTTTGTACTGCAGAAAATTAATGAACATTAATCTTAATTAAAAGCCATTTAGAAATAATATGAATGTGTGTTTATGAGTGCACTTATTTCAGTAGAAATACCCTCTCAACTCATTGAATTCAGCTAAAATTGCATTAGCAAGAAACCCTTGCTGGGGAAATAGAGGAAAAGGGAAATAGAGAAGTGCAAGCTCTGTACGTATCACAAGGTATAGAAATGTCAGGGAAGGGACAGAAATCATGGGTCTATATCCACATGAATGGGAACAGAGATGCCAAAAGCCACCTGATTTTGTTCAGATCAGGACAGTTACCATACTGTAGGAAAGTTTTATCAGCCTTTCTAAAAACAAAAATGGATAACCATGGTATTATAAGTGGGACTATTTTGATGAAAAAATACTTCCAACTACAGAAAAATAAATACAGGTTAAGTTCCTCTCCGGGTACAAAAGGCTACCCTCATTAGCCTGATGGGAGTTTCAAATTGATGTCCCTTAATGTTAAAGCTTATGATTAAGATTAGTTATCAATTTACATGCACACATAGACTGAAATTTCTTTCTTACAGTATTGTTACTTTTTGAGAGATTAATCATCAGTCTCTGTAGTATAAATTTGCATCCTATAGGTTATCTGAGATTTTATATGATGGCCAAGAGATAACATTTTGACATCGTTGGGTTTTTTTTACACATGATGAATTGGCCAAACAATACAAATTTGCCACAAAGCTCTATCATGTCTGATCCTGAATTATTCAATAGATTACTTAATGCCTGTTGGAGTATACACTTAAGCAACTAAAATTCAATAAGTCACTGTCATGATCTTTAAACAGAGCCTTCTGTCCTGTTTTCCTTTTCACTATTTCTCCACTTCTAAACAAATCAGTCCCTGTGTGAGAAGGGTATGCAGGAGATCATGTTGGGATGTAAAGTGTGAGCTTCTGAAAATGGTTCACTGTCTGTAGTACCACAACAGAAGGGAAGTTATGAAGAGAGAAGAGTACAAAAAGCTTTCTAAATACCAAGTTCTCTGCTTTACACGTTTGCATTTGTATTGCTTCTCATCTATCCTTTGGTCTATTTGGAGGTTTCCTGCTTCCTTTAATAGAGTAACATTTGTCAGGGATTCCTTCTAATGAGATAGCAAGAATTATATTAATCTTTTCTTAGTTGTGACTTTTTGTGTCCCTTGCATAGACAAACAAACAGTTAGGTGATTGTAATTAGCTTTAAAGGGAACCGTGGTGAGTACTATACAACAGTTTCCAAATGTTCTTCAAAGTATAATGTCATTTCATCTCTCCTCTGTATTATACTTAATATTCTGGCAACCATTTTAGGTAAGATTTAAGTGGTACAGCTTTATGTAGTTTGGGGGGTTTGAGTTTGTTTGTTTGTTTGTTTTTAGGGAAGAGATCCACTTTTAATCAGATTATACTAATCAATCCATAAATATTCTGAGAATCTTCTGCGTGACTGCATTTTGAAATTCTAGTTATAGAAACTCTAATAGATTGAAGAGGAGGCAGCCGTACAACTAATTGGGAAAACAAAGCCTTTTTTTGTCACATGTTCTCAGCATTTTCATGTATTTGGGTATGGAGTATCCTTTTGACCCAAAGTGTTGAGATGGCACAGCCATTTGTGCACCTATGAGCACCTGCAGCATTGTTACTTCCTATCTTTGCTCTGAGCCCTGTGACTCTGCACTGGCTGTTGGGAACATCTCAGCTTTGTCACAGGTTAATAAACAGTGCAATGGACAATGGTTTTGGCCCTGCACTACTTAATGGAAAGCATCTAAGCAAAAGAAGGAAGGGATTTCTTTCCTTTCACCTTCATTCCCGGCTGAAATCACACAGGGTGTCTGTACCGCATCTCGCTGTGCACCTTAATGTTACGGATTTGTTGTCTTACTTTTTGCTGCCATCTAGTGCATTTTATACCCTATGGCCGAGCTGAACGGGAAGTGCTTCTAAAAGGGAACACACCATGAAAAATGTTTAGATTTATATTTATCATTAAACAGGGTGAAAAAATAGACTATATTTTCTGATGGTAAAGACTTTCTACCAGTGTAACATAGCTCTCTCTATGTGCTGTATATCCTCCTGGACACTATCCAATTCTTTTGACCCTGCATCTTTATTCAACATCATTTGTCTCATCTAAAGAATTTCTTTTAATTCTTTGAGGCCATCAGATTCATCTGTGACCTGTGCAATCTTTCAAGTGCTAGGTATACATGTATGAATTTTCTTTTAATCTTCCTTTAGAATATGAAATGCTATAATTTGAACTGTTGGATAAACATAAAATGCAGGGAAAATGGAACATTTTGAAATTATAAGTATTCAGTTTGAATAGCTGGATGGTATTATGATTTCTGAAAAATATATCTTACTTGGCATTTGTTTGCAAGGCACAACAAGTCTGAAAAATTTTGCTATGAATGCCAGTTAGCCAGCCGACAAGTAAGCATTTTCAGCATTGAAAATGCTCAAAATGCAGACAATATCTTTCACTGTCCATTTGGTCTGTTCCCTTGTTGTTTCACCTGTGTAAACAACTTCCATTTGACTGACTACTGTAATTATTAATAGCTAAAATCTATCTTGAAATTAAAGTGATTGTTAGGTTGTCAATGTCTGTATTTCTTGGAGTTTTTTCCTCATAGCTATTTTGATAAGGAGTGAAATGAACAGTAAAATAAATTTGGAAGTTATAATTTGCTTTGCAGGACATTATGAGCTAAAAGTATGTTGGTACACATTTCCCAGGGAGGCTGTGGAGTCTCCATCCCTGGAGACACTCAAAAGCTGTCTGGACACAGACCTGGGCAGCTGGTTGTAGGTGACCCTGAGCAGAGGGGTTGGACCAATTGACCTCTGGAGGTTCCTTCCAACCTCAACTGTTCTTTGATCCTCAAATACTTGAAAAATGAAATCTGCTTCTGGCACAATATCTTTTCCTCTATTTTTCAAGGAATCTGAATCTGAAAACCACTCTTGTTAAATGTATTATTCTGGTTAAATAGCAGTCTATTAATTTTAAATATTCAGTAATGGCTGGTACTTCTATTAAAGGATTTCATAAAAGTTCCTTTTTCTTTTTTAAAAACAATAGACTATCATACTGGATATAAACTTAGTATGGCTTCGTTACAAATGCCTGTGGATATTTCAGAAAAGGAACAAGTGTGGGGCAGAGGAAAATAGGATGAAGAGAGTTCTTTTTAATCTTGCTTGCTTTATATTGCTAAGCAACAGGATTGCACTGCTTTAGGGTCCCCTTGTAACAGAAATGTGTTGTACACTTAAGACAACGCCTGCCTGCTTCAAGAGTCGAAGAGGCAAAGGTATTCATTCCTGGTAAACTGTGTGAACACTGACTTCAGCAATATCTTTATGCTGACTGAAAAACAGACTCCTAGACTGGCAGTAAAAGTCTTTAATGTCTGCAGTTACAGCTTTTGACATCTAAGGGTGTCCGAAGGACAATAAAATTATGTATGCGATTAGCACCACCCTTAAATCTTTCTCTTGATTTTATAAGATCTGAAATAGCATTCAGCAAGATAAACACAGTGGTTCCTTCAGCTTTTTCTGAATGTTTGCAAATGAAGCAAAGAAAATTGGGAAACGGGGGCAAAAGTGTGTCCTTTGTTCTTTAACTGCTTCTTATAATGCATTAGAGATTGGCAGGAAAAGCAAAACACTAGTGTTGAAACTGATGCTTCCTTGCATTAAGATCAGTGAAGAAGGGTGAAGTAGCACAGTGTAGAAGAGAACATCAGTGACACTAAGATGATGAAAAAAAAAGGACAATTTAAAATACAAAAGTGGCATAATTTTAAACATCTCATGCATTATTAAATAGCCTATGATTTTTGGGTTACATTATGCCTCTGCTATTTTAAGGAATACATAAAATGCTTTGCAGTATTATTTCAATAAAGCTTTTATGTAACTGTATAAAATTGCAGTATGTTATTGTAAATGTATGGAGCATTATTGCAGTGGAGTACATTAAGATAATTCTAAACCAAGGGCATAATAATATTTGTAATCAATTCTGTATGGTAGTTTTGATTTATCGTATTATTGTAAGAACATTATTTTATTCAGATGACCATGGAGTTTACATTACAGACAATTGCCAGAATCATAAAAGTTGTAAATTGTCATAACACAATTCTGAAACCTGACTGATGAAGTCTCTTGATTGTGCTGCCTAGTACTTCTGCCTCCTGCTGTGGATCCCAAAGTCCAAAGCAGCCGGTTACACTCTGATAACAAACTGCAAATGCACAAGACATTTGTAACATGCTGGGCAGATTTTCATTTGCTAAAATGGTTAATTCCCCATTTGTACCTACAATGAAATTACCAGACTGTTGTTTAACTTTTCAAGCATTTAAACATAATGAAATAATCTTAGAGGTCACAGTCTAGCAGTACAAATCCTTTTGGGATGTGGAAAACTTCAAGGATATGCAAAAATTGCTCAGTGGTAAGAACGGTCCTAGGAATGTGTGGATAAGGTTTGTCACTCCTGCTTTCACAGAGACTTGAGGAGTCAGATAGCAGTGAGAGATGAGCCCCTGCATCCTTCCAGCCTAAAGAGAAAGGAACACATGAGCAGTAAAAGCTACCAAGCTGTTGACATCTTCAGGCTTTCTGTTTATACCATTGTGATCTCCATAACATTTGAGCAACTGCACAAACTGATCTATGACCTTGGTGCTCGAAGACTATATTGCCTGATCTGGCTCTTTCTGTGTATTAAATGCCTGTCATAGCAGGAACCCATCCTCAATGTTTTCACAAGTCCCTGCCCAAGTCATTGTTAACCTATAACATTAAAACACTTTCACTGACACACAACTTCAGATTCAGGGGGAGAGGACTGTGTTTTGTTTAAAATATGGAAGAGGAGAAAGGAGATTAAGGCATAAAGAATAATATTTGACAATGTTAAGAAAATGTTGCAAGGGGGATTTGCTATTATGGCACATACAATCTCACAGTTTTCTCAGAAGGGACTAAATGTGTGTGGTACCAAGAGTCTTCAAGTAGACTTAAAAGAAAACCTGCAGTAAAGTAAATAGAAGTCCACAATTATTTTAATTGACTTTACAGTCTTTTACATCCCATTTAACTTCAGTTTTAAGAATCTGAAAACAGACTTGTTAAACTAATGGCTTCCAGCAGCATTTTTACTTTGAATTTCCCCAAACTTTTGAAAGATGAACTCTGGTATCCTCTCAGAGGGTGAGCATTTTTATACTACTTACTGAGTTCCAACCTTAATGTGCATGTTAGTTCTGTGGAGGATTCCCTATCATCTGCATTCAGGATTTATGGCATTTTTCAAATAACTACCTTTGCGGGTTTGGGGTTTTTTAAAATGACTGACAGTTATTCAAAAAAGCAGTGGAAGGGAAACTTTTCCCATGGTGTTACATCCACTCTATCATTATGTCTTATGTTTATATGCTTGAGTGTTTTTAAAGTTTGCATGTCTGCTTGTAATAGTGATACTGTCAACTGATTATTGTCCTTTTTGTCCCTTCTAATCTGAACTGTATATCAGTGGTGGTTTGAAGTTAAAAGTCTGACTACTGGGGGTTTCATTTGATTCTTTGTAAGCAGAATTATCTTGTTCTAGATAAACTTATTTTAAAAAAATTAAAATATGCTCATAATAAGTTCATCTTGTAGAAAAAAAAATATATGTTCCTTCTAAAACAGTAGTTAAAGGTGAAGAGACAGAGTTAGACACATCAAGGCTAGAGAAGCTTATGTATGAAATTCAGAGAAGGGAATACAATTTTACAGAAAAGTTTTCTGGTAACACACTAAGGGCTCAGGCATATTTGTAGAGAAACCCTTATTGCACTAGTGGTGTTTGTCTAATTTGATGAGCATTAAAGCCATTTTCAGCATGCTACTGAAAGGAAGTCAAAAATCCATTTCCATGTAAATACCTTTTATAGGTTTACCTGAGGAAACTTTAGGAATGCTATAATATTACTGGGTTTGCTTCTGAAAGCTTGCGTTTATGAGCCTGACTTCAAGCACAAATACAAAAATAGTAATTTTCTTAATTCAGAATAAAAAGGGTTATTTTACATTCAGCAATTTTCCGTTTTTTATTCCAAACAAAAATCTTTCACTGTTGAAAGACAGTAAAATAGTGTTTCTCTCCAGCCAGTATAAAACCAGGTTGAAACAGAGGCCAAGAAGTAAGTGCTGCTAAATTGAAGTAGAAATATTTATTAATTCCATTGAATCACTAGTGTTGGATGGGCAGACAACATAAGTTGTAACAGAATTTGTTTTAAATATGCATTAATGACTCATCTGGATCATAGTTCCACAGTGCTTCATGCTGATCTTCTTAATCTTACCAGAAAAACAAAATTATACTAATTTTACAGATGAAAAAACTTATGATTGAAAAAACCTTATCTTCCCTTAGGTGAAAAACTATTTGGATCCGGAGTTGCATCTTGCCTCTAACTTGAATTATTTTACTACCAAAAATTTTTGCATGGGGTCTTTTTAACTCAAGTTGGCGACGACAGCAGAGAGATCTCATCAAGCAGCTTTGCAGGTGGTATGCTGTAGTGAAGCTATTGCTGTCTTAAGTATGCTCTTTGGTGAAAACATCTAAGAGATTTGCCCAAGGTCTGAAAATATGTGAAGCAGCAAGGACTTTTTCCCCATACCACAGTTCTTAGCACATTCTAATCTCTGCATAAATGCAGCAGGACTCATCAGAAACTGAACAGTAATGAGCCTCAGAAGTATTTGTTCAAAATGCAGATGACTGGCAGTCACTAGGTTTTTTTGGGGTTTTTTTTCATTCTTTGCTTTCTTACCAATTTTAGAATGTACTTTTCAATGGCAACTGACCTTCTTGAGAAATGAGACATAGCACAGTTGTCAGAGCAGGAGATACTTGTGCCTTCAGGAAATTTGTAACACTGAATGTATTGCTACTGACACTTGGAGACTAGACAGCAGAAAGTCTGGCTTAGATGATATCAATTTTATCTGCCTTAGCATCTCTATTAGCTGATTTCTAGAAAAATTGGCATGATGAAAATGTACATTTAAAAACTTCCAGGAGAACATCATGTGTCAGTATCACCATTTTCAACCTTAACTGATAATGTTTTTCATCTCTGCACAACAGCTATTTGAGATAAATTCTTTTGATCTCCCTTGAACAGAAACACATTAAGAAATAGACAATATTATTTTACTTCAAGTCATCTTAGATCATAATTAACAACTTTGTAAACCAGGCATTTAAAGTTTTTAAAGACAGAAGGATGTGATGTAATAAGGAAGACATCACTTAGACTGTTTTTGCTATACAGAAAGTGGCCTTTTCTGGATTTAACTCATTATTTTTAACTTAGCATCCATTTTACTGATCGTGGGACCACTTTTAGATATAAATTGAAATATAGATATAAAAAATGTCCTGAAATTAAAACATGTTCTTTAACCAGGCATAAGCATGTGTGTGTTACATTGATTGTATTTACCTGTTCTCCTTCATATATTCCAGAGTTTGAAATAATAATAAAATAAAAAAAAAACAACTTTATTCCACTTAGGCCAAAGAATTAGGACATGTAGTCCACTAGTTACAGAGGTTTTTCTGTCTTTCCCCGAGCTCATGGTAAGCAGGCCGTCTGTAGAATATTTTCTGCTGTAAGTTATTTCTTGACTCTACTCAAGGTCCACTGCAACATTTTGCTCATATTATGTAACCTAAGACAACTGTGAAGAATTGCATGAGAGTTGTCACAATACCGAGTAATAAGTAAATGTATATGGAAATTGAATATGGAGAAAGTTGATACATACTGGGAAGTAAAACACATTAAAAGAGGGGAGAAGATCTTAACTGTGCAAATAGAAGGGTTGGCTCTGAATCAGCAGCTACCTCTTAGGAAAGGTTTAGAAACTTTGAAGTTTCTAATATTCTCTGAATAGGTTTTGAATAAAGAATGAAATACACCAGCTCTATGCTCAGCAACAATTAAGAAAGCAAAGAATAAATCCTTAGGAAGTGAGGGAGAAAAAGATGCATAAATATGAATTTACGAGGCTACATTGCTCCTCATTATTTTTGTCATTTTATTCTCAAAAAGAATAGGGATGAAATTAAAGGACAAAAGGAAAGAAGGATGATTGAAAAAATGGAATGTCTCCAGACTAGTTTAGATTTTCTAGTGTAGAAAAAAGATGTTTGAATAGTCTTGTGAAATATGTCTACAGCATCAGGAGAGACACAAGAAAGGTGCACAGACATTAATTTTTTGTCTTCTGATAGAAAAACTTGTATGCATCACGTGAAAAAAAGGAGGCAGAACTTCAAAAAGAGCAGAAGTAGACGCTTTAGAAATATTTCATATATAAGGAGGGGAACAGTGCCACACAATCTAGATATTCTAAGTTGACATTGATTTAGAAAGGGATCAGACAGGTTCACGTAAGAGCAAATATCTATTAAGGACTGCAAAACACATCTGATTCAAGACATCCTTTGATGCAGGTCTTCAGAAGATGAATGTCACCTGATGTTGCATGAAAACTACCCTATCTTGTGAAATGCCAGTTTTGTCCATCATCAAAGAGATCCACTGAGATGGAATAATGGTACATTTTCACAATCGTCTGACCTGGTGTAACTGTTCTTACATTTCTATCATCTTATATAATTGCATCAAGTATAGTATTCCTCTAGGTTTCACCCTGAAAGTCACTGTAGTTTGCTAGTTGGCCTTCTTAAAAATCTGAGACAATGCTGAATTGCTTTCAGATACTTTTGGTCCTAAACACACCTACCATGAAGTGAAGATCAGTGACTCCAGAACAGTCTGGCCATCTTTTGCCAATAGTGGAAAAAAATTTCTATTTCTGAATACTTGGAAAAATTCTTATAAATGACATGGGAAGGAACACTGCCTCCTTCTCAAAACTTGTATCTCAAAATATCACGAAACGCCCCACAAGACCAAGTCTCTGGTGTGATTTGGTTCATTCTCTTGCATCTCATTTCTTTGTACAAGAGCACTTCTTAGAAGATCATTGATATTAATCAGAAGTGAGAGTTGTTAAATAGCTTGATAATGATCCATGTTCCCCATCTTAAGTGATTCCCTGGATAGCATGCAGCCCACCTGCCCTGCAGTCCTTTTGTTTCCTGAATTTCAAGGACTACACTAGGACAAACTAAAAGTCTCCACGTTTCACTGTGCTGCTCAGTCCCTCTCAGTGTCATCTCCTAGGACATATTCACAGCTCTCTGGGCTTGCTCCTGGAATTATTAGTGATTCCAACAGAGTAAGTTGTCTGCATTTGTCACCACAGAACCCAGTTAAGGAGTCTGCTGTGGACCAGCAGAAAGAGAGTCAGAGTTGAAGTATAAAAACCTTGACAGATATGCAGCATTTCTTCTCTCTATTTCTTGATTAAATGTGTTGCAGCCTGGCTCTCACACAAATCTTGACCCGCTAGTGAACTCACTCTGACAAATGTTTGTTGTTATCTAAACACAGAAGAATTGCAGGAAGTTAATGTCCCTTGCAAAGTCCAAATTTTCCAGTCTTTGGGCCAGATCATTTGTCCTTGAGTAACACATCAAATGGAAACTTCACAGTGCCTGTATAGCAGTTCCTGCCACAGTAGCTCCAAGATCCATTTGGAATTTCTTGCTTACCCAGCGGGGTGAGTTTGCCCTGACCAGAAGGTAATCCCCCACCCCACCCCAGTCACTTGATTACTTACCTCCAGCAGGATGGGGGTCAATTGGAGGGACAAAAGCAAGAAAACTGGTGTTTTGAAATAAAGACGTTTTCTTAAAAGAAGGAAAACAAAGGAAAAAAAGACAAATGATGCAAAAGAAATCATTTACCCCCAGAAGCCCAGTGATCAGACTGTCTTCAAGTAACAGCTACTTTGGAAAGATGAGCTCCCAATTTTCACTGCTGAGCACAGTTCCATATGGTATGGGATTTCCCTTTGGCCAGTTCGGGTCAGCTGTCCTCACTGAGTCCCTTCCCAACATCCTGCCTACTCAAAGTCAGAAAAGACGAAACCTTGATGCTGGGCAGGACTCCTTGCAGTAGGTAGAACATTGGCACCTTAACTCTATTCAGGTCACAAATCCACAACAGAACACACCTTCTGCTTTAAAGAAAATTAACCCTTTCCAGTACAGCTGCCTAGAATAAATGTTGAGAACCTGACTCTCTGATCTATTGTAACTTCAGTGAACTATAAAATATCCAGTAGATTGCACTTTCAATAACAGGTCAATGTATAGTCATAAACAATGTCTGCATCCACCTGCCTTATATGTTGTTTAGGTTTTACAGGGAGAATGTCCTCACTGTTCCTTCAGCAGAAATTGGTTCTTTGGTGGGAGTGAGAGGCTATGAATAAATGAAGTACAAATTTTTACCTAGTGCAAGTGGGACCTAGCTAGTCTGTTGTAAATGCTAGTTCTCAATAAAAATCTCACAAAATAAAAATCAAATTAAAAATAAAAATCTCCATAAAATTCAACTCAGAAGAAAATTAAACTGTTTTTTCAAATATCTGTCACAAGGCAGATCATCTCAGAAGCATGAAATATTTACAATGTCAAGATGATGATAATAACTTTAAAATGGTAGAATTTAGTTTTCATAAATATCAGCATTTGATTAAAAGCATTTTTTTCTGAAGAAAACATATATCTTTTTTTTTGCTGCTGAATGAGATGGACTGTAAGGCTTTCCACCTCTTTTTTCATTGCCCCTCATAATATTTTAAAATTTTTATTTTGGAAACACTACCTGAGCAGTAGAAGAAAAAAACAGCATGTTCCTCTGCTACCCTGTACTGTTTGAGGTGAGCAGGCATAGCTTGGTGTCAGTGTGCTTGGCTACAGGACAGTTCATAGAAGCAAAATGATTCCATTTCAAGAATGCATGTCACATAAGCTAAGGGAGTATGGCTTCGTGTGTCTGGAGGAAAGGTTCTGAGTTCCTCCTGTGAGTTCATAAGACATGTCAAAAACGAGTCACATAGATCATCAGTTCTTTTTCGTATCTCATAAAGGAAAGGGTGTATGATGTTGCCTCATCAGCCACAGAGCTTTCTCTGGTTTTCATTCATAGGTCAGAGCACAACTGTGCATTCTGTGAGCCTCTGTGAGCACAGAGTTAATTTCTTTTGGGACACTGGGAAGGGATTCTTTTTTTCTTTTTTTGGTCTTGTCATCAGGTTGGCTGCAATAAATTGTGTTTGGGGGCTTTCTCACAGGGTCTCTGGCATGCAGTTGGAAAGCTCTACTGTTGCAATAAGACAGGTAGTAGGAGTGTGCTGAGGTTGTG
The DNA here is from genome assembly GCA_013399695.1 of Formicarius rufipectus. Classification (NCBI taxonomy): domain Eukaryota; kingdom Metazoa; phylum Chordata; class Aves; order Passeriformes; family Formicariidae; genus Formicarius; species Formicarius rufipectus. The sequence goes on along the minus strand of VXAU01000439.1, from coordinate 821,695 downwards.
CTCTTCAAAGGGTTGCATTTGCTGTCAGGCAGGAGTGCTCAGTGACTAAGGAGCAATGTATTTGTGGAAATGATGATGAATGAGAGATAGGACTTTTTAATAGCTTGGGTAGTAAGGGGACGATGCCTTCTCCCTGGGATACTTAACCTTCATAAAATAGGACATAATACTATTTCAGGCACCGCCTGCAACAGTTTAAGAATGAGAGAGGGCACATTACTGGCCATGCCCTGGCAGGTGGTGACGTATGAGAGAGTGATTAATGTACAATTTGTGATCCTGTGTGATTTATGCTTGTGATTCATAGATGAATTCATAGTTTTAGTGCTCCTTGCATCTTACTGTATCACATCAGCTTAGCTATGTATACAAAAATATGTTTGATAAATAACAAATAGAGTACTAAAGGGGCTTCATAAAATCTGATTTTCTTGCCTTCCCTAAAATTTGAGATTTATGGAGTCCTGTGTAAAATAGATTAGCTTGCCTGTTTGTGGCAAAACTGCACCACTTTGGAGGCAAAGGTGACCCTTAGATAAAATGGACAAATACATAAGCATCTTACCCACAGTTGCATATATTATAAACTTTTTAAAGCTGTGGCAACCACTTTCTATGTTTCTTCCATTTCTAACTTTTACGTGTACAGCTTCTAATATTCTTTGTTTCCTAAATCACTCCATAATCTCTATTTTTTTCTATTTTTAGTATTTATCACAGATTATCTCACTGCGCATGAGTTTAATTAGTAACAGTGTAATTAATGTTATATATAAGTATTGTGTGGTATAGTACTGCTTTTAGCAATGAAAAATTTAATCTTCCTTAAAGCATTTGAAGCTGCATGGTTTTCTGTCTGCATAAGTGATGCTGCCATAGCTACCACCTGTGGAGCTGAGCAATTACAGCAGTGGAGAAGCTTACCGTAGAAACCCATAAGCAATGAATCACTCCTTTCTTCCAGTACTGCAATTTCCAGTCTAGCATAAACCAAATTGCTGGAGCAAAGGAAACACATAAATGATACCTTGGTGTGAACATTACTTTAGATAATACCAGAAGACAAAGAATTATATTACACAGAGAAAATATACTTTGGAGTAGCCACCCAACTTACAGAAATTTCTGCCAGAAAAGATTTTGTACAATGCAAAATCTTGGAGGATTCAAGCTAGCAACTGCCACACAAAATGCTCTTATTCTTCTTTCTTCACAATCACAATGCAGATTCAATACCAATGAAGATATTTGGCTGCACTAGCAGAAATCTTTGCCAGAGATCTCCTTCCCACAAACACCACTGTGACATAAATTTTATTGATGCTTGAAAATTTAAAATATTATGAATATTCTAAAGCAGTTCAGTTACTCATCTCTTTGACACCTTTAATAAGAAATGGTAGCATAGGCAGAAAAGGAAACTGAAATTTTAAAGGAATTAGCACATTGTATAATCAAAGATATTATTTGGTATTGATTTTACATTTGAAATAGTTCATTGGAAAAAAAATGGTTTATACTCAACTATGGTTTATATCAGTTCCAGTTATCTCTTAAAGGCCTTACCTCACAGATGATACAATGTCCAACCGACCTCTTTGTGTCAGTGACTATGATATTCTATGTTTACATAGATCACATATAAAATGTTCTAAGCAAATGTTAACAAAGTGAAGATTTTACAAATTAAATTTAGAACAATTTTAAAGAAAGAAATGAAAAACTATCCTTGTTTTTGATGGCAATTTATCATTTGCTACTTTTCTTCCCCTGAATGCACATCAATTTAGTAGAAAACTTATATACGGCTGAGCATGCAATTCAATCATAGCTGTGCATCAGTAGGACTTCCTACATTCTTGCACCCTTTTCTTCAAAATCCAACACACCAAAAAGTCTGATTACCAACTGTGCATACAAATCCAGTATTTTTAATTTTGCTTTTGGAGGCATTTAATTTGTACCACATCCTGATTTGTCACACAACAGCATATTTTTAAGTATTAACTTTTCAGAACTACATGACCTTGAGTAAAGCATCAAAGAATTCAGCTGCTTTACCAGCTTCTGTAGTTCCTAAGTGGTTTCATAGAGACCATTGTCTGCATTAAAGCATCTGCCACTGTGCTAAAGATTATGATCCTCATGAAATCTGTCATCTGGTTCAGATACAAGCTGAACATTCATGCTGTGGACTGACCCTTCAACATGTAAAATGCTATTATGTTGAAATTTCAGTTACAGGTGAGGATTTCAAGAGAACCATATTCTTTGATGTGAAAGCTATTCAATTGTGGAGGGACCTCAGCTACAGGGAACTATCTTCCAGTTCTGAATCTCTTGAAAGGGTTGTAGAAAACACATCATAAAATCGAGTAAGTTAACAAATTATTTTCCTTGGACTAAAAGTTGTATAATTTCTTTGACTTGTACAGATGACATTTGTGTTTTTAAATTTTTCACATGTAAAATAAAAATTATGCATAACCTCAGATTCTATCACATTCTCATAATTCGAGAACAATTAAGGGCTCAAATCTGAAATAATGTTTGGACTGCAGGCCCTGTTCTAGGTTAGTCTTTCAGTACCTAAGTGTTTTGGAAGCTTTCTGGGAGCACTTTTTACCTTCTCTTCAGAAATAAAGAACTTTGAAACCAGCAATGCAAGAGTGGAAGACAAATAATCAGTAGGGAACCTGCCCCTACCTTTGATCAGGCATATAGCAGAAATTGAAAGAACTAAAGTTTAGTTGGTTCTGAAAGGTTAGTTTTTTTCAATAAACTTTTAATATTAAAACATAAGCAGTCCAGAAGTAGAGGATGGAATTTCAATTCAGCTGTTTTCACCTAGGAATTAAATTTCTGCTTCTAACTGTGGGGTTTTTGTGTTACAGTGTATAAAAAGCTGTGACTTTTCAAGAACACTGGTTTTCAGTAGTGCTGTCTTAATTTGGTCAACTACACCTGAAAGCCTGGGAAAACTCTGAGTACCTACTATCTTTAGCTAAATCACTGTGTGCCCACAAGTAGATTGTTTTACTTTCTTCACCGGTCTGACGACTGAGTTGCTGGAATGGTTAATTGCACTTACTAGCTCTGATGTACATTTCACCTCTTGGAGCATTGATTTCAAAGAAAGAAATTCCTTCATTAATATTGTAGTCAACATAGCTTTGGGAACTGTGTTCTAGAAATTGACTAAAGTAAGCAGGAAGGGTTAAAATGTACTCTTCCCTCTGGCTGCATTAGAGCACTGTCTTTTTTCTTTCTTCTTTTTTTTTAAATAAGACACTCTCACTTCCATTATCTATTAAATTCAAAACAAACATGACCACAAGGCATCACAGTTCATTCTGTGCTTGTTTCTATGGATACATAGAGGGCATGCCTATAAAGCAAAATAAAGAGATAATGGTTGCAGAAAAGACACAATTAAGGTAATTTCCATGAAGACAGAATAAGTAGTAATATCGATACATGCTAGTAAACTGAATAAAAGCACTGCTTCCTTGAAGGATTAGCAGTCAGGATGACACATCATATCATGTTTTCACTGCAAGTGGCAGGGCTAATTAGATTAAAATCAAATATGTCTAATTCCACTTTAACGATCTCTTCATTCTGCTGTGTAGACATAGACTCAAAACTTTGTGGTAAAAATATGGACAACCTTTCAAATCACCATCCTTGCTACTGAATCAGTGGGATAGAAGTGTTTGCACGTGGTAGAGACTGATGCGCCACTAATTCCACCCAGCAGTGAACAGCCATCTATGTAAAATATTCAGACAATAGAATGGCACGGTGTAATATCAGATTGTTACTAGCAAATGCTCAAATAATTTAATTTTATAAGGATAGACATCATACTGATGCACATTGGAAAATAAAAAATTATCAGAAGATGTGAAGCTCATTTACATTCAAAAGTTAATATTGTCAGATACATTGCCTTGTGCTAAATCTTAGTTATAGACAGTATATATCCAGAAAACATGTAAAATGTAAAATCTCATGTCTGCTTTTTTCACAAAACTGCTCTAAAATCCTCTTTGACTAAATGCAAATTATCATATATGTTTTTCTAATCTTAATTTGGATTATTGTAGTCATTTGCCTGTAAATTAAAATGTCTTATTTAAAAGAACTGCTTATTTCCAGTTCCCAGAAGTTTGCAAGAAAAAATAGCCGTCAGAGCCAAACTGACAGAATAACTTCCTGTTTTTCTTCTACGTAAATGTAAAAAAATGGATCAGCATCATGATGTCATGGAAGCGAAACTCACTTGTTTCTCTGAAGGAAGTCTGGAAGCAAATAACAATGCTGCGGCGGATGCCAAGATCCAATGGTTTCCTTCTACCATATGTTCTCCTTAATTTACTTTTTCAAGATAGTCATTTACCTTTTGCTGCAAATAAATCAAACACCCTGACTTATCTGATGCCTTGATTGCAAGCTGGAGAGAGACTAATCTCTTAGCATTTAAAGTTAAGTCTGTTTGAGAAGACAGTACACATATGACCTTTTGTACCAATTATGAAGATCAGCTGTGAATCAGACCTTTTCTGTTGCACTTTGGATCACTTCATCCTGCTGTGTCACCCAACAATGTTAATTCTCAGTAATGGGACAACTCTAACAGTTTTAGTTCTTGCACATGTGAAAAACGCCAACCCTCAGTTTTATAGTATTTGATTTTAAAGGTTTTAGGGCATCTTATATCCTTCATAAGTCATAGCTGTCATCCAGAAATGTGTGAAATTCAGAGCTGAGGCAGCAATCAAACTAAAAGGTCAACCTAAAAGACAGAACCGCTCAAGCTATTGATAAAGAGCATATTGTAAAAAAATTGAAAGCACACAATGACTACTTCCTTTTGACTTCAGTCAATGTTGTCAGTAGTTCCAGTGCTCAGCACCCTTTTTGCCCTTTCCATGTTCAATTTGTTGTGCAAGCTTAAGCAATTAGTCTTCATAAAATCTTTGTGTAGTCTCCAAGACATTATCTTTAATTTGTAGTAGTAGGAAACTGTGGCAAAGAGGTCAAGGTTTGGTCCTTCAAACACATGTTTATTGATGCTTTTTGTTTTCACTTTTTGTGACCTACCTTCAACATAATATGAAGAAATATCTTAGTTTGAATCAAATGTAGATATTCTGACAGAGCCACGTACTAAGGGAATTAATGGAGTTTTCCTTTACCTCCTACACTTCAGTTAATGTATAAACAGAAGTCTTATGCTGCACAGATTTCTTATTCCTTCTGAGAGCTAGTGGTACCAGACAGGATGCATGAGAAAACAGTGCTGTGCCTTTCTTTTCCCCTCTTGTTCTCAACAGTGGAATAAAATATTGGAACCACATGGAGAAGTAGGTGAATCTCAAAGAGATGGGAGGAAAGAGGCAAGCAGAGGATAGATACCTAGAAACTTTAAGAGGTGTTTTGGTTTTGAAGTAAAAAAAAAAAAGAAAAAAAAAAAAAGCCATTTTTTTAGTGGCAGTTCTTTATACTACATTCAGCACAAGACTACAATGCCTGATAAAGTTCAATTTAGTTATTCTTGGAAGAACTACAAAGATTTGGGGTGCTTATATTTTTTTTTTTTTCTCCTCTGGATTTCAGCTCCACACATTCCATGCTTACAGTGTAATTAGATACAACACAGAATCACAAAATCATAGAATATGCTGATTTGGAAGGGACACACAAGGATTACTGAGTCCAACTCTTAGCCCTGCACAGGACCATGCCCAAGAGTCACACCATGTGCCTGAGAGTATCATCTGGGTGCCTCTTGAACTCTGTCAGGCTGGGGACTGTGACCATTTCCCTGGGGAGCCTGTTCCAGTGCCCAACCACCCTCTGGAGGAAGAACCTTTTTCTAATATCCAACCTAAATCTCCTCTGATACGACTTCAGTCCATTCCCTCAGGTCCTGCCACTCTTCACCACAGAGAAGAGATCAGTGCCTGCCTCTTCTCTTCCCCTCACAAGGAGGTTGGAACTGCAATGAGGTCTCCCCTCAGTCTCCTCTTCTCCAGCTTGAACAGACCAAGTGCCCTCAGCTCTCCTCATACAGCTTCCCCTCGTGGTCCCTCACCATCTTTGTTGCCCTCCTTTGGACACTCTCTAAGAACTTAATGTCTTTTTTATATTGCAGTGCCCAAAACTGTCCCCAGCATTCAAGGTGAGGCTGCCCCAGTGCAGAGCAGAGCGGGACAATCCCCTCCCTTGACAGGCTGGCAATGCTGTGTTCCTTGCTGAGTCAACAGCAATGATTCTTTGTCCCCTGGGTCTTCTGCAGAGGTTTCATATTTGAACACTTACCAGCATCACATAGTTCAAGAGTTTGGACACTTTGAGAGATTGGACACTTTGACTTACATATAGTGTCATCCCTTCTCCTCTTCTGCACTGTCTGTCCCTCCTGAAGTGCCTATGAGCATCCAACAGGGTACTCTAGTCACAGGAGCCATCCAACCAGGGATGGGCCAAAGCTCTGAGTTCCTCACACTGACTGCATTGGTGTAGAAACATTTCAGGTGTGGTACATTGTAGCACACACCTCATGAGGCAGATTGATGGACCGCATTAGTGCTCGTTTCCTCAAGTTTTGGCACACCATCCCATTGCTGGTTTTTTCCCTTTCCCCTTTACAAGTTAGTTTAAAGCTCTGTCAACAAGCCCCTCTAACTCCTGTGCTAGAATTCTTTTGCCCCTCTGAGACAGGTACATCCACCCAAGGTTTAAGTGACCAGGTGTTGAGTAGAACATTCTATGGTCAAAAAAAACCCAAAATTCTTCAGATTACACCAACTTCACTTGTGGACCTGATGGATCAGCCTATTCCTATCAATATTATTCTTTGTTACTGGGAGAATCAAGGAAATCACTCCTGATCCCTCTACCAATAATCCCAGGGCTCTGAAGTCTCTTTTGATTGCCCTCAGACTTCTCTTTGTTATTTTGTGAGTGCCAGTTTGACCAACCAAAAGCAGACAATGATGAAATACCACTGTTGGGCTGAGATAAGGTTTAGCTCTAGACTTTATGTACCAGCTTATGGTTATGAAAATTTCTTTCTGTAAGTTGAATTCAGAATGGAAAAATTTGCATCTGTGACATTTTAAAATAATAAATGAATAAAAAAACTCTGTGTTTTAGAAACAAATCAAAAAAAAAAAATACTAGCAAGAAACTGATAGGCAAAACTATAATGACTATGTAGATTTGCATTAATATTTTTTTTTCTTACCAAGGTATACGGTTCTGTATTTAGATCAGAGCTGTTATAGTTCAAAATTATTATGTTGTATATTTAAAGAAAATTTCACAGACTATTAAAGATTTTTGTCCTACAATGTTGTTGTTACCTGTCTCCTCATGATCAGTGTAGCAAACTGCATTTGCTCTGTGATGAGACTGAAATCTTGGAAATTTTTAAGTCACACAGTTCTGCAAACTATAAATTCATTTAACATTGAAGCAATGAAGGCTTTTGGGCTAAAAGAATGCTTTAAATTTCTAAGAGAAAGTATGTTTAATGAAAACAGTGCAACAAGCAATGTGCTGCACACCAGTGTTCATTTTCACTGCTTTGGGTACAGTGCTCATGAGCCCTGCTGCAAATAGACACATTGAATCAAAGGCTGTGTAGAGCCCTAGGGCCTGCTTGGAGCAATTGGAAATTTTCTGTCATAAGGAATTATGAGATATTTTTGAAGGACAAACAGAATTTAGTCTGCCTATGATTCAGTAAGAAGTGGAGATCTGCCTTCAACCTCATGCTGTTGAAAACATTTATAAGCTTCCCTGGACATGTTTCATATAGTGCTAATTTTTCTATTATAAAAATATAAGCCTTTCAACTTTTTAAAAAAAGTTTTTATAAATACATTTTAGCAAATGTCAATATCTATCTACTGTTTTTCCCATACAACACAAGGAGAAAGAAAATGTAGATTTAACTCAGAGGACCCAGGAGACTGGGGAAAGGGGTAATGTCAAAGCTAATTACAGCCACTGTGATGGACCCAGCCTGACAGACCATTATTTCTCTTCTGAGATGCGGTCGGGGAGTGGACTGCTGCCCAGATAGATTGTTTTCACCAAACTTTGCTTGCTGTACTTTTCCTTTACCATCCACCATTAAGTGTTGTGCATCCAGAAGTGCTTGATACCACAGTTGTGTATCCTGCTGTGACAGGAATGGCCATACTTGTCCTATTTTAGAGCAGAGTTTCTTATGCATCACACATTTTAATGGATATGTAGCCTTCATGTCCTGGGGAATCACCTGCATATTCATCAAGTGAGTGGAAAATGGAGTCTAAAGAGGGTCTATTAAAGTCCTCAGAATAACCTTCATGACCCTAAAAAGTTAGTACTATGTTACTAATTAGGCTTACTATAATGTAAAACAAATTATAACCTTCCTGAATCCCTGAAAACAGTGGCATCTTCGAAGGTCTGAAATAGATAATCAATAAGCAAGGGTTTTTCCTCCTTTCTTACTTTCATAAACTAAATTCTGTCCTTGCCAACTCAACTCCAATAAATTTTCTGTGGTTTAGGTATTTCAGGAGTGTATTCTTGCTCAAGGAAACTCATATACATATGCTTAAAGATAAGACTGAGCAGATGCTCATTGTTGTCTGACTGGGATAAATAAAGCATTAGTTGAGTCCTATAAATTAATTTTCTGTTAGAGATGAATCATTTTGTACACAGCGGTCTCCTCATATGTTGGCAGCAGGCAAGCAAGGCGCTGGAACTTTTTTGTCACTCATGTTCTCCTTTTTTAAGTGGAATTGGAAACTTACCTCTTCAATATTTTAATCTCATATAATTTCAACACACCTTTAAAATGCTAGCTCCTATTTAGTCCATGAAAGTTTAAATTTGCCTCAAAGAAAATTTAAAGTCAAATGGTTTCTCCATGAGTGAGCAAAACCAATCTGAAAATATTTTTCTTAGGAGTTTTCTAAACCAATTTAATTCACAGTGATTTGATCTTGGTTTAAAGAGAGCCTATCAGTGGCTGCATATGTAAAGAGAAGAGATTTAGAAAATTGTGGTGCCTTGACCCTGACTGGATACCAGGTGCCCACCAAAGCTGGTCTATCACTCCCCTCCTCAGATGGTCAGGGAAGGCAAAATATAATGAAAGGCTTGTGAGTTGGGATAAGGGCAGGGAGAGGTCATTCACAAGTTACCCTCACAGGCAAAACAGACTCATCTTGGGAAAAATTAATTTATGACCAATCAAACCAGAGTAGGGTAAAGAGAAATAGAATAAAATCTTAAATCACTCTCCCTTCACCCCTCCCTTCTTTCTGGCCTCAGCTTCACTCCTGAATTCTCTACCTTCTCCTCCACAGAGGCACAGTGGGCAGGGAATGAGGGTTGCAGTCATTTGATCGTAAATTGTCTCTGCTGCCCCTTCCTTCTTAGTGGAAGGGCTACTCACACTCTTCCCCTGCTCCAACGTGGGGTTCCTCCCACAGGAAACAGTTCTCCAGGAACTTTTCTATGGGCGTTCTTCCCATGGGCTGCAGCTCTTGAGAGGGTCCCAAGGCGTGGGTCCCAAGGCACGGGGTCACAAGTCCTGTCAGCAAACCTGCTTTGGTGTGGGGTCCTCTCTCCGTAGAGACACAGATCCTGACAGGACTTTTCTCTTTCAGGGGCTGCTGCCAAGTCTTTTTTTTCCACTTCTTACCTACATTGTTCCAGAGGAACTCCCATCATTGCTGATGGGCTTGCCTGTGAGAAGCAGTGGGTCTGTGCCAGAGCCAACTGGCATTGAGTCTGTCGAACATGGGGAAGCTTCTGGCAGCTTCTCAGAGAAACCGCCCCAGTAGCCCACATCCCCCTGCCCTCAAAATCTGGTCACACAAACAAAAATGCTTTCAGTGAAAGGGAAAAAATATTAAAGTGAATCATTGAACTTGCAGAATAATCATTTCATATAGCAGAAAAAAAAAAAAAAAAAGATTCAAAATAGTAAAGGTAACAAAAGCATTCAGATTTAGAGAAGATACTATAATTGGGGCAACCTGAGTCAAAGCACTAAAGCAGCATGAAAGCTGAATTGATTTTTGAGAGCTGTATGATACAAGGAAAGATTGGCAGTTATATACTAAAAATCACCTGCTGTGCACAAGAAAGAAACACCCCCTTTATATATTGTCCTTTGATATTTTTAAGATTATTGATGAGACAAGGTTATCCTTCTGGCTGCAATATGTTTCTGTGGATTTGTCTATTACACATATCTTTCAGAGAAAGATCCAAATTGCCTTTACATTATGCTGGTATTATCTAGGAAGCAATTTAATGGATCTTTGCATGAAGTGTAATTCAAATTAAAGCTTAAACAGATAAAGTATGATGCTCTTTTCATTTTCCAGTAATTTAAAACAAAGCAGCACTAGGAACAAATTAGAATAAGAACTCTAAAATAAACTGAATTACATCTACTATTTATTGACTAAAGGAGCTGCTCCCTCCAACTTCTATAGCTTTATTATAGATAATAGAGCACTAAAAGAACCTTTGTCATTAAATATTGAACACACTGTGACACGTAGATTTTGACATTCCCAGCTTCGTACTCTCATGGAATCATAGAATGCTTTGGGTTGGAAGGGACCTTAGAGATCATGATTAAAGATTGTTGAGTGTGCTTCCTTTCAGGGAAGCCCTTTTGCATACAACTACACCAATGGCACAGAGGTATAGTGCCATTACATATAGGCTAAAGATATTACTGTTCTGATTTGCTGCCTCCTTCCATTTGTTTCTTGCACTTATAAAGGACATCAGGTTATCATGAAATTGTGAAATCCACTTGGAGAAGTTTCTGGACATTCAATCATTATGGGTTCCTTGCAGCTGAGATTAATTCAGTAGAATACGGGTGATCTTGTCCTTTCCTTGACCAAGTACCATGACAACATTGACAGAGAATAATATATAATTTGGGACTTTGTATTTCAGTATACTAATTCTTGTGAATTGGTTGTGATTTTTTTTCTATGTGGTTAGCTCTTTTATTTTCAACCTTTATATTCCTTTGAAGAACTTCTTAAAAACTGCTTTCTTTGCCTCATCAGGAACCACTCTCCTTTATTATTAGGATGTTACAGCATCAATAGTGAAATGTCATAACATTGGTCATTTTGTTAACAATAAATTCGTCGTAATTTATTATGAGACCTGTTATTTTTAATCTTCTCCACAATAGAAAAAGCAAGAGCATAAGAATAAATGGCTAGTGTTAGCATATACAGCTCAATAGAAGAATGTATGAAAAATTTCTTTAAAGGTGAAGACTAAAGTCTTCAGCAGTCAGCAGTCATGACCTGTCTTTTCATCTATAAACAAATTGAAACACATTTGATAACTAGTTTTAAAGATCATTGCCATCAACTGTAGATTTCCAGGAAAAATTCAGTTTATTCTTGCTTTTTTTTAATTAGCTGAACTGTGTAATATTGATATTAAAACCACTGAAAGCAGGATTCTCAATGCTGCACAAATGAAAGCAATCCAGTATCTCATTTACATTCCTCTCCAGGTGTCTGCAGTGGATCTATAAATAGAATAGGCTACACACAGAAATTTATTATTGCAGCTGATGGCAATTTTCTTTAGCAAAGGTATCTGGAGGCATTATTCATGAGATTCTGGTAGACTCTCCTGCTGAGATCTTCACTCCCCAGATCTGCGGGTGGTCAGCTGAGGAACTCACTAATCAACTGCTATGAACAAAGACTGTCACAAGACTTACTTATTTCTCTCTTTTAAAAAAATACAGGAGGACTTTTAGATCCACATTATTTTCTTTAACCTGATTGCATGGATATTACAAGCGAATAACAGAGTTTTAGAATCACATGTATTTGACCTTTTAGTCATGTTCATCTTAATGATTGCACCATTATTGGAAAACCACAATGGATGTGATTTGATACAACACACATTATGTCTTCTGCCTTCATACCCACGGGCACATGTGACCTTGTCAAGTATAAGGCAGTCAAGTTTCTGTTCAATACTGAGGGTGTATAGCAATCACATGGACTGACCTATCTAGACATTATCTAATTTTGGCAATAGAAAAAGAGAGCAATCAAATAAGACCTTTAATGAACTTAAATTTATAATAAGTGATAGATGGGAATGTCTTACACTCTTGCTTTTCCTATCTGTGCTAGAATACGCGCATTTCTAAACCTTTGGTTTTGTCGCCCCTCAAGACTGGTTACAACTTATTTTTCCCTTGCCTATTCTAATATTCTCTCTATGACTGAAAACATAAGTTATATGATAGCAGAGATATTACCTGTTTATTCTGTTGCAATTTCAATATAGTTGCTACTGTAAGCATATTTCAGGGGTTTTTTTACATCCTACCATGTTGTCACAAGCTACATTTAATACATGAATATACAAATTATATTTCCATTTACAAAGTAAACTAGCAATTTTCATTTCTTTGGTTTCATATTTTTTCAGACATAATAGAGGACCTGCTTTTCTGTAGCAGTTATTTTGACTGTGTTATGACAACAGCAGCACAAACAGCTAATGAGACATTAGAAAAGTCACATATCTCACCATGAAAGGAAAGAAAAATTAAAATATAAAATATAAAACCTGTCATTTCAAGTCACTGATAAAGCATTCTGGCATATCTAATGCCAGGTACACTAGTAAAAACAAAGAGATCTAGTACAACTATAAGTCAAATGCCACAGATTTTCTGTAAGTGTAAAACCTATTCTATTTGTTTTAAATGCATTTTCAAACTTATACTTTTTTTTTTTTTTTTTTAATTTAAATTTGTCAGTGATGAAGAAAATTGGTATTGTGAATGCCCTAAACTCTACACTGGAAAACTCTGCCAGTTTGTAACTTGCGATGAAAACCCATGTGGAAATGGTGCTACATGTTTTCCGAAGTCCAGGCGAGATGCTCTGTGTTTGTGTCCATATGGAAGAACTGGTATCCTCTGCAGTGATGGTAAAAATCTTTTTATTCATGCATTGCTTTTAGTTTCTGTCATTCATAGAAGTTGTGTTAAGAAAAAAGTCAAATATTTTGAAGGCAAAACACTGAAAGCGATCACTACCCCACCTAAAAATACAGCCCAAAGTCCAGTCTCAAAGAATGACTGAACTGATCAACCTCCCCACACATTATTTCATAAAAGTGCCTGCCAGAAAAAGGGAGACAGAAGAATCAAAGAAATTGAGAGTTTACAAGGTAGGAAATATCAGGTAGTGTCTGATATTTAGTAAATTACCTGGGGAAAGCTGAGAGAGAGATTTGACTGAGAGCTCCTTTGGAGAAATTGATTTGCCCTGTAGGTTGATATTTCCTGTGCTTAGGGAATCATTACTTTGTACGTATTGCATACAAAAACAGTGTATAGAGAATACTTTCTGGATTGTAATAATATCACTAGGTAGCAAAACTTGATTAATTTTTCAGGCCAAAAGAGGAACAAAATGAACTTTACCAAGTGCTTTGCCATGAAACAGGAGACATGAAGGAAAATTAATTATGCAAAGTAAATAGGTCATTTTGATTAATATTTTCAATTGAAGGGCTTTTATTCCTTGAGCATTGGTCCTAATGATTGTTCCAGGTCAGAAATTCCTGTGTATGAACATCCAAAGTATTCTTGTCCCATAACAGCAGAAAGGAGTAAAGTCCAAAAAATCTGCATATAGAAAATAAACACTGGTCCTGAGCTCATTTAGCAGCGCATATGAAGTTCATTTTCAAATTGATGCAACAAAATAAATATTGAGCAATGATTTGTTTTATCATAGCATATACATATTTAAGTCTTATTTAACAATTTTATTCCCAAAATTTTCAGTAGAGGAATGTTTATGTTTTATCCATGTTTTCATCTAACCCTGATAACTGACACCAAATGCCAAGTACAAGTGGCAAATATATGAAATGTGTATGATACTTCCTTGGTAATTTTTCTTAGCTTGCAGTAACACAATACATTGGGACTTCATATGCTGTATCCCTAGCCAGAGCTGATTCAAGCTGCAATATTCAAGGAGTGATAATGCCACTGCTTTATACAGTGGTGTTTGACATTTTTCTCTTTTACTCTCTGCCCTTTTCTTAAACAATTCTTCCATTCTGTTTCATTTTAAGAGTACAATGATGTATTCATGAAAGTTCTCCTAACACCTCTTTCTCTGAATGCTGATGGCAAGTTCAGAGCCCACCATCCTGTAATTATGTCTAGGACTGTTTCTGAAATTTACCCCAATTTACATTTGTCAACACTGAGTATCATCTAATGCTTGTTCCCTGTCATTGTTAATGAGGCTCTTCTGCAACTTTTCCTGTTTATCTGTCTCTAAAATGATAGACTGCATAAAAACTGAGAGCCTAAACTGCAAGAAAGTACACAAATTCATTAGTCGACTAGACTACAGTACTGAAGTCTTTGAAAGCACAGAAAAGATTAATTTTATTGAATGGAAAGGGGAAACTTTGCCTGGACCAACACTAAGAAAGTAAAATTGGAAAGAACACTCAACTTTGTAAGGCGGAGCATAAATCTAGGGTAATTAGCCACAACATAAGAAATTATTATTGAAATACGAAAAATTATTTTATTGAACTGTGTCTTAAGAGTTTAAAAGGAATAGAAATAAAATAAGCACAGACAAAAGTCCTTAAATGAGCTGCAAGACACTCCATATCACATATGCTAAAACAAAGAAGGGAGAAACAGAGTCACAATGCAGGGAAGTCTGGATTCAGCCTTAGGGATAGTTCTAGCAGCATCAAAGCCATACTTTTGGGGAGGTATTTGAAGATAATGATAGATTACCTAATTAAAATGGTAGAACAATTTCAATTATTTTAGAAACAAAAGGTAAATTTAATTGTTTACTGTAACAAAATGTGTCCCAGATAATAAATTTAATAGAAACAAATGGTCCATTTAAATTAAAGCACAGACTTACACATTTTAAATAAATCATCTTCTGTATAAGATACACAATTATATTGTCTCCACTATTCAGATTAGTAACTTAGTGCATGTTACTTTGTGTCTGAAACATTGAAGAAAAGCTGGCTTCTCCTAAACGTTTATCAAATAATAGTACGTTTTCGTCAACAAGAAATGACCAAGATGTCCCAGTGATTATTTAATAAAATGAATATAGCTAATATACTAAATAGAATTGCAATTTCATGCCAGTTTTGCCTTTCCTACTAGTAGAGATAAGGATAAATAATGATGCAGACAGAGATGGGAGTCCACTGCCACAGGTCTTCCCCATATCAGAGCTCAAATTGCCATCATTAAGAGTTGGAAGTCACACTAAGAACATCAATCTTTACAAGTATGTAAGAAACGTTAATAAAACTACTGTCACCATTGAATGAAAACAAAACAAAAATGAGAAAACAAAACAAAAAAAAATCAGAATTGCTTGACGCGACAAGTTAAAAATACATCATTTTATGAGAAATGTACAAAATTCAAAAAGTGATATAGGGCTATTGTAAATGAGGCAAAAATGTAAGATAGTAACTTCTATGAGACAAGCCTATGTAAGTATGGAAAAAATAAACAAGGCTCAGGACTGACAAGAGATTTTCTTGTTTTGAAACAGATGGAGCATGCTGCAAACTAAGCAGGCTGGTAACAATGGCTCTGAGTTTATCTTAGTTATGTTATGCTTGTTTTAGAAAACTTCCTAAAAGCATGTCCATTTTTCCAAATATACGTAACAAATTGCGTTAGGTCTCACTACACTTTTTGCTTGCTTTTATCACTAGATGACTGCAATATTTTGACTGGAAGTTAACCATTAGACATTGAAATCTCTCTCAAGAAGCTGCATAGATAAGGTATAATGGCCCAAGGGAATGGAGTATGATAATATGAAATAAGAAGAGAGGACATGGCCACACAAGCAGACTGACCAGCCAACTATTCAAATGTGACTGGCCATTTTTGTCTACGTATCCCTCTGCTTTTCCACACTTGTTCCTCCCCAAGTCACCTTATTCTCTCCATTAAACATTCATAAGGATTGTGCTATTCCAAAATGCTTTTCACCTGTATCGTGTAATGGGTCTCATACCCCATGGCAGTTACACCACTCTGTCCAAAGGGTGACTGACTTGTGGTTGTGTCACACATTAACATTAGGGCCGAGGGTCTCATGGGACAGCCCTGGGAGGGATCAGGACAAGGCGTTCCTTCCTCTGAATCCTTAATTTGGGTTCCTGCCTGTCACTGGGCCCTATGCTCCTCTGGGATTGTGGAGATGGTCCTCTGGTGGGGTAATGATGCCCATGATAGGGCTGGGGCTTGACAGTTGGTTTGTGGAGTTAAATGCCTCCAGGACTTCCAACTTGAGGGGCATGGGAGAGTGACATGGAGGGGTGGAGCACACCATTAGTGCATAACACTTTGGAACAGAGACAGTGTCTATATGGACAGCTTGACTCAATCTCTCAAGTGGCTTTTTAAGCTTTACATAAAGGGATCTATGTCATTTAAACTTAGTCCAGTTATTGAGCTCTGTCTTTTCAGTAGATTTATGCGAAAGCAGTCAGCATTCAAGCCCTTAGTCTGATAAATTTCCTTTCACATTTAAATTAGTAAAAGGTGCTTGCATTGTGTTTTTTGCAGTCTGTAAATCTCCTCCACTGTTTAGCATCACAGAGTTGATAAGAGTTGTAGAATTGCTACCATCTCTCCAATCAGTCTCTTTTTTTTTTTAACATTTCCATCTAAGCAAAGACTGAAGGCACTCCCTGGATGGTACTGGAAGTTGATACAGTCTGTAAAATATAAGGCCAGGATGTTTGGAATGTCTGAGTGTAAGGACTTTCGATACATAAGACACAGAAATTTTAAATAGGAAAAGCAGAATATCGTTGCAATGCAAAGTTGTGATGGCCTCCTAAGTGCAAGTGAAGCAGAAATGATTCATTCACCATGACTGGAAATGAATACCTGGACTTCTAAACTCTTTATGTTATGTTTTTGTTAATTATATGCTACACAAGACACTTGGCCCTTCTGGGAAGCTATTCATCATAATATGAGGCAATTTGTTAAGCTTGGAACCAAGAGCAAGCACTTTGTAAGCACAAATGCAAATTTAAAGGGAGAAGGATTTCAAAGGAATGTGCATTGTTAAGATGAGTAATAGTGTCAGTTGCAGTGTTTTACACCAAACTTCAGTGCTTTACTTTCAGATATGTACCTATGTGACAATACGAAACAGAGTTCTAACTGTGGCACTTAATTTAACAAACATACCCTGAAAAGGGCCATTCACATCACTCATTCACAGCAATCTGTAAGGATGTTCCTGAAACATTTCTGAGCAACACTTATGGTAATGCATCACCATCTAAAGGATTCCAGCAAATTTTCTGTAGGATGTATTCCCTCATGTATAAAATTAATTTCAAAGTGTTGAAGAGGGAATAGTCACTTGCTTCAAGCTCTGTAGAGTGAAAATCAGCTTGCAAGTGAATTGTTTCTGTGCAGCTATGTTTGGCACACAATGTCACCTTCAGAGCTGTTTGGGTCTTCAGACTAAATCATGCAGTTTGGTGACAGGAGATACCCAAAAGGAATTTTCTCAGCTAAAAAATCTGCATTGCAAAGTTTCTGGTCAGTGATAAAAGACCTTGGGGAATGCTGATCAGGGTTGCTGTTCATCCTGTTCAAAAGAATTTATTTTCTGGGTCATTTGGTTTTCACTGGGTCTTAATTTCCCCCACCTCTCCAATGTGTTATAAAAACTATACAAAAAGCACATAGGCACATCTCACACTATTAATGTCACTGGTGTATTATGAGTTTTTCAAAATCATACTTTCATCCCTGAGCAGTGAAATCACTTCTATTATTTCAAATTTCAGCTCCAAATCAAAGTATAACTCTGATGACTCCATGATTACTGATGTCCCAAGACAAATAAAAGGAATCTATAAGTATTTATTGGGAGTGGGGTGGGAAAGGCATACACCTGAATTACCCATTATGTGGATCACTAACTCCTACAACTGCCAGAAAGAAGGCTGTAGTGAGGTGGGGCTCAGTCTCTTCTGCCATGTCTCAAGTGAAAGGACAAGACGAAATAACCATCATGGGTGGTTCAGATTACCATCTGAAAATAAAACAGAAAAAAATTCATGGAAAGGTGGACAGGAAGATAGTGGAGTTACTATCTCTGGAAGTGTACAACAAGCATCTGGATGGGACAGTTGAGGATACAGTGATTATGATGGTGCTGGGTTGTTGGTTGGACTGGATGATCATGAAGGTCTCTTCCAAGCTTGATGATTCTATAGTTCTGTGATTCTGTGAAACAGGTGAGCAGGTCTTTAGGAGAACTGAATACCACTCATCCCACAGTGTATATGGCTGCTGATCCCGGAGCCAGGCACTGAGCTGGTAACTGTTCACAGTTAGTCAATGTTAATATGAAAGAAGTGTATTACCTGATTGCAATTCTGTAGCCTGAAGCATTCATCTCTTCCTATCTCTTTAATCTGTCTTGGTTTTTTTGCAATGTATTGTAAAACTGTGGTTCAAGATGTATAGGTAGTGAATGCTGAAGGAACATTAATTTTAACTCATTACAAAAATTCAAAGATAATGAAACCATTATTCTCTTTCTTTTTTGTCACTTTATTATCTTCTAAGATTTGTTTCAAGCTGAAGTTGATTTTTTTTATGCTCACCTCCAATGTTTAATGTTAGGGAAGTAAGTAGTCAATCATATTAATAAATTTATATAGTAGAATAATTTGTCATTATTTGTTTGTGAGGCAATGAAACACATTATAGCATATGTTATAATTACTTGTTCAGTACTGGGATCACAGAAAAGCACAATGATGAATGACATATACCTGACAGAGACACAGGACTAGAGCAAGGACAGAAAGTTGATAAAAGACTTGAGTACTCTGTGAGAACAGTGTTTGTTTCAGGCACAGTATTAATTTGGAGTCTGTTTTTTCAAGGTTCATATCTGAAGTTCACAGTTCTACACTCAGTTCTTCAACATGCTCCAGATTTTGTGCACAATTTTGTGCAAATAATTTAGTTTCCAAGATCCCTAGGCTTCTGTGCTGGTTTAAAGGTAAACGAGCAGGATAAATGAACCCAACTCAGAATGGGATTGCAAGTCAGATTAACAATTTAATAAAATGATCACAATAAATACACTAATACAGAAGGAAAATCCATTTGATCCACAAAAATACAGATGTACAGCCCAACACCAGTGGGCATAAGCAGAACAGAGCTCACCAACCCCTGTACTGAGCACCACATGTCTCCCTTGAGGTCAGAGCAAAAAGAAAGAAGAAACCAACTGTTGAGGATGATGGTCACAGTCTTGTTGAAGCTCTGGTCCTCCTCTAGATCCAACAAATGGTGGCTCTAGTTCTGAAACTCCAAGTTTATATATGCTTGGGCTCATATGGGAATACCCAGTCCCTCCTCCAAGGTAGGGAGTTTCACAATGGGTGATTTACTCTGTGAGGTGAATCATGGCATATTTTTGGAGTCCCTGAATGCCCATTAGCAGTCACGACCCCTCAGGTGGGTGTGAAGGTACTAATGGCTCCCCAGAGGGGAGTTATCACACCTGAATCATAGGTGTGAAGACAGGAAAACTTCCTTATCTCACAGAAGTCCCTAAACATCCAGCTTGTAGCCTGAGGGGTTGGGTGTGCCTTAGGCAGCTGCTGTAAATGGACCATTGTGAGCAGTTCAAGAGAAAATGATGTAGAGGGTTTAGAATACGCAGTCCTGGACACACTCACACAGTGACAGACTTGTCCTGGCTACTGTAATCAGGACAAGTTCTCATTCTTCAAGATCAGAAAAAAAAAAAAAGTTTCCTTGATTTCTCAGAGAGTGAGTTCAGAATTTCACAATCATTTAGCTTTTAAGGCAATGAAGACCAGAGACAAAGAACATGCTGGGAAATGGCTGCAGGATACAGAGCAGGTAGGCTTCATTCCTCCTATCTTTACAAGTCTGAAATACTTTACTCTGACTCACAGCTCAGTGTTTCTTTTTTTGTTTGATGTAGTGAAATAAGCATTTTAGGATAATGTTTGCCTGACCTGTATAAGGTAGGTGTTTTATATGAAAGGCAATGCATCCTAAATGTGTTTTATTTTTCTACTGACATAAAGTGCAACTTTAGGTGGTCAGCTGTTGTGTAGACATCTATGTCACAACTCAGAATGATAAAATGGTTTGGGTTGGAAGTGACCTTAAAGATCATCTTGTTCCTACTCTCTGCCATGGACAGGAACATCTTCCACTGGATCAGGTTACTCAGATCCTCATCCAGCCTTGAACACCTTTGAGGATGGAGAGTCCACAATCTCTCTAGGCAACCTGTTCCAGTGCCTCACCCCCCTCACAATAAAGAATTTCCTCCTAATATTTAATCTAAACCTACCCTCCTTCAGTTTCAGGCCATTCCCTTTTGTCCTACAGGTCCTTGTGAAAAGTCCCTCTCCAGTCTTACTGGAGGTCCCATCTGGGTACCAGGAGATGCTCTAAGGTCTCCTTGGAGCCTTTTTCTCTCCAGACTGAACAGCCCCAATTCTCTCAGCCTGTCTTCCTAGGAGAGGTGTTCCAGCCTCACAATCAACTTAATGGCCCTTCTCTGGACTTGTTCCAAGAAATCCATGGCTTTCTTGCACTGGAAACCCCTTGTCAATATTCAATCCACCTTTGTAGAGAATACCAAAAGCAGCAAGTAGAAAGGCAAGGAAATAACTCTCCAGTTAGACAGCTCCAAGGAAATGATTGAAACAATGGCATACTTCATGCTGGGAATAAAGCATTTTACCCTATTGGGGATAACTTGTCAAGAATAGACTCTTCAGTGATCTCTGTCAGTGAAACAAATTATCTGGCTCTGTGGAGGTACATAGTAAAATTTGCCTTTTGCCTATAAAGCAAAGCAGGAAAACAACCCAAAGACCTTCTTTATTTTAAAATCTTCTTGTGTCTATAATATTTTGTGGTTTATTAAATAAATTGAAAGAAAGAAAGAAAAGGAGGGGGAAGGAAAAAAGGAAGAATATTTCACATTAAAGGAGCTGCCTGTGTGTCATAGCTTCCTGAGAAGCAAAAACATGCAGAAGTTCAGCCACCTTCAGTCATGCTCAAGTAATCTGAGGGAATATGGGTAGACTGAAACTAACACCAAATTTTAATATGGAGGAGTTGTGTTTGTCCTCCAATGCAGCATATGACTCACAAAGGTCTGAGACTGGAGGTTTTGTTCAGTCAGAGTAGGCTGAGAACAAAGTCATTGCCAGTTTTCTTCTAACTAGAACAAAATTATTTTTTCATATGGAAATTTCCTGGCTTCCATTTAAGATCACAGAGCAAGACATAATGTGCCAGAAGAGTGAAGTAGTGCTTAATAAATGGGACAGTACACTCTGTGTTAGCTGCATCCTCCAAGTCTGTGCTAGAAAAGGTTTACCATAACTGCATCTGCACCTTTTCTCTGATGAGGGTATGAAGGCAATGTCTGCCACTTCAGTGCCAATATGGCAGGTTCTCCATGTGTGAGACACTGGATTATTACATTAATTACTGGCTCGAATCAGTTCAAGTGTTTGTGTGGAGAGGAAGGGACAGGTCAAATTTCACAAAGGTGAGGTAATGCCCTGCCCCACACCTCAGCCCCTGCCAACTGCCATCAGTCAGAGATAGCCCTGGAGCACTGCTTGCACCACATCCCAGAGCAGCCAGTGGGCTGGAAGTCCTGCCTGGAGGGGTGGCCAGAGGGGGCCAGAGCAGATAAAACCAAAGATGTGGTCTTCACCTGTTTAAGCCCTCCATCTTATAGGCTCCTGCAGTTGCACCTATGCTGGCTCCAGGGATGGTCACTATATTTCTCTTTTTCTCTCTCATTCTTTACTTCTCCAAATCTCCTTTTTTAATATTCAGGTAGTTTGAGACCCAATGGGCTGGATTTTGCTAAGTTGTATGGGTTAACATGTGCTAGCTAATTCAACACTTTGTGAAATTTTTTATTTTGATTGAATGTTAGCCTTTAAACTTTTGCCAAGTACTCCTATACTCTAAAGTTTACCAGTAAAAGTCCTCCTCCTAGGATGGTTGCGGGGCAGCTGACGAGCCCCATCCTGCCCGAGGACACACTTTGTCTGACCCTTCAGTTGAGACCTGACCAACATGGGAGACCCTGCCAGAGGCATAAACCACCACCAGCATAGCTCACAACCTCATAAGGGCACACAAGCTTTTCCCCCATGACAAGGGGGTGTCTGTGGAGAAGTCCAACTACAACATGACAGTATAAACTGCACATGGGGCCACTNAGCTGATATGTGCCTTCAAAGTTCTGCAAGGCCAAACTTGGAGAAAAAGAGGGGGAAAAAGAAGACCAAAAGAAAGAAGAGGGGAAAGGAAATTCTTCATAAATAGCTTTAAAGAAAACATTAACTAATATTCTTCTGCAAACAAAAACATCCTAGGAGAAGGACAACTCTAACTCCAAACCCGGGCAGGCAGAGCTCGCTTAGCCCTGTAAGGCCATCCATCTAAGAGAAGGATACTCTAACCAAACCTACATCCTGAGGACCTTGCTGTCATCATCCAAGCTTGCTAGGCCCTGGCAGATGAACCTCAGGAGTAAAGGGTGGGGCCAGTTCTGCCCACGCTGTGCCTCACCTAAAAAAAATCCACTGCGCAGGCTTGAGGGATCAGCCATCAGCGCGCTTGCAGCAAGCGTGGGTAAAACCCTCCCAAATCTTCGTTCACAAAGTCTAGCCATGATGATGATGACCAGTAAAAGTACCCCCTGAGAAAACACATATAGCTTTTCTCCCACTGACTCTCTGTTAAAGTGCTAAAAGAATCAAAACGCTCTTCTAATATATCCTCAGGGAGGATATTGTTGGAATCTTGCATACTTTTAAAGTAGAGCCTCTTCAGTGAGATCATAGCTTATGGCCTGGGGTCCTACACCGGGCTGCAAATTTAGAGACAGATTCCACAAACCAGAGATAGTGATAACACTTCACAATTATGTGTTATTTTTTTTCTCACATACTGTGAGTATTGAGGGTGAGATGCTCAAAGATACTTAGGTTAACATAGATTTACTTGGGGGGTATTAAAATACTTTGATTTGTACATGGTACAGCTTTGTATGCCTTCTTCCCCCAATCTCTCTTACTGCCTTCATTAGTAAAGCCGTATCCAGTCACAATTGGTACTCAGGTTGGTTAGACAATTGCTCAAGTCTTTGAAATCTGGTCCAATACCTAGTCTTTCAGGATTTAGCTTTATTCAACTGCTCTTGCTCTCTCTCCTGTTTTTACTAAACCATGTTGTCAATGTGAGTATTACATGCTCTCTGCTCTGAGCATCGACTGCAGGAATTGATCACAGCATCCTGGCTACTGGGTTCCAGCAAGGAGTCCCTGGGACAGTGTGGATGCTTAGTGCCAGTGCTCTGTTGTCTGTTTACCAGTACAGGCATGTATAGACTTGATTTTGTTTGTAATTCATGTAGGTTCTACTCATTGTGCTGCAAAGTCATCCTTTTATGATGTTTCTTTTTATTATTTCCTCTACCTGTAAAGAATTATTATTCCATAACCCCTTCAGCACTTCCTTGTACTCTCTTTCACTCAGGAACCTGTAAGAAATGACATTTATTTTAATATGAAAATTTCTTTGTGTGTTTTCTTTGTCTCTCTGAGTTTTGAGTCAATATTACAGTGCACTTCTAATAATTCTAACAATGTTACCTAGAATCCAGGAGATGGCAGTAGTTGCCAATAATTCATTCATAAAATAAGCCCATTTACAAAAACTGAAAAACAAAGATATTTACCCTCAGAGGAAAGCCAGACTATATCTGCATGTGTTTAAAAAATCACAACATAACAAATAATTAATTTTATGTATAAGTTCTTATGTTCTAAAACAAGTTATAAAATAGAACTTGCAAATACATATGTTAAAGAATTTGCCTTAACACAGAATTTTTTTTTTTTTTTTTAATCCAGCTATTAATATTACTCAGCCAAGTTTCAGTGGCACAGATGTCTTTGGCTATACTTCCTTCCTTGCTTATTCTACAATCCCAAATATTGCCCTCTACTATGAATTTCGCTTGAAATTTCAGTTGGCAAACCACCAGTCTGCTTTACAAGATAACCTGATTTTTTTCACTGGACAGAAGGGCCAAGGTAAGATTTATTTGTATTGCCTTTCTTTACAGGCTTTCAAATACTCATTAGACAAGTAAGACAAAAATATGTACAGGTTTTTCTTGATTCTTTTTAGGATATAATTTCATTAGGGGGAAAATAATCTCTCCAATACTTTATTGTTTTGTAAAAACACAGTAATCAATCACATTGTAAAAATGTGTCTATTCATTATTTCAGAAATATAACTGTTTCCAGTAATTCAAGTCAAGAGTTAATCTGACATTTGAGGTAGCATATTTCTGAATAGAAGAAATGGAAAACTAAGCGAAGGTTTCTCACTTTGCAGTTGTACACATAAATTTCATTATTTATCACATATATTTGGTGTGGAATTTTGAGATGCTGCCTCAAATCTTCTTCCACTGAAACTTAATTGATTGGAAGACTCAACCTGTCCATCCAATGTGCCACAGCCACCCTGCCATGTGTCTCAAATGGCCTGCCCCAGGGGCAGCCATGAATTGCTGCTGTTTTCACAGTGCTTCAACTTCCAAGACCTGCATGGCTCAGCATTGAAAACCAACCCTGTGGCAGCTGGCACTGGACTCTGTGTTATTTATATAAAATAAGAGACCCTAAACCCCTGAGATGACTCAATGCAAGTTAACCCAAGCTAGCTATGAGTAAGTTGTGCTACAGTCTGTATAGCAAAGGATTCAACTTGGTCTGATTAGCACATCTGAAAAGCAAGTTATATAAATCTACTTACAGCATTTGCACTAAGATCTTCACGATCCTTGAGATATCTCTTCACAATACCACTCTGTGGCAGGCTGCATGGCATCAGCATTGCAATGGGCTAAAATAGAAATATTACTTGTGTTCTATCCATCTTAGCATTACTCCACACAGAAGTCATATTGATGAAAGTTGAGAAAAATCTAATGAAAATTTAATGCAGATGTAAAGCAGTGAGGGTAGAAACTCCTTTATGCTTCATAGATCATAAGAAGCAAGTAACTTATTTTTACCTTCAGTGTTTCTGCATTTGGATTATGTCCTAACTTTCAGGTTTGGAGTTGTCCTATGGGATTGTTTAAGTCTAGGAGAGAGATTTGGTGATGGGGGTTTAGGTCTAAACCCATTACAGTAGGAGAGTGATTTAGGTGTGTAAATACAAGTCACTACTACCATAGTAGATGCCCTATTGTATCTGAAACGTCACAATAGTTTGGCAGATATGGTCCATGAGTTACAGGAACCCTACACTTGTGCTGAACATTGTCAGAAAATTAATACTTCAGGAGGATGAAAGAGAGGAGAATTTATTACTAGCAGTTTTAAAATACTGAGCTCTCAAAATGCATTATTAAAAATCAATTTAGGGGAGGCATTATGCAGTTACATATATATCTAACAAAACAATTACAGTACATCAGTAGGATACAGGATATTCTCTATTTGCTATGTTCATACATTTTATAATTTCTTAGGTCTTGCTTTCTATTGCATTTCTTAAGTTCCTGTACCCTCTGAGTCTTCTTCCCCTTTCTCCCTGTGGTAGACTTCCAAGACTTAGGCGTTTAGTTTATTGTAATGCAAACTAAAAGTTGTTAGCTTAGAATGGCTCAGTAGTTCTAAGCAGTTTACCTATCTGTGATATAATTGTCTGCCACTTTTCATTTGCAAAGTTCCCGTCAAATGCAGCAAGTGCCGATTAACTGTACTTCAGTGTGCCATAAGACCCTGCTACAGAACATTTACTTAATTCATCAGGTTGATTAACCAAATTAGCCTAACATTAATAGGTATTAAACTACTGTGAGCATATTTGAACTCAAAACTTAACTCTTTCTGTGTGAATCAGATTTTTCCAAATTTTCTTCCAAACCTCAGAAAAACATGGTCAGACTCATGTGATGCTGCTAACTGAACTGCTCTCACACTGTGCTAACTACATCCAGCTCTGATGCCCCCATGCCACATTTTACTCCTGTAACAGTCACCACTCCCTCCAGGCAATTTTTCACTTCATATACTAATTATTTGTTTGTGTGGATGGAATTGTCTTTCTTTTTTTTGAGTAGCTGGGTAGAAATGGAGCCTAGAGTTGAAGTTACCTAAAAATTTCCATCTAGTCATTCAGAAAACAGCCTTCAGGAGCCAGTGTACCGGTCATTAAATTTTTATAACAAGAGTACACAGCTCTGTTGTAATAAAAACACAAAGGAATCTTTACAACATTCTTTTCGACAAGAATGAACCATCACATTCCAATGTGTTTCTGCAACCTTGAGAATTGAATTTCAAACACCTGTTTGAAACATTTCCAATTTTAGGAAATGTAGCCAAACAAAAATTATATCAAGTAATTCATTGCCTTTACTCAGGATAGTGAAAATGCAACTGTGAAATGCAGAACACCAGTGGTGCAAAATAGCCCGATGTTTGGTTTGGGGTTTTTTTGTTTGTTTGTTTTGGGGGGTTTTGGTGGTTTTTTTGGTCGTTGTTTTGTTTTAACAATTATCAAAAGAAATAAAGAAAAAAATTGATTAAAAATAAAAGGTTGGAGTAAAATTTGTCTTCAAAAGGTCTGCCTGCAGAGTGTACTCTGCACTGTCAAAGTCATTGTGCAGTTAGGTCTTGCAATTATATATAGCTGACCTGAGTTTTAAAAAAAAAATATTACTGGTGTCATTTTTATTAATGAGAATGCTAGCATTCTAGGCTTATTATGCAATTGTCAGAAACTTAGCTATTTATTACTTTGCATATAATTTGTGTGTGTGTAGGAACACTGGACAGTAGTAATGCATTTCTGCATCCCCATGTGGAATGATGGGTGGGCAGGGCAGCAGCACACCTGCCAAGGGCGAGACCCAAAGACAAAACAATGAGGCACCTGGTAAAATGCTGTTGGTAAATTGCTATTATCTCCTTAGTTTGAATGGCTGGGAAGACGGAGCACCCCACATTTTAATGACCAGAAAGCATTCTTAGCAAGTGAACTTCAATTATTTCACCAAGAGGAGACGCTGTTGTTCTAACAATTTACTGAGTATCAAAAATATTGCTCTCACCCGGAGGAGTGTGAGGGGTTTTGTAACCTGTGATCTTGCTGTAAGGGTTTTTAATACTTTATTTACATTTTCCCCTTTCTCCAGTTCATTCCATTTCTCATAGTTAGCATTCTCTTGCAGCACCCTACATGATGCCCCTCCACAGTTGCTGCTGCCCAAAACATGGGCATCAATGTCATGGTTAATCTCTTTTGAGGTACTACCTAATTTGATCTCAATACATAGTTAAAAGGTCTCTAATTTATTCAAACTATTAGCATTGTATTATTCTGCCCCAGCCTTGGAAATGTTCAAGGCCAGGCTAGATAAGGCCTTGAGCAATCTGACCTAGTGGGAGATGTCACTACCCATGGTGGGGGGATTGGGACTAGATGACTTTTAAGGTTTCTTCTGACTCCTTAACATGCTAGGATTCTATGATGATCTTCATCACCACATCAGTTTTGTAAAGTGCTGACACTGTTGCATTTCTTTAATGTCGTTCATCTCCAAAAAAGCATTTTAAAAATTCAGAGAGCATTTTAAATAACTGTTTTTCTTTAATGTGCTTCTCCTAATTTTGCAGGTCAAATCACGTGAGTGCACTGTAGCCACTGATGAAAATAGAAACTTTAGTAATATATTTTAAAAGTATTGGTATTTTCAGCTTGAAAGTCCTTCACTGGTAGTGTGCCAGCGTAACTGAAAGCAATGGAATTTCATTCACTCATGGACAAGTCATTGTAATAAACAAGGATTAGTGTTTGTGTTCTATATAACTGAATGTAACCACACACTTTCTGCAGAGGTGGTGTACTCATATTCTTTGGAATAAGATTTTCTTTTTCTCTATATTCCTGTTGCATCAAAATAGTAACTGTATCGAAAAAAAACAAACTTCTGTATAGAAAAAGCACTCCCTGCCTCCAACATTGCCAGTGCAGAGAGTTCACTTACAGAATATGAGATTAGAGGAATATGGAAGTTCTGGCTGAGAAACAGCAGCATGCAGAGCTGTGAGGGGACGATATAGGTATCATGGTTTCTTGGGGGAACACATACTTTATATTTTTCAAATGAGCAAATTTCCCATGCATTTGAGGCAGAGGCATCAAGGCACACATTTGAAATTAGGGCCACCATATGACACTTGGCAGAGAAATAAGAAAATACCTTCTCTGAAACAAATACAAAATGAGACAGCCTTATGAATACAGAAGCAAATATCAAATAAAGTACAGTGTACAGGCACAAAATTGAGCACTGAATTGCTTGAATTCATAAGAGACTTTTAAAAAGAAATGGATGGCCTTGAATTTCAATTCAGGATATCCTAGTGCAAGAGTGAGAACATTCTTCCCTTTCACCATTTCTTTGCATCCTGGTTCTTTTACCATACAAAGCATATGTGCAAAAGAAAGGGTGAAATTACTCAGAAGAAACAAGTTGATTGTGTTGACTCTAAGTAATGGTGGTTCCACTCTTGGCAGCATGAGTGCTTAGATTAAATTATCTTCAAAGATGCTAGTGTAAAAATGTGTTTACTTGAACAACCAGGAATAGGTCCAAGAATTGAACTCTTACTAATAGGCTTTACATCAGACTTAAAATACTTCAAACAAGAATTTATAGTAGAGTAACTGAAAAGCACAAACCACAATTATAGCATGCAAGCCTAAATATAAAGGAATTAAATTATTTACTTCAAATTTGCAAATTAATGGTTTCTAACCTGAAAGTTAGAAAGGCTTTAGAGAAATAAAGCACATGTCTGTGCCCTAATCAGGGGCAGATGCAATAAATCTCCAGGTGCTATTGAGTCAAGGGCAGCTGACTGAGCTTGAGAGAAGCTGCTACAGCTTCTTCAGGCCCATATCCCTGTTGCTCCTCTAGCCTCACAGCAGCAGTTTTGAAGCTCTTAAAGCACCTACTATGAAAGCTGAAAGCATACTGAAACAAAGTTAAGTCAGGGTCTGTTCTCCCATAGAACTTGAAANTTTTTTTTTTTTTTTTGTTGAGAAAGTTGAAAATTGATTCATGTTGCAGGAGGGGAAGGAACAGTAATGATCGCTAAATCCATCTGGGTCAACAGGTTTTGTGGATGTCACTAACTTAACTGTAGTGTGAAAAAGTCCTTCCTTCAAAAAGCCTAAAAATGTTTAAAATCTCTAGTTTCTCTTTTAAATCCACAAAAATACTGGAAATAGTATTACAAGTTAAACAGAGAATATTAGAAGTATATAGGAAACATAAAACCCTCTTGGCTAAAATTTTGCTAAATGGTATCTTTTCAGTGGATTTGTAGACTATTTTATGCACTGATATTCTCCAAATCCTTTTTTTTGTCTTTTCAGGTCTCAATGGAGATGATTTCTTGGAGTTAGGCCTCCGTTATGGGAGAGTGGTCTATAGCTACAATCTAGGTTCTGGTACAGCAACAATCATTAGCAAACCACTTGATCTGACACTCAATATTCATGTCATCCATCTTGGCAGAAATCTCAAAAAAGGTTGGCTGAAGGTAAAAGAGGAATTTCTTTAGAAGGATAGTATTTAGATGAAAGTGTTCTCTGTATTTTCCCACATTGCGTATGGACAATTTAAAAATTATTTATGTTTCTCTGTAAAGTTGGGAGGGCTTCCTTGATTAGGAGTTCCTAAATAAGACAAATTCCGTTGTTGTAACAAATATAAATGTTTCATTGGAAGGTGGATGATCAGAAGAATAAAACTGTCACTTCTCCTGGGAGGCTGGTTGGACTCAATGTCTTCAGTGACTTTTATGTAGGAGGCTATCGTGAGTATGCTCCAGAACTCCTACCAAAAGGACCCAGATTTAAGAATGGCTTTCAAGGTAAAGATTACATCCTTTCCAATTCCTTTTAAAACATACATTAGATTGTTTCAGTTACCTCTGAAAGAAAGCTATAAAATCTCTGTCTTATCAGGAAACAAATTAGGATTTCCTTGGCTGATATTCCTGTGGTTTTTTCATTATTTGACTAGAATAACTAAGAAACATGAGTGGAAAAGAGGCTTTGCTACATTTCTGCTAAAAAGGGAAGTTTGCCATTATATAATCTCTTCTTCTGTGTCCCTTTTCTACAGCATCATTCCAAAAGGGTTTGCTTTGTGGTAGTTAAGGTTCTTCTGCTGTGAATGGCAGTGCTAGTTTGGGTAATAGCGTTTGTGCTGAAATCTTCTTTCTAATAGGACATCATGAAATTCTTGGAATTCAACTCCTACCAGATCAGCAATGAAGCAAAGGATTTGTGCATGACACTTTATTTTCATTCCTTACTTCCATTGAAACAACGTGTTTGATATTTGTCAGGTAGACTTCAACTTATTTTAAGCACAGGAAAGCCTTTGAAAAGAAAACATTTTGCAATAGTTTGATTTCTCAGTTGTGAAACTGGGGGCACATTATGAACCATAAACGTAGCAATACAATTCACTTTTATATGCTACTACACTCCATTTCCGCTAAGACCATATAACTGCCTATTTTCCAGCCATCATCTTACTTTTTTTTCTTACACAGAAATTTCCTCAAAATCAATTTCATATCCTATAGTCAAGTTTTCACTCGGAAAGTCATATTAATTAACACTTCAGCTGTCTCTGTCTTTGCAGGAAGTATGGATTATATAGTTATACTTTTCATAGCCTCTTAACAGCTTGCAAATTGGCATATCATAAAACATAATGTATGTGCAAGTATTTTAATAGAGTCAATATTTGTAAAGTATTTCTGGATTTTTTTATACGCATGTTAACGTTAGGGGTGACCAACAGGAATCACTGGTGCTTCATTTTAACCTTTTGAAAGTTGTCCAGGCTTCTCACGTTGTAACTGTATTGTAATGGCCAAGTTTCTACAAATACTGCATTTCAAAATCTAAAAAAAAAAAAAAAAAAAATAAAATGTACTGCTACTTACCATACTAGTTATTGAAATTTCTTACTCTTTAAAAAGAAGTATTTACTACAAAATCTTGTCAAATGTAGCACATAAACAGTTTTTCCTTTGTCACTGTCATTCACAATAGTAAGTCCTACATATTTGCCCGCTCATTCCATGTTCCATGATCCAGTTCCCAGCAGCAGCTTGTCTCTGTTCTCCAGGGAATACTGACTTTCAAGGAATCTACACTTTCCTATGACCAATTTCCCGTGAAATTATCTTAGTAGTCAGCATCTCATTTGTTCTTGTAGCTCAGAAATCTCCCCAGTTTCAACTCTTGGGATCCTCAGGATTAGAAATAAACCTCCATAGCTCTTTTCCA
>VXAU01000439.1:699302-788625 GCA_013399695.1 Formicarius rufipectus | reverse complement strand
GCGGAGCTTTGGTTTGTTTTGGGGGTTTGGGGTTTTTTTGTGGGGGTTTTTTTTTTTCCCTTTGGTTGGTTGGGAGTTTTTTTGTTTGTTTTTGTCAAATTAGTGCCAAGTGGTTGCAAGTAGGTAAGGAAGACTAGTGAGAAATTTTGGAAAAAATTGTTTGAATGACAAGGATATATTGAAAAAAAAGAAAAAGAAAAAAAGAAAAAGCAAAGCTGAGTAATGAAGTGTAGTATTTCTTATGATAATCTCTGAAGTTTCCTTAATCTATTCTTGATGGCTCTTTAGTGTTTTGGGACCTCTGCTTGACTAGGGTGAAAGCTATAAAATAAATTGACAGTGAAAAAAGGTCATTGTCAGAAAGCTTCAGGTGGAGTCTAAGGAGTCCCAAGGCAAAGCATTACAAACAAAAAGGAGGTATATCTGGGAGTGCACTATCTTAATGTCTGATTTCAGTTTAATTGCATAAAACTCTGAGCCTCAGAATCCCACAAAGTTTAACTCACAAATTCAGAAACTTCTTTTCAATTCACCTTGCAAACTTGGCTCTGTCAGAAAATCTCTCCATTATTCAGAGTAGTTGGCAGTCTCTCTTTAAAAGGGGCCCCGAACGGGCAGAGCACAGGGAATTCAGGTCAGAGAAGGCATTCGTCAGCAGATCCCTCTGCAGAAGGTTGTGTAGTGCTTGCTACAAAGGCATAAATTCCTGCTCTGACTCTTTCTTCTGTATCCCAGTGACTAAGAATTAGAAGAAATAAAAAAAAAATTAAAGATTCTGTTGAACTTATAAAGCTGGGCCAAAATAGTCTTGTACATACCCCTTGCTTTGCTGAGTGCTCAAGAACTGTTTCTAACCTAGATGGCACAGTTAAACTTTTGTTGGTACCATTAAACTAGTCATCAACACAAATGCCAGCTTATTTTCCATGATGACCTTACCAGTCCTTGGGAACTCACTGTGCTTTCCATTGTTCATACAGAGCTCTGAGCTGCTTTTTCTTAGCACTCCAGCAAGACTCAGGAGAACAGAAAATGCTTTATCTTCTACTGATAAACAGATGAAATATTAGTTAGGATTTACCAAGCAAAACTTGGCCTAAAAATCAACCCTGTAAAAAGGAGAAAAAAAAAAAAAAAGCGATAATACAAAGATTGCAAATAAACATCAAGCTAAGCTATTTTTAAATTTCTTATTATGCGTTCCTGAATTACCAGTTATGTGTCAATAGAGACACAAATACAAAATCCGTGTAATGCGGAAAAAGACTAAGAAAGCTACTTTTATTAACATTATTCTAACTGAGGTTAAAATAGTTATCTTGCTATGGATATTATATTTTATTCAAAACAAATTATATGACTATAAAATATTGGTGAAAGTTGTTTTTTTATGTGATTTCAGTGAATCATGCAAAAACTCTTGAGTGATTTTTAAAAAAACTGTGTGATAATTACTTGTAATCTCCATATATCCTTTCCCTGCTTTTAATATTACCCAAAGAGCCTCTGGCATGCACTGCTGAATACCTACTTTCCTCATGATTTCAAGCACAGTGGGAACTCATTATATCTCAGCTAAATTGTATAAATCAGGTTTAGAAAGCTATGAGCATTTCCAGGTACATTATTGTACTGGTTTCACTAAAGAAGTTTAAAATCTGATATTTAGTTTAAAAGTATGTATAGATATTTATGTATAGATCTGGATGGCATTTCAAAAGTGTTCAAGGTTACCTTTAAATGGGATTTTACATGACTTGGATGCTCAGGTATATTTTGAAAAGCTACTTAAGGTTTCATCCACAAAGATATACTGTATGGCATCGTCTTCTGTTTTGCAGTGTATAAATTAACATATGGATTCATAGCTGTGATTCAGAAATAATGATGAATTAAATCAGACCCATAAGGCTAAACAACCTATGACACCACTAGGAAGAGCAAAGACTCTCCAAGGGGGCAAACCCCAGAAAGACCACAGGCTAAACAGGAGCTGCCTGGAAATAGCAAGTAGGGAACATCTCTGATCCACTCTGAAGCTTTAGTTCCTCTTTGCACTTGGGATACCAATGTAGTATCAAATTAAAAGAATATCAGTGAACAGACTCAGGCACTGGCACTCAATCATCTTTACAAATAAATTATTAAAGTAGTCCCTGACAAATATTTGGTCTGACAGCTATCATTTTTCTAAACAATTCTTTGTTATATTTAGAGACTTAACATCATCTATGGACCATTTCCCATCAGCAGTCTGGATGCAGCTGTACTGTTCTGGAAAGGAGTAAAAGTTTGGTAATAAAACTGTGACTGTGCCAGGTCAATTGCCCACAGGACCAAGTAACAGGCCCAGGAAGTGTTTATCTTACTAGTAAATGTTAAATTTTTAAATTATGTTCTGAGATTAATGGCCTGAAGGAGCACCCTACATCTACTTTAAAATATGGTCACGTGTGACATGGTCTGTATGTACCAGGGACTGAAGCATTCACGCAAGGGGAGAATTTGGTTCATTATCTGAAGGGGTCCTTTTCAGCCTATGGAAGTTCAGGTATACATTCCTTGCTTTCATTATATTATTTGGTGCTGTCTGGATTCTGTTATATTTTATATTAAACAGACTTCTTGGTGTCAGTTCTTTTTTCTTCTTTTGGGTTTATAGGGTTTTGTGACTGCTTTTATCTGATGTAGATGTATTCCTGTAAGTGTGTAAATGCAGAATTGCACCTAGTCACTGGCTTTATATTCTATTCCTTAAGAAGTAACTTCTATTGGTTTGCATATCATTAAATGAAGGAATTTCCAATCATACTCATTTGCCTGGACAGAAAGTAGTGAGCCTATATTTATTTCCTGTGGACCATAAGGTTGGCCAGTCACTGAAGACATTTTGGTGGAACCTGTGCACTGGGGATTGGCACTGTCTCATTGTTTGGTTTGGTTTGACTTACTATGTCTGTTTTAAACTTCATTTATTTTCTTCTTTCTACTTCTGAGGTTGCATTTTTGATGTTCAAGTTCGCACCAGCATCAATCAAAGGTTTACATCACCAGGAAGCCCAGAAGGACACCCCAATTCTGGTCGCAGTGTTGGACAATGTAAAGATTCCCCATGCAGTTTAATAAAATGCAGAAATGGTGGGAAGTGCATAGAAAGTGGCTCTACTGTTTAGTAAGTATATATGGGGGTTTTTTTTGTTTGTTTTAGAGTACAGCATAGACTGGTCTCTAATAACTGTGGTCGTTTAGTTTGTTAATAACAGAAGAACGAAGAAAGAAAGAAAGATGAAGGCTCATTCAGTTAGAGAAACAAGTTACAATATTAAAATTGTGTTAAGACCATTTCTGGGGAATTTTTTTAAGACATTCCATGGACTGGTTCTGCTCCACTGAAGTCACTGACATCCAGACTTATTTTGAAATGCATGGGAAGAACTAAATGTATGACATTTTTTAAAAACTGAGCAGCCGAGGTAGTGGAGAAGTAGTGAAGAGGAGAGCTTGATTGTCTTAATGTCTGAATATGGGTGATGGGGCAAAAATAGGTGACTTCTGTTTCCTGGAAATTTGCATTTTCATCTAAGAACCCCTTCTGGAGTAAACCACTGACTGCCCAACATCAGAAAGTTCTGAGCCAGTTTACATCCTTAGGAGCTTCCAATATAGTTTGAACTATGTCAGTTCATCATATAAACTGTTCCCCTGGCTGATCTATGGGATAACAGGTGCTAGCAATGACAGCTCTCCCAGAAGACAAGCCTGTGGTCTCCCCTGTCTTGTTGCTAAGTGTAGATAGATCTGAGTGACCAGGCTGCAAGGCATAGAAGAACGAAGTACATTTGCAGTTCTAATTTGCTGTTGTGTGTCAACACTTCCATTGTAATAAATCTTGTTTTCAAACACTTTGTAGCACAGCAGTAAAACCTTTGCTGACAAGCATTTTTTATTTTAAAAGTATCTGCCAAGATTAATTAGCCTTGCTTCCCCTCCTGTGCTTTCACATGCATTCATTTATTTACACACATTTCCAACATTTTTTTTGAAAGAGAAAAGTGCTGATTTAAAACTTCTGAAGATACTGACTGGAAACACTGCAGGCAGCAAGACAGATTAAAATTAAAAAAAGGAAAAGGCTTCATACTATGGAGCCTCTGTGTATGACGGTTCATAAAACATCAAAGACCTGTCCTTCTGTGTGGGGGGGGAAAAAAAAAAAAAAAAAAAAGGAAGAAGAAAAAAGAGTTCACATACCTGTCAAGATAAAAACAATCTACTAACTCTGTATTGGAGAGAGAATTATATGGTAATTGGTTTTGCTGAGACAATCCAATCTTCACCTGTAAGAAAACCAGTACAAAATTAGTGCTTCTAAGGCTGTACTGAAATTTGGAAAACTGATCCCAATATTCAGCACATTATTCCCTCCCCATTCCCCTTACAAGTGTATTTATACAATCTTAAATACAGTAATGAAGAAAATGCTTTGAAAGATATAATTTGGGATTGCTTTTCAGTTGTTGCACTGCAGTATGTCCCAACTGTACTTTACAGGACCCCCCCATAGCTGTTAAACCATTGACACTCAGAGCCTTTGATCTTTCTAAGGAACAAGAAAGGATAATGTCCCTCTTTCCACTTACAAGCATGTTAGAGGATATACAAAACCAAAGTTGCAAGAAAAAATATCATAAATGTGGGCTTAAGCATGGCTCTCCCATTCACCCACCTAAATACTTGCTTCAGCAACCTATGCAGCCATGCTAAGTGACCTTAATAAGGTGCACAGAACCACCAGCAGCAGCATCTAGAGCACGTTTGGAAAGCAGGTGGCAGGCTAAAGTGGCAGCTGGTGACATGTGAACATTGCAGGCTTGATATTATAGGCAGAGTTCTTCTTCATCATTACAGTTTTGTGAATTGTACTCCAGATCAGTCTAGAGATTTTTCTAAAATTTGTGGGCATTGGGAGGTTGTAATTTGTTTTTTCTAGGTTTTATTTATTTGTTAGTATTTAAGTACTGAAAATGTGTCTTTCCTCATATTGCAGGACAGCTAGGCCTTCACACACTGTGCATATGTGCATGCATGTACCAGTAATGGTCACTTTTTCCTCTCACAAAAAAAACCCCAAAACACTGCCAAGAAGTTTGGCTGTGTCTTATGTATAATTTCTATCGATATATAGTAGCTTCTGTGCTATTTCATAGTTTCTCAGAGGGAACTTCCTTCTGTTTTCAAATAATCCATGCTCCTTTGAAGAATGGAGTCCTTGAGGGAACTGGATTTGTGTTCAAATATTTTTTTTCTCTTGAAATGAGACCTCTCCAGAGGTTTTTGTTGCTGTTTTGAACTATTTTTATATCTTGCTTTCAGCATCCTGCCAGAAACTGTGCAGTGCTGTTAAGATGTAGATTCAGTTGCTACAGGGATAATGTTTTGATTTAAATAAAAACAGAAGTATACAGCATTAACTTTACATTCTGCCAGCAACAGGGCACAATTGCTATGTTTTAATAAAATAAAGGGGAAATATTTGAATAATAAAATGAAGACTGATGGTCAAGGGACAATAGTATCCCTCATTATTTTATTTATGGCACAGAATCATAGAGGATAGAAAATTATACATAGCAAGATTGTCTGTGATGTGTTATGGCTTTTGCTTGTTGGAGAAATGAGAGAAAAACTGTGTCTTGTGTCCACTTTGAGCAGAACATCAGCCATAATGAAGAGGATTCAGTTTTCTAAATGTGAGCACCTAGTGTCATTTTAGAGACCCTTGGGTAGATTGTTTGCCCATCGGCTGCTGCCTCAGAAGAGCCTGGGACTTGCAGAAGACTTCTGTTATATATCCAAGCCTCATGTTGATTTCCCAGTACTATATGGCTTTCAAAGAGCTCTAGCCACTCAGGTTTAGGAATTAAATCATTCCCTCTGTGGAAGAGGTGTATCCCATAAAATGAGCTTCTGTGGTGTCATTATTAGGCTAGATTCAATTAGAACAAGTTTGCAGAGCAAGGACAGAATCAATCTTTAACATAAGGTCATATTTTTCTGGTTTGTAAGGGAAAAAATATTTAGTTATTCTATTATTGTGGTATAGAACAATACAAATTTCTATTTTTGAGGGTTAATTGGTTATCTACAAATTCCATTCCATTGTTCTCTTTGTTTAAATACCATTAATCCCTTTCTGATCTTGGTTTCTTCAGACTTCAGTTTTACTTTCTAGCCAAAAATGGACTAGTTTTTGTTAATGTTTTAGTTTTCCACTGTGTGAAAAACTACCACTCTTACTTAGACATCTACTTTCTTGCTCAGGATCTTTCAGTTCCAAAGCAATACAAATTTAAAATCTATGTCCAGAAATCTCCAGGAGTTTGGGCAGACTGGTGTGGCCAATACTTGACAATATGAATTTGAGATGTCCTGCAACACCTGATACCTCTCTGATGTTGAGAAATGTGTTGGTTCCTCCTGGAACAGTGATTGGAGGTCAGAAAACATACTCTAGAGAGTTTCAGATGGCACTAAATATCTACCTGATCTCAGTTGGTTTAGCTAATTAGATAAATTAATTAAGCCTCTTGATCTCCATTGACTACATGCCCATTTTACAAACAGACTCCTAAATTCAGATATCAGTATGTGAAGGAGCCAAACTCCTTATTTGTTTGATTTGACACCTCATTTGCATAACTATAGGAAGTTCCATATTTGTTAGCATTGAGAATGATAATTTAAGCATAATATTTTCTATATTTAATGTAAGAATACATTTCGTTTAGGAAACCACACTGGATTAAGTGAACTTTTCATTTCTTCACAAATCTGTTAGGACTTTTAGTTATTTCATTATAGGATTCAAAGAGAGTTTCTGAATTTGTTAGGATTTTGTGTAGTAATATACAGATGTATTTTTTTACATAGTTTGTAAAATAAGATTACTTTTCATTATTTTTTAAATGTTGCCTGAATTTTTATATAAAAAATGTCATGTTTTGATCCACTATCAACAGTGACATACACGTATTGTCCTTTCTTATGTAGAAACTATGTTACTTGTTTAAGAGCTGATTTTTGGCTTTGGTAAGAGACTTTGAACTTGGAAAACCATTCTATGAATACTGCATGACACTGTAAAGAATTTGACAAGAAGACATTAAATTAAACCATCCTTGAACTTCCTAAATACAAATATTTCAGAACTTGAAGTGGTATCTGAAATTTCCAGAATTGAAAGTGAACTACTGTTATATTTCTCTGGCATCTGCATATTAGAGAGTTCTTGCTTCCTGAACTGGCTGACTGCCATGTACATGCTGTGAAATACAGTCTATTCAGTGCTTTGCAAAACTAGAGGATTCAAGATTATCCAGTTTGTTCTCAGACTCACTATCAAAGTTGTAGATGAAAGGCTTTTTATCCTTTCCTAACTAAGAACTTGCTTTAGAAAAAAAAATGAGACATTTCAGCACTTGTTCTTGAGAAATTGGAGTATAGAAGAATTATACGTTCTACAAAAAAACCTGAAAATAGGAAAGTATTTTGCAGCGACATTTAGCTCCTAAGACACATGGAGTATCTCCAATTGAGTAAAGCATGTAAGAGCCAATCACAATAGACAGAGGTCCCTTCCAGCTCGTGGTGTTCTGTGATTCTAAATGAGTCTTTAAATCCCTGAGAGTCAAGGCACTAGTTAAGTTGCAAGCTATTAGGTTCTCCTGGTCTGGAAAGACAAGCAACCATAACCAAAAAGATATAAACTGCACCAGCATGGAAGGCCACGTATAGAAGGGATTTGACATGCTGCCTTGTCTCTTATTTCTCTAAAGCTTAGGAAATTTTTTATCTAATCCTCTCAGCACAAGTCCAACTTGCTTAGGAGTGTTATGTAGGTTTTGTTTGTTCCTAGGCCATTGCCACTGTAGACCAGCAAATATGTTCAACTCTGTGAAAATAATTTTCATGTCATTTAAAACCTTTTGTTAGGTCACAAAAGACCTAAAAGAATTAAAATAAATTTTAAAAGGCATATGCAGAAAACAAGCAAGTGAAAGAGGAGGAACCCTCAGGTATGCTGCCCAACAGCAGTACCTTCAGCTCCAAGCATTTTGTTCTCACATTGTTGTTTGCACTCAGGGACTTTAATTATTTCTCCTTCTCAGTAGCTTTCATGCATCAAAGCATAACATTTATAGCTGAGACAGAAAGCATTCTGATGCTGACTTTGATGAACTGAGGTGCTTTTGCTTTTGCAGGGTCCTGTCCTCTTTTCCCCTTCGTTCCAAACAGCTGTTTATCACTCTGAAGAGTTTATTGGCTGTGCTTTGTTTACACGTTGTTGTCTGATCTGATGGTTCGGGGAAACAGCAGTTTCACAGGCTCCTCATTGTGTTTTACCCAGAAAGAGTGGGTTGATTAATGGAGGAAACGTAGCTCAGTGAGTTCAAAGAAAAATTCAAGATTTTCCACATAGATAAAAGAAAACAAATGTGGGATAAGAACCAATCAAAATATATGAGTTTTCATTCTCTGCCTTGAGAGACAAAAGTTCCAGGAAAAAATCAATGTGCTTTCATTCAGGAGAATAATACCATAAAGTGTTACTAAATTCTAAAATACAAATAGGTTTAACATCATATTTCATTTTAACTCTTTCATAAGGAGAGCATTTTTAAGGGTATTCCGTGTTTAGCAATTCCTATACAATTCATAGTAATTTTAAATTTAGAGGTTAGTGTGATTTTTGTTGTTGTTGTTGGATCGTTCCCCTAACCGGGATAAAAGAAAGGCATAAAGAGTAGCAGAGACGAACAAGTCCAATGATGTAGTCAGTTTAGAAAATTTGCTTATGGTATAGATTTACAACTATAAATACATAAAATTCAGATTTCCCTCTGTTTCTTGGCCAGATTCACTGTCTTCTTTTCCATCAGGTACTTCAACTAACCTACCTCTGATGTACCAGCTATAATTATTTAGCAAATTAATAGTTTCAGTTAAAATTTCAAACTGTTAGCAATTCCTGTATGCCAACATCTGGTTTTATTTTTATGGCTGCTCTTTGCTGTTTACCTTTCCCCTTTAACGTCCACTTTAACTCTGCCTAAAGTCAAGACCTTTGTGAGTTATTTCTAGAGTGAAACACACAAAAAAAAAACTACAAGTCTCTTTTTCTTTTTTTTTTTTAACAGATGCTAATATTGTAATCTTAAGATTCAAAATAAAAGATTTCCTTTGAAGTAAATTTTTATAATAAAAATGAACATACAAAAAAGTTAAATGAACATACAAAAAAGTTAAATGAGTAATTTAGTTACTACCTTTTTCAGTTTTCCTGTTAGGATCAGATTATTAAATACAGGTATATAAACTTGAAAATCTTGATTAGATTGCTACTGACCTGTTGATTTCTTTTGATAATAATGTTGCATTCTTTCCTTTCACTTACTCTAGCTGTGATTGCCTCACTGGCTGGAAAGGTGCATTTTGCACAGAAACAGTGTCAGTATGTGAACCTGAGCATGATCCTCCCCATCAGTGTAAGCAGGGTGGTACCTGTGTGCCACTGCCTAAGGGCTACATGTGTCACTGTCCTCTTGGAACAACTGGAACCTACTGTGAACAAGGTATGTCAAATGGATAGTACATTGCATGTGCAATTGTGGGATAATGTACATACATAAAACCACAGTATTTTGCAACATATCAATTAAATGTGACATAGAGTCACAAAGCACAAAAATAGATTATATTTATAGAAAATGATGCTCCTTTCTGTTAAAAAAAAAAAAAGAAAAAAGTAATTTAAAGCTATACTAATGTTATTGTTTTGTTATTCTGCTTATTTTTAACACCATTTGTTCCTTCCACTTTTTTGAATCAGTCATGCAAATTCACAGATTTGTCAGATACCAAGGGGACAGGAAACATTGTAAAGAAATGTTATAGTGCTTAGTTCTATTCCCAAACTCACTATAATAAAGTATGATGAGAAATACACTTGAGATCTCAGTAATACTGCAGAAGCATCTGGGGCCTTATCTAATTTCTGCTGATACTAATGGTGAGGTTCCTGTTGATTTCACTGGCTGTTAGGTAGGGATGCTCTGATAATGATGACAAAAGATACCAATGTCACTGTAAATTCTTCAAGTAACTATTGTCCCTGACTTGCTTTCAACATTTTACCCTCAAAATATGACCTCAGTTTGCAGGTTATGCATTTCCGACCTGTATATATAGGAATCCTTTGTCTGTTTTCTTCTCTGGGATATTGGACAAATGAACGTTCAACAATGTGGACACATGCTACAAACTCAGACTCTTTTCCTGTAAGTGCTCAAAGTGTGCTCTTAGTGTAAGGAAATGCAGTACAGTTCTTACCCTGTATTTTACCATTCTTAGATTCATGTTCATATTTTACAAGCTGATGTTTTTCCTTTGAGAAGCTCTTCGTACAACTTTTGGAGAACTCCAATTACTGTTCAAGAACTCCCTTTTTCAAACTGCCTGTCAAGGTCCAACCTCCCTTTTTGTGCAAGTTGCAAGCACAAAATTGACATGCTGAACTTCATCTGACCTGATTTTCAGTCCTTGCCCTATAGATGGATAGTTTTAAAATCCATTACACTTGGAATGAAAAAGAATATAGCTTCTGGAAAGTCACTGTTAAATTCCTTATTCCACGTAAGAATGTGCTTGCTTTATTGCCTCTGTTGCAACAGCTGTTCAAGACTCTTTATATGAACTTTTCAACTTTGAATTCTCATTTCAAGTGAGGTTTTCAAAAGTAATGCCATCTGGATTCAGGATACTGATCACCAG
The DNA here is from genome assembly GCA_013399695.1 of Formicarius rufipectus. Classification (NCBI taxonomy): domain Eukaryota; kingdom Metazoa; phylum Chordata; class Aves; order Passeriformes; family Formicariidae; genus Formicarius; species Formicarius rufipectus. The sequence continues at coordinate 777,795 of VXAU01000439.1, read as the reverse complement.
GACATGTGCTGTACTTAGAGCAGGTAATTAATCAGGTAAACTCTCCTGTGTTCTGGTTTCCTAATAGATTTGGATCTCCTTATGATGGGCACTATTATCAGTGCAAATAGCTTATATCTGAGCAACAGAAAATTGTACTTCTTGTAGATTGTCTTCCTTTTAGTAATTCCTCCATCTGCTAAATACATTAGAGGATCTTCTGTCTTTTAAATAGAAGACTATTTCTTTTTATGATGAGGAACTACAGATCCTGACCAAACTCTTTGCCCTGTATTTCACCTTACTCTGACAGAATAATGAATTATCATGAGATTTTTCAAAGAGCAGTTTGCACTTTTTGTGGCTGGCAAATTGCTAAAAACCAGCTGCTTATCAAGATTGAATAGCTTATCTCTGGATTAATGGTGGTTATTGGAGCCAAAAGAAAAAGAGACAGAGAACAATGAACAGCCCAAGGGACCAGGAGAAAACAAAGGATAATTAAATGATGGAAACTAATGAATGTGCAAGAAAGAATGAAAAAGTGTGATAAAAAGGCAAAATAGATTTATGAGAAGAGGGGTTAAAAATAAAACAGAATAGCATAACAAAGAGTAAGAATAAATAGGGTTTCACCAAATAATAACAACTGCTAAATACAGTACAACTGTACAGATTGCACAGGAAAAAGTGAGGTGAAATTAGTAAATGGGGCACTAGTTGTAGAATCATAATACAGAAAAGTACTCTGAAAACAAATTATTAAGGGTACTTAGACATAAGCTGACAATTATCAAACCCTAACGTGCCTAGAAAATGCTCAAAATGTTCAAGGTTCTTTATGAGCTATGAACATGAGAGATGAAAGTACATGCGCAGATGGAGATGAAACTATTCTTTACTGTGATATGTTAGAGCATCAGCTCAGGCCACCAAGGGTGCACAGACTGTCAGCATAAGGGTATGGTATACTATGGTTTAACTTCAGGAGCTGCACTAACAAGTGTTCAGTAGTTGGAAAACTATGTTAGAACCAGACTAAACCCAGGGCGAGCAAGATCAGTTAAACATCGTATTTTTCATTACACATAGAGCCTGAAATCCACAGTGCTTACTTGATCATTTTACAATGATCATTGCCAAAATGTGAATATTGAATGATATTCTCAGGAGGTTGCAGTAAAATGTGTATTAAATCACATTATTTTAGAGGAAATTAGAAGAAATCAACCCACTCGATGAAGAGAAGGTAACAGTTTCAATTACTCTGCATTTCCTATAGGCTGTACACAACCAACAAATATGCAGCAAGTAATGCACAGGTATTTTGTAGTCTAAAACCCTGAGAGTAAATATTTAATTGTATATTTCAATCTGTCAAAGCAAGTACCAGGACTTGTCTTTCTAGGAGAAAGAGGTTTAGGAGGTAGACAGCACACCAGAATGATGCCTATGAAATTTCAGACCAGTTTTGGAAAGGCAAGCATCCATAAGGAGCACTAGGAAAAGAGGAGAGGGTTATAAATTACATCTGAATGGGTCCAAGAAACAAGACCTTGTCAGGCAAGGTAGAGTAATACATATATTTAAGAATAATTTAAAGGTCCACTTTTTGGGTGTACTGTGTTACCCAAACACATTAACGCTTGTAAGACAGGATGTTTCATCAAGAATGTTAGATTTCTAAAGGTAACAGTGATGTAAACAAACAAACAGAAAAACCCAACTAATTTATACTTCCAGAAATAAAAGTGGTTGTAAAGAAATGGGAAGGAAATGGACAATTACTGCAGAAGTCTTTTTACTTAGTGTCAACTTTGCCATTTGGACTCAAACTACTTCTAAGACTGTTTGTGACACATGAAACAGCAAAGAATGCTGTTCCTCTGATTTGAAAAGGTCACAGTTATGACAGTAACACAGCAAGGCCAGCTCAGATCCTGAAGTGCATAAGTGCCAACCAAACATTGGTATGATCTGGCACAGTGTTAATTCTTAGTACTTCTATAACCATGAGGATTAGGGATATGGGAGTAGTAGTATATTCTAGGGTTTTTAAAAAAAGTAGTTATGGTTTCCACAACAACAAAATGTGATGTTAATAGAATCTTTTGTTCATTTGACATATCAGACAACTCTAAATTGTCCTCTGAGTAAGAAGTAAGAGCATAATTCAATTATTTCATTAACACACTGTTCAAAACTAATAAGAAGTTCCAGCTCCTCGTACTTTGTCTGTGGAGTCTCCTGCATGGCTTTGCACACCAAACTCCAGCTTATTCCATTTGTATCAATGAATACCTTTGTACTTAGATCTGTCAAAGGGTTTCAGAAGAGGGAGAAATCTCCAAGGATCTCCTTGTTTCAGTTCTCATGCAAGTACATAGTAGATCTATTGGCTTCTATGTGACTACTGTGAGAAGCAGTAGCCAAGACAAATGGATGATTCTTCCTGAGGAAGAAGCAACAGTCTAAAACCCTTTCACTGCAGATAGTTTAATTTACAGGACATTGTTATTATATATGTGAACATGGTATCTTTCTTATAATTAGTAATTATTAAGAGATGTGAACATTAAAAATATAGATGTTTTCCATAATGCCTATCTGCAATTATATTTTAATCCCTACTAAATTCTATTTTAGCAGCTTATTAATCTCGTAAAAACATATGAACTATATATGACATCTCCCTGAAATACTCTTCTAGTATCCTAACATTTGTGGCTTCCTCTCTTTTCTCTTTTCTCTCTTTTCTCTTTTCTCTCTTTTCTCTCTTTTCTCTCTTTTCTCTTTTCTCTTTTCTCTCTTCTCTCTCTTCTCTCTTCTCTCTTCTCTCTTCTCTCTCTTCTCTGTCATTTTCTCTTTTGTTTATTCTTTTCATTTTTAAAAAAAAATTATTTTTCTTGTAATTTATTTTCATGGACTAAATCAAGACTCTCATCTTGGCATAAACAATATCACTAAAGGGGGTGAAAAACATGAGCAAAAATAAATTTGCAGTCAATCAAGTTCCTCTGACATTCCATTAAGCATTGACATATATTTACATGTAGCATAGAATTTCTCTAGGTATACTAAGCATATTTATTTCTGGATAATTTCTAGAGGAATTAAGAAAACCCACAATATCAGATTAGTTAACTGAGAGATTTCAGACACCTGATAATTTGGAGGGAAGATGTAATATTTGAAAGATTCTACAGATGGCACTATTGAAGAAGATTTGTCAGTGGCAAAAAATAAACACAGTTGTCATCAAAGTATTTCCGTACATTTTAAATTATTCAACAGTTTTCTTTAGCAGGATTAGTTATGTGCCACATACATTCATAAAATCTATTAAAATAATTTTTCTTGGCTGCAAGACATAATAGAATGCTACTTCCTTTTTCACAAAGAAACAAAGTAATAAGTAGATTTCAACTATATATTATTCTCTGAATTCCATAGCTACAAATACTGCCTGTCAACATACAGCCCTTGAAGAACTGAAAGCAAATGTAAAGATCTTTTTATTGTTCTGTCCTTGGCTTAATGAGGTACCTGTCAAACAATAAAGCCATCTCCTTGATGAACAAATGGTAAGCAACTTCCTTGGGCCATGTTTATCAGTTCAAGTCAACTTTTTAGATATTATTCTGACATCAAATTCCATTATTCTGATACCAAAATACAGCAAAATTTTTTATAATATCTGATAAACTGACTGAAAATAAAAAAGTAATGACAATTCTGTAACTATTTAATCCATCTTCATAGTCATGTGAATGAATGAAAAATGGAAAACTGACTTTTGAAATTATTTTTACTATAAATATCTTTTTCTTTCTACATAGTCTAGAATGTTATTTGACATATTCTGACTGTTATAAGACAAATTAATTCACAATCTGATTTAGCTTAACACTTGACAAGACACTTTATATACACACACTGAAGCACACAAGTGTATGTTGGATTTATCTGACAATGCAGTTAGATTTGCACAAACTATTTCATAGGTATTATCTAGAAACTTGCATTTTATTTTTCAGCATTTAAAAGATAATCGCTGAATTCTTAGCAACTTGCTGTTCTGAGTCACAGTAACTATTTCCACTGTTATTTTTTGAAACCTTATGGCAACATGAGAAAATCTTTAGTAGATACAGATGTTCTATCCTAAAAGGATAAAATGTGCTGTTTAAGTTTTACCTAAAAAGCAATATAAGCTTTCAAGTTTGTTAATAACAGTCTAGTAAATATTCATGATAGGCACAAGGAAACGTGTATTTGTATAATTTAAGAAGTCAAGTTACCTACTTAAATACATCATATATAAACTCAAGTGGGAATCATGTACGACACAATGGAGGAGTTGGTAATACCCTCCACAGCAGGTCAGCCATGTCATCATGGGATGTGGTGCCCCAATAAAAATTCAATCATTTACTTAACATTCCCTCCAGTCACCGAACTGAATACAGACAAGATACAGCCAGCTAACTAGCACTTAGCAGGATGACTCTGGAATTACTTAGACTTCCTCTATGAGCATGAATGATTTCCTGGAAATATGCTGCTTCTCAGCTTACTTTATGAAGGTGTTCAGAGTTAGTTAGTTAATGGTGGGAACTGCTTCTAAAGGCAAAATACATAGATTTAGTGCATGTGAGTTCAATATATAGTTTCTCATTATGAATGTCTAGTCAATAGAGACAGTGAAGCTATTTAGTTAATAAGAAGCTTTTCTAAATATAGATGCTTAGTGCTGTTTGAGGTGCCTTAGCATTCAAACTTTTCTCCGAAAGCACACAGACAAGATTCACAGATATGGCACAGGACGTGCTGGGTGCCTGGGCATTTCTGAAATTGTACATAAAGGTAGGGCAATAGATGTAAAAACTAGGTCCCTACATTTAGGAAATTGAATGGAGCCTTGGAGGAGGCTACTTCAGGGAAATGTGAATCTCTTTGTAGATCTATTACCTGAGTTGCACAGTGATGATTCTCATTTGCCTGAAAACAGACCTGGTTCCATGGCAATGCATCTCATTCAGCTTACAGCTGCCAAGTGCTGTAGGTCTTGTGTTTGCTGTTACATCATCCAGACCCATGTGGATGGCCTGGGTGCACTATAGCACCTCAGGGGAAGGTGACAAACATGGTTAAGCAACTGAATCCTGGTTTATATCATAATTGACCATAATGGGTATTTTCTTACCAAAAATGATATGTATAGACAGATAAATGGAAGTGACTTAATGCCAAAATTAATCCCTCCAATTTTATACTAATATATTTCTCTGACTTAATTTTCTTCATAAACAGCATGCAGAACACTGTCTCTCTTATACTCACACATTTGTACTACTGTCAAACTAAATACAGTCCAAGATAGAAACTAGAGTAATGAAGTGTTAAATACTTGACTCTTTACAAATTGCTGTATCAGGCTGCATTAAGATACTCACAGTCCTGTCCAATTCCCTAGTCCTTAGACAATCAAAGGCTTCAAGTGCCAAAATAGTCCCAATGAGGGAATCTCAAACTGGGTGTTTCTTCTTGCAGGTTGCATTTTGAAAGTATCTTAGGAGCATTTCAGTAGCTAGAATAAGCTTGCTAGCAAAACCAGATAAGGATTAAACATTTGTAGATTTTGGTTGTGTCACATTTTCCTGATTGCCCAGTGATTAAGCATTCACTTTCACTACTGTTATGCAAATCACTGAACCCATATCTGTCATATTCTCAAAGAATATTATAATTACTGAGTGATTAGGTAAGTGACATTTTCTTTTCTTCCCCTCTATCATTTAACCTCTTCCAGGAAATCTGTGTTTACTGAAATATTTGTTGGACAGAAGAAATATAAATTATCCACATCCTGGGTGTAATATCCATGCCTTCAGATGCAGGAGAATCAGGTTCAAATTTCTGGTTCAAATTATTTCCTCGTACTGAGGTTTCATAGCTGCTCCCACTAGAATTTTCTGGCTCAGATGACTTACTCATAGGTGCTCATTTTTTAATGTGTGTCATACTGAAAGCCTGAGGTATAATGTTTTAACTTTGGCTAGCAATAGCTATTTCAGGCTTTGTAAAACCAGAGATCTCTTTAGGGAATTAGCCATATGCTCCTAGATGTTACTTCTTAGCTAATTAGGTCTCTAATTAGGTAACAGGAGAGATTACAACTCCACGGCAAAAAAACCAAACAGAACTTGACTTACAAAATTGCAGTCTTTTGTTCCAGTATTGCTCAGGATAATGATTGCCTTAGTCTCTCATCCTCAGAAACAGCAAAGATCACTAAGAGCTGCTGGTCTGCCAAAATTAGATTTCATGAGTATATTGTTCTAATAATTATATTTGAATTGTGTTAATAATTAATACTCTTGTTAACACGCATGTTAACATGTGTTTGTTACTGCACTAAAAGTAGAATTATAATCTGTTTTCATAAATTAGTTCATAAGTTATGACAACTTAGCTTCAAAGATTAAATAAGAAGTGAAAATTCAACAGAACTCACATAGTTCATCATGGTGGAACTGATGTTTTAATTCCCCAAGCTTGGCTATAAGGCTCATGGACTTGGAAGTCTTAATCAGCCTTCACCAAGTCAAAAATGAGCCAAATACAGCTTTTTCTATGCCCTTTGTTTTTTGGTTCTCACTCCTCTGAGGAGTGACTCACACTTTCCTTAGCCTTCTTGTTGCAAGCTGGAACAGATTGCCCAGAGAGGGTGTTGAATCTCCCTTACTGGACATATTCAAGAACTGCCTGGACACAATCCTGTGCAACATGCTCTAGGATGTCACTGCTTAAGCAAGGAGGTTGGACCAGATGACCCTTTGTGGTCCCTTCCAACTTACCCATTCTCTGTTCCATGCTTATTCTGTGATTCTGTGCAGCTTCATCAGCTACTCATACTCAGCTTAGAAAACTGAGTCATTAATTAGATACAGAATTATTTGCTTAAATGCCTATTGTGTTTACAATGCACCCCACAGTGCTGAGTGTTGCAGTGAGCAAAGCAGTAGTTACACAGCAAAAAGTCCTCTCAGTTTAGCTCATAGGATTGGCAAAGGCATCCATTCACCTCATTTGTTTCAGCAAAGAGCCTCTCTGGAGTAAGAATATGCAACACAGGCACTGCCTTGTGCAAGTTTACCTGCGCTTCTTATTTTCTTAGTTGAGAAAGAAGTTTGCTGCCAAGAAGACAGCAGTGAAGCACCTCAGCCTTTGACATGACATGTTAGTTTTGCATATGCCTGTCATAAAAGCAAATAGAAAAGCTTAAATTGTCTTATTCTTCACCATAAAAGTTTGTCTATCTAGAGAAGCAATTTTGCAAAACTTACATTTCATACTGCTAACCTTTGTGCACTGTAGTAGAGTGAATGCACTCTGTCCTGACATATGGGTGCACATTTCCATGTACCTGTCAAGCCAGATTTTTGTCCATGCATATAGTCAGTACTTGCAGGACCTACTGATAATTTACAAGCAAATTAGAAGTCATTCTAGTACTTCCTATAGTTAGCCCTGCTGCATTGTGGCAAAATATGTTGCTTTCTGACACTTGTAAGATACATTTATTGGGAATAACCCCTCCCTTTTCTTAGCATAATGGAAATATTTGCATCTTAGAAGTTTCAGAATGAAGTATATTAAATATTGTATCTGATATCTATAAATCAGAATAATACCTCCTTATTAAAGCATTCTGGCATCTGATTCTGAAGATGTGGGTGTTATTTTTTAATACTCTATTTGTAAGGTGAAACCATGTCTTTAATTCTTTCTCTGAGTGACACTATAAAATCGCTTTTTTATCCTTGTTCTCTTTCTCTGCTCCAAGGCTTTTTATGATAGCAATCTTCTTTTCATATACTTCCCAATGACAAGCAACGTAGCATTTCAGTCCTGCTGATTTTGCTCTCACACTAGTCATTGTCCTGCTTCCTCCATAAGCTGCAAAGAATTAACTACATTGACAAAGTGAAATTGGATCTGCCATAAAGACTTTCTGATGCCTCGTTGTTCACTTTGCCTCGGATGACCTTTTAAGAAGCAGCAGAATTTAATATAAGTTTGACCACTGTGGTGGTCAAAGTTACTCCATATGTAAGTCTCACTGTGCAAAAATTTGCTAAGAGAAGACTGACTTCCAAATGATGCATGAAGCAACAATGTCTGTACTGAATGAATTATTATTGCTGACAGATTTTTTAATCAGTAGACATCAGCAGAGGGATTATATCTTCAACTACTAATGGAGACAATTGCCTCTTACCTATTAAAAAAACCAAAAAAACAAGCATCTCAAAATCCATATGACATAATAAGTTTATATATTTTAGCGATTTAAATTACACCACTGAATCTGTTTAGCAAGTTTTATCACTATTTATCTTCCAGGGTAATTACTATTCTTAAAACTACTTTTCTTTCTGTCAACTTTTAAGCATAGGTGCCAGGAACTTCACATTTTTGAAATTATGTAATACATTCATACAGACACTGCCTAGCCTTAATAGCATGCATAACAGCTATTATGATAGTTAGGATGGAATGATTTGAGAATATATACATAGGTTGAATAATAGCTCACCAAAAGCCTGATTCTGATCATTCAAGCATTTCATAAATCCATTATAATTGATATTCCAGTGATTAAAACTTACTTTCAGACTTACTGAAAATTTGTGACATCAAGTCCATGCATCTTCCTCAGACATATTAACTGTAATCTACTGGAGGAAATTAATAAAAAGGTCAGCTGTGCTGTTACTGCCCCTTCAAGAGGCATCCTCAAGCCAGGTTGATAACAGGTGGGAGATCTGGATCATGTATCATGGTGCATCTGCCTGCTGGACACAGTCCACCAGAACACCTTGAATTCTACTCTGAGAGAGGCGTTGTGGAAAATAAAAAATATTGCAAAGTCTTGCAGCATTCTGGCTGTACTCCAGCCTAATAACTAAGGCACGTCTTCAATAAACAGTACAAAGTGCAACTGGATGGTGAGTAGATTTGCCAGCAGATGTTATGCAGAAAATCTGAGTGTGGAAAGACACAATACTGTTACCTAGAAATGCACTATGAGCACATATTGCAGGTATATTTCAGTGAAAGCAAGGTACTAGAAAACCATGAAATTGGAAGATGTTGGCCCGCTAGAAGAGAGACAGCATAGCTTCAGCAGGAAAACTGAGAAGTGAGAGGGCAACACTTAGAGTTGAGGCATTCAGTATTGTTATTTAACTAAATAGTAAAAACGGCTTATCACACACAAATCTAAATACACCTTGCACATTTAAATAGCTTTACTATTCCAGTGAAATCACAAATACAGTAAGGTAACAACCATATGATAATGAATTAGCTAATAACTAAGAAAATCAGAGAGACTATTTACTGTACTGACAGACCAAGGGGGGAATGGCTTCAAACTGAAAGAGTAGTTTTAAATTAGATGTTAGGAAGAAATTCTTCACTGTGAGGGTGGTGAGGCACTGGAACAGGTTGCCCAGAGATGTTGTGGGTGCTCCATCCCTGGGAGTGTTCAAGGCCAGGTTGGATGGGGCCCTGAGCAGCCTGGTCTAGTGGAAAATGTGCCTGCCCAGGGCAGAGGGGTTGAAAATAGATGACCTTTAAGGTCTCTTCCAAGCCAAACCATTTTATGATTCTGTAATAACTATTTCTCAAATATGTAATGCCATTATAGTGGGAAAAACTAGAAATGGTTTCAAGTGACATAAACAGTATAGAAAAGTATAATCATCTATCAGTTGGCTTAAGAAAGTTTAACCAGCCTGATTTTGTGAGACGTATGAACAATTAGCACTGAGAGAAAAGACAGAATGATGAAGTTGTATATAGTTCAGCAGTGTACATTGCATCTTCATAGCAATTGTGTGAGAGTGATCCATTTCACTATAAGAGAGAATCACCAAACGTCTCAACAGCAATTAACGAACATTCCACTTAAAAGGTACATTCTCATGACACACAAAGAAACTCATCAAAAATCCTTCACTAAGATTGTATCTGTATTTTGAATAAGTAAATGTTTATTCTGACTCCTACAGAAGTATTTGCATTTGAATTTTTGAACTGTGCAAAATTTACAGTTACATTTATTTGAAAATGAATGCCAAGAAAATCACATTTATTTTGCATTACAACTACAGCCCTGATTGTTAATGAAAATAAGGCACACAGAAGACAATGGCGTTGATTTGCTATTATCTAAGTTTTATTCTGTATCTAGGTTATTTTTATTCATTGGAAAGGGAAGAATTGGAAGTATTATGTACAGCATTTACGGACTATGAATGTAATAATGCAGTCCTGTCAAAATATCTTTCAGAAGACATTTACCCTTGTATTTTTCAGATATTTCCATTAGTGACCCATCTTTCAGAAGTAATGAATCATCATGGATGTCATTTGCACCCTTTTATATCCGTCATAAGACCCACATCAAACTACAGTTTCAGACTCTATCTCCAGATGGTATCCTGTTTTACACTGCACAGAAGTTGGGTACTCAGTCAGGTAAGGGTATTTCAGCTTGCTGGTATCATACACATAGGTATTTTTTTGAAAAAGAAGGCAGTACATTGAAGGGATTCAAGCATTTATTCTCTGGAACATATTGTCCCTAATGATTGTATTTAATCATAGAATCATAAAATGCTAAGGGGTTTGTAATGGACCTTAAAGATCATCTAGTACCAAACCTACTGCCATGTGCAGAGACACCTCCCACTAGATCAGGTTGCTGAGGGCCTTATCCAACCTCGCTTTGAACACTGCCAGAGTTGGGGCATCCACAACCTCCCTGGGCAACCTGTTCCAGTGTCTAACCACTGCCACAGTAAAAAATTTCTTCATAATATCTAACCTAAATTTCCCTTCTTTCAATTTCTATCCATTATTCCTTATCCTGTCACTACAGTTCCTAATGAAGAGTCCCTCTCTGGCTTCCCTGTAGGCCCCCTTCAGATACTGAAAGGTTGCTATGAGGTTCCCACACAACCATCTCTTCTCCAGGCTGAACAGCCCTAACTTTGTTGAACTTTTTTCTTAGGGGAGGCACTCCAGTCCTCTCACCAACTTTGTAGCCCTCCTCTGGACATGCTCCAACAGCTCCATGTCCTTCCTTTGTTGGAGACAGCAGAACTGTACTGTACAGTTGCCTTGAACTGGGAATAATCAAGTTCATAAGAAAAAACATGCATGACGAAGTTCTGGATCAGTCCAAAGCCAGCAAGTATTTAATGAAGTTATTGAATATTTCAGGAAACCATTTCCGCCTGAAAAGTAACTGTAGCCATCTTTTCAGAAACTAAACTAGGGTTCTCAATTGGGGGATGGGGGGGGGGTGGTCCAAGATTTTAAAATTAAGCAAAATAAACAAATAAATAAATAAAAAAAGCAATATAAAACCTGATCAAACAAGTTAAGTGAAAGTGAACAGACTATGAGAGAGCTAATGAAGTTCCTCAGAATTGTAACTTTTTATATAATGTTGAAAAGCTTGTTGGTGCAGAATGCAAAACATTCAATTTCTAAGTAAAATATTTCTACTATTATAGAAGTATTTTAAACTTTACTAAGTTAACATTCCTAAAACTTCATTCAAGAAAGCATAATTTGCCATTATAAATACATTTTAAAATTTAGTCTTTAAGGTGCATTTTTTCTGTAATTATTTTATTAATATAACTAATCTTTATATTGCATTTGCATGGTGTGTTGCACCTTTTTAAACAAACATTATATATTGTTCATAACATCATCTTAGGGCAAATCTTCTCCTTGTATTAAGCAGTATGTTATGCAAAAAAGGGGCTTTGGATGAAAAAAAAATTACTTAACTATTGATCATGCATTTTTACGTTCCTTTGTTCAAAGCCTAAAAACTCTGAGGTACTTCAATAAACATACTCAGCCACAAATGCATATAAATACACATATTTCCACTGTACCACTATCTTATCCTATACACAGATGTTTTAACAGGCTGATAATGCATCACACACAGCTGGCACATCTTGTTTGCTTTGTTCTAATTACAATCATATTCAGAGAAGCAGCTTCAAGAAAAAAAATATATCTATATATATGGAGCATTTGTAATACAAACACATGTTTTAGCAAAGACTTCTGTCTTCTACAATGAATCTTTTATAATTCCATCATTTACAGGCCAATTCTGAGATTCTCGGTGAACAGTTCTCTCCTGAATAAACTAAGGCACTGCATGGCCCATGAAAAACAGAAGAGAAAAAAAAATCTCTCTCAAAAGAATAGTCACAGGTCATGAAAGTAGCTAGCATATAATGAAATTAAATGTCTCTTTGGAAGCATCAAAGAGAGTGCTGAGTATTTTTAACTTAGGCCAGGAGTGGTTTATCACAAACATGCCCTCATTCTATTGCTGCTCATGAATGCCTAGTTTGCACAGGAAGGAATATTTTGTTTCAATCACTTTATAGAATTATATCAATTTCATTTCAAAATAATTAAAAAAAATCTTATATAGAGTAATTTCTCTACAAAGTTCCTACTTCCATTTGCACTGTCCTAATGTTTTGAAAGATTTAGGAAAAGCTAATCAGCTGGCTCTTTATATCTGCCTACATATAATCCTGTCAAATCCAGGCAGAACTAGATGGATGAAAGACTCAGAAATATTCTTAGCAGCCAGCAGATGAGAAAGAGATTTTTGTTGGGGATTAGTTTAGAAAGCACTTTATAAAAAGCCTTTTCTTCTACAAAGTTATGTAAGATTTAATAAATCGATTGCTGAAATCATAGAATTTTGTTTCTTAAAAATCCTTTATAATAGGAAATAATTAAACATTTTTTTCCTCACTAGGCAATGCTGCCTTTTTTTTATTTTTTCTTTTTCTAAGAAATAATCTCTGATTACACAACTAATTTAGCAAAGATACTGAGTGGCACGTTATACATTGGCTTGGCTTGTCACCCATGTAAACACTACACCACTACACTGGGACTTTCCCTTCAGGGGCAGGCCCTGGCAGATAATCCTCCCATCATTAGAAATAAAATCAGATGTTTAGTGGGCAAAGAAAAAATCGTGGGAAGGTGTCTAAGTCTCCTTGTTCAAAAGCTGATCTGCTGGTTCCAGTCTCTATTCCCCCAACTGTATCATTACTGCAGTACACACATTGAAACACCTGGCAAACGGGCATAAAATGGAAAACGTCCTATGAATCTTTTAGCAAAATTTCCTGTTATTCTGTCAGTCACCCATTTTGTTGCTTTGCAAGCTCTTTCTGAATGTGTATCATGACTTTAAATCTGGTAGTATTGATTTCTGCAGCCCTAAGAAAATAATTTCCGAATTTGGAAAAATGTGGGTAACTATAACAATAAGCAGCTGGGGAAAAAAAAAACCAACGCAACAAGTCAGTTGTGTATGAGTCTTTTAGTTAGGGTTAGGGTTCATAAATTGAAGACAGAATGATGAGGGGACTTTTTGCTCCTCTTTGATTATCATAGAATCATAGAATTGATTGAGTTGGAAAAGACCTCAGAGATCATCGAGTCCAACCCTTGGTCCAACTCCAGTCTGTTTATTAGATCATGGCATTCAGTTTAAAAACCTCCAGGGATGGTGAATCCACCACCTCTCTGGGCAGGTCATTCCAATGCCTGATAACTCTCTCTGTAAAGAATTTTTTTCTAATACCCAACCTGAATCGCCCCTGTCTGAGCTTAAGCCCGTGTCCCCTCATCCTGTTGCTGGCTGCCTGGGAGAAGAGACCAACCCCCACCTGTCTATAACTTCCCTTCAGGTAGTTATAGAGAGTGATGAGGTCACCTCTAAGCCTCCTCTTCTCCAGACTAAACAAGCCCAGCTTCCTCAGCCTCTCCCCATAGGACTTGTGCTCTAGTCCTTTAATCAGCCTTATTGCTCTTCTCTGGACCTGCTCCAGCACCTCAATGTCTTTTCTGAACTGAGGGGCCCAGAACTGGACACAATACTCAAGGGGTGGCCTCACCAACACAAAGTACAGGGGAAGCATCACTTCCCTGGTCCTGCTGGCCACCCTGTTTTTGATACAGGCCAGGGTACCATTGGTCTTCTTGGCCACTTGGGCACACTTGGCTCATGTTGAGCTTCCAGTCAATTAGTACCCCCAGGACCCTTTCTGCCTGACTGCTCTCCAGCCACTCTGTCCCCAGCCTGCAACGCTGCATGGGGTTGTTGTGGCCAAAGTGCAGGACCCGGCACTTGGCTTTGTTGAACTTCATCATTTTGGAATCAGCCCATCTCTCCAGTCTGTCCAGATCTCTCTGCAGAGCCCTCCTGTCTTCCAGAAGGTCGACACTTCCTCACAACTTGGTGTCATCAGCAAATTTGCTGATGATGGTCTCAGTCCCCTTATCTATATCATCAACAAAGATGTTAAACAGGACTGGACCCAACACTGACCCCCGGGGGACACCACTGGTGACCGGCCGCCAGCTGGATGCAACTCCGTTCACCAGCACTCTCTGGGCCCAGTCCTCCAACCAGCTCTTAACCCATCAGAGAGTACACTTGTCCAAGCCATGGGCTGCCACATTTTCCAAGAGTATTTTATGGGAGACAGTATCAAAGGCTTTGCTGAAGTCTAGATAGACCACATCCACAGCCTTCCCTTCATCCACCAGGTGAGTCACCTGATCAGAAAAGGAGATCAGGTTGGTCAGACAGGACTTGCCCTTCCTAAACCCATGCTGGCTGGGTCTGATTCCTTGTCCATCCTGAAGGTGCTGTGTGATTGCACTCAGGATGATCTGTTCCATTACCCTGCCAGGCCCTGAGGTCAGACTGACAGGCCTGTAGTTGCCAGGGTCAGCCTTGCAGCCCCTTTTGTGGATTGGAGTGACATTTGCTAATTTCCAGTCATGTGGGACCTCTCCAGTGAGCCATGACTGATGGAAGATGATGGAGAGTGGGTGGGCAAGCTCTTCTGCCAGCTCCTCATCACTCACCCTAGGGTGGATCCTGTCTGGTCCCATAGACTTGTGAGGATCCAGATGGCTCAGTAAGTCACTATCTCCTCCTGAAATACAAGGGGGTTATTTTGCTTCCTTTCTCTGTCTACCAGCTCCAAAGGCCAGTTGTCCTGAGGTCCACCTGTCTTACTGGTGAAAACTGAGGCAAAGTAGGTGTTAAGTACCTCAGCCTTCTCATCTTTGTTAATTATATTTCCCTCCAAGTCCAACAGAGAATGGAGGTTTTCCTTCCCTCTCCTTTTGTTATTAATGTATTTATAGAAGGACTTTTTGTTATCCCTAACAGAATTGGCCAAATTAACTTCAAATTGCATTTTTATTTCCCTGATTTTTTTTTCTGCATGATCTAGCTATCTTTATAAATTCTTCATAAGTAGCCATCTCTTTCTTCCACAGTTGGTAAACTTTCTTTTAATCCCTGATTTCCTTTAGAATCTCCCTGTTTAACCAAGCCAGTCGTCTTCCCTGCTGGCTGGCCTTTTGGCACACTGGTATAGCCTGATCCTGTGCACTCAAAACTTCCTGTTTGAAGAATGTCCATCCCTCCTGGACTCCCTTGTTTTTAACGGTTATTTTCGAGGGTCTGCCCAGAACTAGTCTTCTCAATAGGCCAAAATCTGCCCTCCTGTGTAGAGGTTTTATTAATGTCTCTCCTTACATCTCTGAGTATTGAAAATTCTATTATTTCATGGTGACTATGCCCCAGGCGGCCTCCAACCACTACATCTCCCACCAGCCCCTCTCTGTTTGTAAACAGTAGGTCTAGTGGGTCCTTACCCCTGATAGGCTTATTTACCAGCTTATGAAGGAAATTGTCCTCTATACACTCTAGGAATTTCCTAGACTGCCTCTTCTCTGTAGTATTTAGCTCCCATCAGATATCTGGCAGGTTAAAGTCACCCACAAGAACAAGGGTTGGTGATTTTGAGACATCTGCCAGCTGCCTGGAAAATAATTCATCTCCTTCATTGTCCTGCTAGGGTGGTCTATAACAGACACCCACGAGGGTGCCAGCCTTGTTGGCCTTCCCACTGATTCTGGTCCACAGGCACTCAACCTTGTCACTGCTGACCTCAAGTTCAACAGAGTCAAGAGACTCTCTAACATATAAAGCCACCCCTCCACCTCTCCTACCCTGCCTGTTCTTTCTGAAGAGCTTGTAGCCATCCATAGCAGCACTTCAGTCCTGTGAGTCATCCCACCATGTTTCTGTGATGGCACCTACGTCATAGCTTTCCTGCTGCATGATGGCCTCCAGCTCCTCTTGTTTGTTGCCCATACTACATGCATTAGTGTACATGCACTTCAGGTGGGCTGCTGATTCACTCTTAACATAGGCTTCCCATCCTTAGGTTGACCTTTGGAGAGCCCAGTTTCAATCTCTTCCCCCTTCAAACCTAGTTTAAAGCCCTCCTGGTCAGCCCTGCCAGCTTATGGGCTACAATCCTTTTGCTCTTCCTAGAAGGATGAAGCCCATATGATTTGAGGAGACAAGGTACCATGGTGTTTGCCTCATGGTCAAAAAAACAAAATTTTGATGGTGGCACGAGTCCTTTAGCCACCTGTTGATGAGATGGGCTTTTCTACTCCTCTCTTTATTTAACTCCTCATGCGTCCCAGATAGCACAGGAACTGAGGCAAATATTACCTGTGCTCCTGTCCTGTGAATTGACCTACCCAGTGCTTTAAAGTCTTTTTTAATTATCCTAGCACTTTTTCTATTACTGTCCTCACTGCCAGCTTGGACTACTAACAGTGGAGGGCTGAATTAGCTCAGGAAGTCTCTTACTAGTATCCCTTATCCTGGCCCCGGGAAGGCAGCAGACCTCCCTGTGGGATGGGTCTGGGGGACATATAGGGCCCTCTGTTCCCCTCAGAAGGGAATCACCGACTACAACCACCCTTCTTTTTTTCCTTACAGCTGTGGTTGTAATCTGTCTTGTAGATGGGGTCCAGCCAGGAGGCTCCCCAGGCTGTTCTCTGCCTGATTTTCTGGGTCCAGGGCCTCAAATCTATTCTTAAAGGGCACCAAGGGTGGTGATGGGGTTCAAGAGACAGTTCTTTTACCTCTCCAATCTGGAACCTGTTTCCATTCCCCCTCATCAATTACTTGCTCTATGCACTGCTTCTGGGCAAGGTCTCTGTAAACATTACAGCTCTCATGTGGAGTCCAGCACAGTGCAAGTAGAAGGCCACCCACATCATGTTTTCTCAAGGGCAATGTATCCTATATCTACCAATGAAAGTGTAAGACTCTTAATGATTAAACAGCCTTTAATTCAGCCAGGGTTTGCTCAATGCCCACCAAATGCTTGAACAATATATATTCAGTCCATTTACATAGCAAACACTCTATATACTTGGTTTTTTGTTGAGTCATATAACTAGTGAAGCTTTGCATCTGTTTGAAAAGGTGTAATATGCTGTAGACTGCCTGCATTATTCCAGAGTTCAGGCCAGGGTGATGGAAAGGGTGATCTCTCCCCGATGAGACGAGAAAGAACAGTTATGCTTGGTGACTAAGAATGAAATCAGGTTAATAAACAGAATGGGATGACTCATGTTAAATTTAACACTCAACATTTGCAACAGCATTTCTCTGTCATTCTCTAACCAGATTATGTTTTCTACCTGGTTTGAAAAACCTCACAATTTTAATTCCTCATATTTAAGGCATTTCAGTTTATAAGCCTGTAACATGAAACTAAGAAAAAGTCAGTATGGGTGTGTGATGTCTGCATGGGTTTATAAAACATTGTTTATGGTGAAAAGTGAATCATGGAATTGGACTAAAATATATTGTAAATATTAAAAATTTCTAGAATACCCCCAAGGCAGGGGTGTTGTTTTCCTAATCAGAAACAAACTGATTATCGACCTACTTTTAAAACTGGAACTGAAAAGTGGTTAAGTCTTTTCTCTTAGCAGCCATGCTTCCTTATCTGTCAGGGACAAAATTTCTGCTTTGTTACTAATTTTGAGATCATTTCTATGGATGGAATTAGTAGCATAGGAAGCACAACTGCTAGAACAGACACCCCCACTGTTCTGAACTCTGTTGCATATGAAATGTTGTTGCTACCCATTTCCCATTGGCAAGCAAGCCAAAACAGGTTGGCAAATTGAGGTTGATCAAGGAAGGTGGCTCGTTCTAGCTGCTGAAATGTGCCAGGGTGACAGTGGTGACTAAAGGAAGCAGAAAGACCAAGCAGAGACATGTTTTTGAAAGGTGAGACTGAATTTTCTAACCTACAAATAGGTAACTCCTCACCCCTTGTAGATGCATGACCACCACTGTCCGCACACTTGCTCTGGATCCTAGCTCTGGGATGGTGCTCCAAGGTGTGGCTGGAATCTACATATTGCCAAAGTGATTTTTCACATAGTTTGAGAAATCTACAGGCTTGACTGGACACCTCTTCTCAGTGTTGCATTAGCTGTAAGAGGGGGTTCCATACGTGGAGTAGAATAATTTGCAGTGAAGTATATCCATGGGTAGCTCCTGTAAGTGTGCATTAAGGGCACTGGCTATGGCCATCCCTAGATAAAAGACCAAGTTACAACAGGCTGCTATAATTTGTCACTTGACTGATATCTCTATGTGCACTTAGATCAGGGTAAAGACAAGGTTAACAAGGAAGGCAGCAAAAGATAGAGGTTAAATGAAGAACAATCAACCATGTTTACGTATTACCAGCTAGAAATCAGCAGCAGAGGCTGCAGAAGGGTGGGAATAAAGCTCATCTCTTCTCTGTCCTTCATTCCCTTGTTTATTACCCATTTATAGCCCTCCCACTTCTTCCTTGCTTTCTCTCCTTGGCACTGAGCCTTATTCTGGCTACTGGAAATGCTCAGGAGACAAGCTGTGAAGGACAGCTACTGGTCAATTAGGTTTCCTCTCATGTGGAAACCAGTGTATCACCTTCCTTGGACACAGTGTAGCCACTCAGCAAGAGGCCGACATGGCTATTTCACCCCTCCTAGACAAGAAAATTCATCTCCTGGAAGAAAATGTAAAGGGCAACAGTGTAAGAGGACATAGTTTAGGGACATGAAAAATCAAACAACAGAGCAGGATGAGGGGAAAACTGTGAAGATTAGAATGATCAAAAAGAGAATTAAAGCAACGTGAACTCAGCTCAGCAAAGCGGGAAAGAGCAGTGAACAAAGATACATCTTGGACCTATGATGGCTACAGGATGTGTTATACCAACAAGACGCAATAATACTGCTGGAGACACAAGCACTTTATTATGGTGGCTTAACAAGGTCAGTTTAGAGTGAAAATAAGCACAGAGGAACCTACAGTAAGAGGTTTCATTAACTGGGAATGATTCCTGTGAATGTTACTGCTTATGAGACTATAAGGCTCAAATGTTTGCTCTACCACTGACACAGTGCCAGTGATCAGTAACTTTCTGAAAAAGATGGTAGAAGGAGCGTGGGGGGAATGGCACCTGATATCACAGTGATAGAAACTAATGCTCTGGCTTGGAGCTAGAGGACAGAAATATGAGGTAAAGCCAACACAAGGCACAGACTGAAGCCAACAATCAGACATCCAGAGATGCTGTCTCAAAGCTCTGAAATGGTTAAAGGAACGATGACTATAGATGTTCTGTAACCAGGAAACCACAGTTCTTGAGATACTCACCCTGCTGAAGCACTGAACTCATCAAAGCCTCTGTACCCAGCATAGCATAGAGGCTTCTGCTCAGTAACACATGAGAAAAAGGACAAATAATGCACCTTAAAGGAACCTAGACCTTCAATATTCCAGGAATTAATCAGTTCATTCATTGCCAACTGTAGAAAGTTTTGACAAATTATGATGTAGATGTGTTTCCTACGGTAACATAAAAACATGGAGAGCTGATACTGCTCGAGCATGACCCCTTCTCAGAATGGGGATATACAGACACACCTGCATGTCTAGATAAAGGTTGAATAGGAAAGAGCATTGTCACCATTTGGAAGAATTTAAAACTTGACTGTGTGACTGTAACCAATTTGCTTAGAGACTTGCATAAACATTCACAGTAGTAGCAAGCTCCAAAATTTTGCGATGCACTCAGAGTTCATCATAAGAAGCCATGTAAGAAGATACCATTATAGATAATCTAGATTGCACAGTAGCAGTCGGATGCACTTACAGGACTCTTTTCATTAATTTCCAGTTTTAGGAATGACTGCTCAGGACACAGGGCTGACTAGGCTTCTGGGAATTCTGATATCTGATATGGGAATAGATGAGTCTTGTACACTTGATGAAAACATGAAAATTAAAGTGATGAAAAAAGTCACACCTGCTTTGGAGAGCTGGCTTGTACTATGGAATAGAGACAATCCACCCTGAGGTACAGCAACTTTGACCTTCCATCACATGGTGAAAAACGTGAACTAGGATTTGCAAGTCAAAGTGCTATTTTAACTCCAGAATAGGTCCTTCCTTAAGGCAATACCTGCTGCAAAATTCCATTTCCTTAACAAGACAAGCCAACAATCTTTCAACATTTGGGCTATAAAAAAATCCACTTCTTTTACTGAATCAGGAAAGATGACAGGGGCAGGAAGGTACATCAGAACCTAACTGAATGCTGCAATGTTTAACTAGACCATTCAACACGTAGGGTCCTGACAACATGCAGTTTCCAGGCACAACTAAGCTACAACCTACTTCTAAAGATTCAACCTTATTGACACAGACTGTCTTACAGTTCCTTGCACACCATCAAATAGGTTGGGTACAGAGTTGCATGCACAACAAAAGCATAACTGTGAGTAACAGCATCAGGAGTCTGCTTTTTTTTGTGACACCACTGATGGGGATAAACAGCCCCTACTAGATGAGACACTAACCTGAAAAGCTGGAAGCAAAGTCGTATGTCTTGTGTAAGTCATATTTTCAAGGAAGTAGGGACAGGCTATACAGTCTAGTCCTGGATAAACTAAAGATGTTATCTCCTTCACACTTAATGGAAGTAAACTTCCTCAGAAAGGGCTTTGGCACTAGTTAAGGTCATGTGAGACAGGTTTGAGAAATGATCAAACTGAAATAGTAAAAATCCACCTTGCTTCTTGGTCTCCTCTGCTAAGAGTTAAAAACCAGTGGCAAGAATGCTGTTTGTTTAAAATGGTGATGTAATTCCTATTCCTGAAGCTTGCACAGGCTTCAGCTGTGTGCAACTCATCCCTCAGAAACAGGGAAGATGGAGGGTCTTATTGAAGATGTTATTGGTTGCTTAAGTGAAGAAGAAAAAAGACAAGACCCTAATCTGCCTTCACTTTGAGAGGAAGTTTCTTAGACAATGAACACACAGAACTTTACATTAGAGTCCTAAAATGTTTTCAGCCAGTTGTCCCTGAGTAGTACCTATGACACTATAAACTTCATGGAGAAATAATAAGCTGAAGTATCAATGGGATCAATGTTCAGATCCTAAATTTTATCTCAGCACTCTGCTGTTCTTGGAAAAGACTAAAATGGCAAGCCATCTGTAAAAAGAGAGGGTCTAATCAGGGGAGTAAATGCCTTAAGGGTCTCAGAGGATCTGAAATTAGAAAGTGCAACTTTTTGTTCACAAGTGGCAGAAAAAGAAGTTAGTCCACTTTGAAGTGAGGCTTCAAATTTGTGCCAGAACAGAGTACTTAGCCATAACCTCTTCACACCTCTTCACACTGTGGACAGCAGAGTCAGTAATACCCATTTGCTCTTATAACAAGACTAAATACGATTCCAAAAGAGACAGATCATTGTCAAATGTGTAAAGCTACCAAAAGTCTTCCCTGTAGGCCAGGAAATCTTGGAGAATTTCCAGTTTCTCCAGCTCTTTATTACAGGTCAGATGCAAAAGCAACCCTGGTCAATGTTTCCTTTCTTCCTAACAGCAAAAAATGAGTACCTGTGTCCTTACGCAAGTCTGCGTGTCTGGGTGTGTCTGTACATTGTTGAAACAAAGCAAGATGAGTGCATTCCAACTACCACTCCAACATTAAGCAAGTTTAAAGCCACATTACTTATCAGGAGAAACCACAAGTGAAGAGAATTATATTAATTTTCAGAAAAACACAGAACCAAGCAAGGTACTCAAAAAGAACATTAAATGCAGGGAAGTAAAAGAGATCACCACAACCAGAACTAGCAAGGAAGTGCTCTGCCATCACTGGAGTTAAAACAATGAAGACTTTCTTCTTGTTCTTCCCATGAGTGTCTGGGGCAGGGAAGGTGAGCCACAAAGCATGTGCTCTACAGCCACTAATACTACTGAAACATCTCCATCCTGCCTGAATGGGAACCTGAACAATTCCTGAAAAGGGAGGTATAATTTTAGCAACTTTCACAAGCCTCTAGTAAATTAAACCATTCATTTTTAACTATCCTAGAGGCAATTCAAGGATCAGAGATACTCAAAAATTAAACACCAATGAACGCAAACTTCTCTGTTCTACTAACAGGTCCACTCTTAAAAATGTAGCATCTTTAAGGAAATTGGACTGGTAACTATTAGGAAAGCTTACATTCAAATTTAACAAACTTGTTTACCAATTTAATTGATAACAACCATCTGATGCTTAATATTTCCAAAAGTAACATAAAAAAAAAAGTTTTATTCCACAGCCAAATACAGCTGTTTGAAAATACAGCTTTAATTTGCATACTTTTCTGCTGTTCTCTTCTGCCTTCCCATCATTTTCCCCTACTAGACATTACTGTGGCTCTTACAAACTTTACTTCCAGCTCCCATCTCCTAACTCTTCCCAGCTTTTCTTCACTTTTTTAAGTACAGCTCAAAGAAACATTCTCTCTCCTTCTACAGTGCCTGAAAGGCCAGAAACACCGATAGTACAAGAAAACTCCCTCCTAATACTTTCTGTTGTGGAGCCCTCCAGAAGAACAATTCAATAAAAAGCTTATCTGTTCCTGCAGCTGTCAGAATATTAAACCCAAAAAATTCCTGGAACTTCAGTAAAGGGGAGTATATCTGCTGCAGACTCACGTTTAATACAAGCCTTTATTCAGCATATGGAATTTGAGAGTCTTTCTGACTTTGCAACTTGGTCAAAACTTGATTCTTTTCAGTGGGAAAAAACACCAACACACATTTCTTGGATGCCAATGTGATCCTGTTTCCTCCTACCTCACAGTTATCTAGTCTTAGCACAAAAGCAGAGTTTAGAAGAAGGTTGGGCTTTTTCCTTTGAAGCAACGTGAGCCCAGTTTCCAATAATGGGGGGGGAGGGGAAAGGTCAAGAGGGAACATTTTCCTTCGTGTGATTTAGATATGATGATGGTAGTACAAGGAAGCACAGGAACTAAAGCATCAAGATTACCGATATGTTGTTCTCCAGCGCACCACTTCTAGGAACTAAAAATCTTTTCTACTCTTTTTTACAGGGGACTTTTTATGTATATCATTAGTAAACGGATTTGCACAGTTACGCTACAACCTTGGAGACAAGACAGTCATCCTACAGACCCTTCAGAAGGTTCATGTAAATGGAAATACATGGCACTCTCTCAAAGCAGGAAGAGTTGGCAATGAAGGCTACCTGGACCTGGATGGTATCAACATTACTCAAAAAGCTAGTCCTGGAATGAATGCATTAGACGCCCATACGGATTTTTTTGTTGGAGGTGTGTCCTCCTTAAACCTTGTTAACTCAATGGCAGTAGAAAATGAACCCACAGGTCTTACTGGTTGTGTTCGAGAAATTGTTATAAACAACAGGGAACTCAAACTTACTGCAACTGATCCCAAAGGTGGAGCCAATGTTGGCGACTGTGATGGAACAGTTTGTGGGTACACAGTGTGCAAAAACAGTGGAACGTGTCAGGTTGAAAACTCAGGCTTTTCTTGTTCTTGCCCACATGAGTGGACAGGGACCACATGTGAACAGTCCATTCACTGTTCACAAAACATGTGTGGGTCTCAAGCACTCTGTATTCCTCAGCCTTCTTCATCCTCATATACCTGTGTATGCGCACTAGGCTGGTCAGGGAAGTACTGTGACAGCAAAATCAAATTTTATATAGCAAAGTTTGTCAGCAACTCCTACATTAAATACACAGATCCTTATTATGAAAAAAGAGACCTCCAGCACAGTCGCATTTCTTTAAATTTTACTACCAATCAAACTGAAGGCTTAATAGTATGGATGGGAAAAAGTGAAGATGAAGATAATGACTTCCTTGCCATTGGTATTGCCAATGGAACATTGAAAGTTTTGATTAATCTTGGAGAAAGAATCTCTGTTCCTCTAATGCATAGCAAATACTTCACCTGTTGTGATGAAAAATGGCATTTTGTTACTGTAGTTCAAAACCAAACTTGTATTAAGGTGTATCTTGATGAGGAGCTAGTTCTTTTTGAAGACATTGATCCACAAAGAAAATACACTGCTCTAAACTATGGTGGCATTTGTTATTTTGGTGGGTTTGAAATTGGCAGAAGTGTCAATATAGTCACTACAGGACTTTTTCAGGAGGCATTCATTGGTAAAATTAAAGATGTTGTGCTCTTCCAGGATTCTAAGAAGATTCAGTTAATGAAAGCAGAAGGGTACAATGTTTATGATGGAAATTCTGAAGATTAAATTCTTCACAATTCTTTAAAAGTGATAAACTTCCTTTTCCTCCTGTTAAATTTTGTTAGTTGGCAGTGTAATGCTCAGGAACCAACAGTAGAAAGGTTTCATTTTTTAAAAAAAGTAATTAGGGACAATTTTGAGTATTAATATATAATCAGACGTTTTACTCCTAAAATTATTTATAATATTTAGTATTTACTTTAACAGGAAAGTCTGCAGGTTTTTTTCTTTAATGTGCTGGGAATAGTTTTGTACACAAATCAATAGTAAATAGCTTGTAAAGCCAACCTTCATTCAAGTGTTTTTTTACTTCTTTATGAGAAAAGATGACTGTTACCTGTTTCTCCAACTCTTAAATTTTATTAGTGTTTCCCTTATAATTTTATAATCTTAAGGTCAGGTGCAAAAACTGAAATTGAAGGGGGGGGGATGGAAAGGTGTATTTGGGGCAAAAAGCACACTTACTGTACTGAGCAATATTTTAATCAAAACAGCTGTAATTACTTGTTAAGCCCATAAAAACCATAACTAGGTAATGAAGTTCTTCCTCCCTTCTGAGTTTCTGTCCATCCCATATGCATTTAAGTAAAAGGGTAGAACTCAGCACAAACACAGGCTTAACCTATTACACTGAAAGAATGATTTTACGAGCAGAAAAAGTACTTCACTTAAGAGAGATCAAAAAGGCCTGCTGGCTTTCTCCAGTAGAGGTCTCCCCTATGTGACTACACGAAAGCTTTTTGCTTTAATGATTCACAACTGGAATGTGGCAGTCTGCCTACAAGTAACTTCTATTCCTAAGAGCTTAAAAATTAGAAACTCCAAGAACTGCTTTGCTTTAGCTTTTTAAGGTTTATAAGCCCCTAAATGAGATTTCAAAATTTTACTAGACAAAGGTTTTGGTCATAGTAAACTGAATTTTCCAGCCTATATTTTTCATTAATTTATAATCTGAGAAGTGAACAGAGCTCTTCACATATAAATGCAAAATTCTACTACTTTTGAAAAAGTTCAGTTATATCCCGCTTCAAGAAGCAACAACAACAAAACCAAGTTCTCTAATTAAACCAATGATTTACCTACATTTCTCATTTAACAGCTGGCTTACTATATAAATAAAATGATTAAGTAAAAATAATATTGACTGATTCCTGTCTTTTCATTTTTACGTTTCTGTTGCTCAAAAGTAGGTAATAAACCATCATGTCCTCGTATGGGAACTCTCCAAATACAAGTCTTCAGCACATACCTATCAGAAACAAGTGACTATTCTAGGGAGAGGGAGGTGAGATAAGGGTGTGTGTTTACCTTTCCATAAAGCAGAGATGGAGCAGAGACAGTAAGTACCTAAAACTAGGTGACACACAGGTTTTTCCACACAACCATACTTACTGTGTAGCAATGAATGCACTGCCAAGAGTTAACAGGTGTCCTGAAGATAACCAAAGTGCACAGAAGTAATGGAATTACCTGAGACGTTTTACTAAGCATCAGCAAACATCTTTATGAGGTTCTACCTTCTTCAGCTGCTCTGAGCCCTCAAGTGATCAGCCTGATGCAACAGAGCTTCTGCACCTCTTCCCAACATGCAGCTCATGAAGCCCACTTGGCATTTGAGTCGTTCCCAGATTGTTCTCTTCCAGTTTCTCTAAGTAGGGCCTTTTATCCCTATGTGATGCTGGAGGAGGGAGCATATTTAGGGTTAGTCCTGCTCTTTCTAGGGCTCACGATGTACTGCCAGTTCCTCAGCAGTGCACACTGCTTTTGTGATCTGAGCAGTGATTCAAGATAAAACAAGGAACAAGTAAAGGGAGCACTTCCAGCTAACACAAGTGTTGGAAGGAGAGTGACTGAAGGCAATAGAGAAGATAAAATCCTTTATTCCTGTAGTAACAGGATTTATTCCCATTACACTAACTCAGATCCTAGGAACACATCCTAGAGACCACTGCTTTTTGTTAAACACTTAACAAAACTCTCCCTCAACAGCTGTTTTACTGCAGCTCTCTTTAGGTTCTACATACACAAGGCAGGTAGTAAAGCGCTCAGCAGACTTGGAAAATGTTTACATATTCATTCCAAATAAATTATTTATGGTAGTTCTGGCAGAAAGCATTCCCATCCCTTCTGTCCACACAGTTGCAATCTTCACTGCTCCCAGTTCCTTTTTAAAGCACAGATGGATGTGCACGTGAAAGATGGATCACCAGTAGACTGTGAGTAGAGTACTTTTGAACAGGGCAAAATAAAATCTTCACATGCAAAGCTGCTAATTTAAAACTTAATCCAAAAACGAAAACCATGCTTAGGTAAACTTCTGTGCCTAGAGAACTTTCATGTAAATATCTAAACAACACAGCACTTGCATAATATTACCAGATAGCATTACTGCTATATAGACGATGGAATCAATTTGGAAAGGACTAGTTTATCATGCTATAAAAATGTTTAATTAATTGCTTTTAGTTACTCACACACTGAGGATTTTTTTTTTAGATCTGTCTTCTCAACTACGACCTGAAGAAGCAGCACTTAGTAAAAGTCTAACACCCCCTTTAATCTGTCAAAGATTTTTAATCAATTTGATCCTGAAGGTACCTGCAAGGTATCCAAGTAAAATTTTATCTTAAAATACATTCATAATTAAAACTAACAATTAGGGTGTTGTTAAGCTGGGAAGACCTTTCTGGAAAGAAGAAGCTTTTCTATGTCAAAGTGCACAATTCTATGTCAGCAGCATAGAGTAAGATTGTGTACTCAAAGTGAAAAATAAAATGCTGAAAAACAGAACAGTAAATCTCAGTTTTTCTTTAGATGGTGGAATATTTTCTTTGTTTCTGACAGACTCAACAAGATGTCCAGTGTATTTTAAGAATTATTAGAGTAGGTGATATGAGTTTGTTTTCAGGTTTGCATTGTTTGGCATCAGTGGATGGTAGTCACTATAAAATATTAAGTTCCAAAGACTTCTGCCCCTTTCCCCCCCCCTCTTTGTTCTTCAAAACTCCAAACAAACAGAGCCATAAAGTGTACAACAAATGTGGCATTATGTGACTCAGCTTTCTATTTTAGCCTAGTTTCACACCTATGAAATGAAACACACACAGTATGTGAGAAAGTTTTATCATTTTAGAATCAAAATATCCCTTAAAATATTTACATTTTACAGTAAAAAGGATAGCAAAACACAAAGTAATGTACAAGCTTAGGTATTCAAGTTTTGGAAGTATGGAAAATGGTGGGAGAAATTAACTTACTACTACAAATCATATTTTCAAGAATTTAGGTTAAAAATGCTTTCTTATTAAAACAAGTGCAGTTCAAAGCAGTAACATTTGAGCAGCCCAGCCTTCCAATTTCTGGTCACAAACTGCTTCAGATGCTTAGGAAATACTTGAAAACTAATGAAATACACTAGAATTTTTTTATTGTACTATTGAATAATTTAAAAAAAAAAACAAAAAAAACAACTTCACACCACTGAGCATATTATGTATTGTTGTTAACGTGTGGATTCTGAGGCTTTGTTACAGTCTTTAAAAACAGTGCAATTTAAAAAGAAGGTTACTGTATGAAAATCACCTTTAAAATTATCAGAGCATCTTAAAACAGAAGAGAGCACAAATTACCAAAGGCAGCAACTATACTGCAGACTTGACTAATGCCAACTCCCTCAGCTAAGAAAATTCCTAAGCCTTTATTGCATATTAATAAAAGAAATCTTTAAAATTTTGAATATACAGCAATGTAAAACTTTAAAAAATACTGAACTCCTACTTCTAGCGATAGTTGGTATAATGAAAAAAAAAGGATGAGTATTGGTACATCAAGCGGTACCAAAACACAAACTTGTTTCTGCAAAACACCAACATGGAATAAAAAAGATGGCACAATCCTAGCAGGCTTTTTTTTTTTTTTATACAAAGTTTTACGACATTACTCTAACAATGTATTTAAATAGGATTTTAAAAGACTGCCTGCATCTTTTTACCTTTTGCTTTTAGTTCTGTCACTGTGGTCCCTATGCCTCTCTCTGTTCTTTTCACTTTCTCGTTCTCTATGCTTCTCTTTGCTTTTCTCCCTCTCCTTATCTTTTTCATGAGCCTGTTCTTCACTTTTAGGCTTCTCTGTCTTTTTTTCTGGATTTCTAGTCTCTCTGGGGCTTTTTCCATCAGCAGCCCTATCATTGTGTGGAGATCGAGCTCTTTCTTTGTCTCTCTGTCCTTCCTCTCTACTCTTCCTCTCTCTCTCTTTTTCCTGGTTTCTGTCTCTGCGTCTGTTTCTTTCAGAATCTTGCTCCCAGTATTTTTCGTTGCTCCACTCTTTTTCATGTCTGTCTTTTTTTTGGTGATGGGTTTCACTGTAAAGTCTCTGTCGATCACTTTTACCTCTACTGAACCCTCTCTCCAAATGCTGTTCTTCTCTGCCCCAAGGATCGCTGTGGCGTCTTTCTGGTCTCCTACTGTCCTTAGTTTGGAAAAAGTTTTCTGGTCCCAAAAATCTTGATGGTTTGTGAGCCACTGGTAGTCCTTGTGCAACGGGTCCAGCATAATGTGGTGGCTGCCCTGATAAATGAGCTACTGGTGGCCATGGCATCATTGGATTTTGCGGAAAACCAAAACCAGGAGGAGGAAGAAGCGGAGGAGGTAAGTGAGGAGGAAATCCAAACATAGGGTTGTTTTGTGGAGGGAAGTTATGAGGTGCAGGAGCCTGAAACTGAAATCCAGGTGGATTAGATTTAGCATGCTGAAAGTTCTGCTGCGGAGGGCCAACAGAGGAGAAGCTGCCACTTGTAACAGGGCTTGGGACTTTGGAAATAAATTCAGAATGAGAAGAATTTTCAGTTTCAAAATGAGATGAAGTTGCTGCTGGTCCTCTTCTAAATGAGTTCACTGCTTCAATGTTTTGCATCAGCACATCTTCCTGTGAGTGTTTTTTATCTTCCTCTTGTGATGCAACTGTGTTATCTGCTTTAGCTGCAGCTGAACTGTACTGCATCTCATTAGTTTGGGCATCACTTTGATACAGGTTTAAGCCCACGTCTCCAGAAGACTGTTTATTCTCTGGTTCTATTTGATCATTTCCTGAAGGATTCTGTCGGTCTTCACTTCTGCTAGTATCGCCATCCTTGTTTTCTGAAGTATTAGTCTGCTGGCTTCGTCCAGCCGCCTGTCGTGGGTCTCTTTTAAGATTAATAAACGGAGGTGATTTAGAGGTATTAACACTGGCACCTTCAGTAGAACCTACATTACCATTGTTCTCACTGGTTTTTTTCACTGCATTTGATGAGGAAGAGAAGCTGGAATTTGTGGTCCTTCTAACTTCCTGTGAAACACTATCCTTGTCTGGTAACTGCCGCTTTGGATCATTTTCTTTACTTTCTTCAGTTTCTTTATGCTGAGCAGATAAATTTGCTAAAAATGCTTCTGTGGAGACATCTGGAGGTTTTCCTTTAAGGCTCAACCCTATCAAAGAACCAGCACTTCTTGCAGAACTTGAGGTCCCTACACCTGTTGCATCCACAGTTACAGCAGTGTTAGTGGACTCTTGAAGATCATCCAAACCAGTCTTTACTTCACTAACTTCAGTAGTTGGATCAGCAACATCCATGTTTTCTTCTTTCAAGGTTGCCTGCTCATTTAATAATGGTATGTCTTCACTAGGACCCGCTTCTGACTTGCTGTGTTCATATACCTGCCCTGTTGTACCCAACAGGCTTTGAAGAATATCATCCACTGGCAGTGGTTTATTTGCTAGTTCCAGAGTAGAAGGCTGATTTTCCCACCCAACCAGGACTCCAGGAAGAAACCTCAGAGGTTTTGGTGGTTCATGTTTGGTACTTTCCACCAACGGTTCAACAGCTGCTGGAGCGTCTTCTGTATTAGACTGCTGAGGTTTATTTCTCTGCTTATGCAGCACAGTTGTGAAGGAATTAAAAAAATTATTTTCCTCTTCTTCTAGTGCCAACTCATGATGAGAGACTTCAGGTTTACTCAGCTTGCTTTTCTTCTCTGGTGGCAAGCTACTCAAGGTACTTTCAGCAGCTTCATCCACAAAACTACTAGCAACACTTGACACAGCAGCAATCTGCCTCTTCATTTTCTGGCGAATTATCAATCCCAGTAATAAATTTGGTCGATGTATTTCAATCCCTGTACAAAATCGCAACAGTAATTTATCATCTCTTTATATTTGTATTAAGACAATTATTTCAACAAAAATAACCCCCATGTCACAATATATAAAAGTATTAATTTATGACATTTGAAATTGTAATTGTTAAACATAACGAACAATAAAAATTGTATTTCCAACATTAAAATTATGACTTCAAACATTGCAAATTAATTTTTTTAAATACTATACTGCCCACTCTAACTTCTAAACAGTTGGCATGGGACATCTAATCTCATCAGAGACAGCCAGAAGTTAAACACTGTGATAGTCTAACACAGCTACAGTCTGGTAACAGTGTTAGCAAAGCACAAGAGTTAAAATAAAGTGAACACACAGTCTCCTCCCTCATCAATTTGTGTTAGATGTACCTCTTCAAAGACTTACTAAGGGTGAATTTCCACAATGTCTCCCTCATTCCAGGAAAGCTACTGTGTTTCAAGGTATACTACTACCTTTCCCTTCACTAAGTATTGTTCTGTATAATTTGAGTTCTTGCAAAAAAATATGACTTGCAGCTCATTCTTACTTGATTTTGGCCCTGCCTATCTCAAAAAGAGAGATCATCCACAAATTTTTATAATGAAGACAAACCGATACAAAATAACTCAGGTGTAAACGGAACAGCTGAGAGCCATTTTAGGACCTTTTCTTCCTTGACCATCTATGCTTTAAACACCTCAAATAATGAAAAATACTATTTTAAAGTCAGAGTATCGATTTGGAACCCAGGATGACTACTATGACAGTCCACTTGTGTGACTAAGTATACTAACATTAAAATCTATAAAGCCACCTGAGTTCGAGAAAGAGGTTAGTAGACATGAACCACAATTATACATAGTAATTTTTTCAACATCGATACTTTTAAGTATCAGAATAACCTAACAAGGGGAAATTAATGTATTTTCAAGGAAACTAATATAATAATGCTAGAGAAAATTCATTACATGTTTGAACAAAATAGTTTGCACTTTTAAAAGTTAATTTCCTCTTATATTTCTGTTGCAAACTTCTTTAAGTAGTGTTATGATAACAAAGTTCCAAATTCCAAGCAGTACTTACCAGGCCCATCAAAAGGCACAAGGTGATGAGGGACTTTATCTGAGGAACCTAGAGGGATGAGGTACAAATCTTTCACTTGCTTCATATTATTGGCTGCCACACCATAACGTTTTCTGCTGCTGAAATAGGCAAACAGCAATGCATAGGAGATCTGATCCTCTTCAGTTACTGGGGTAAAGCGAACAACACAGATCTCCTGTTTTCAAGAAGAGAGAGAAAAAGATGGTCAGGTACATTCTACTGTGAACTATTAATTGTTTTACTGACTGCTCTTTATTTTAAAGCACAGTTCAGAGGAGAAAAAGTCTTCTCAGGAAGGCAGGGAGCAGAAACATGGCCAAAAATAATTCAGAACTACACAAAACATATAGAAAGATTCATGATTAAAAAGATTAATTGAAGTGCATCACAAAAGAGACAAGAGTTTAAGAGAAACATGCCAGTTTCCAATTAATTATTCCACTTCCCACCCTTAACATTACTAGAAAGCTGTGTTTTGTAGTCTGTTGTGTCCAAGATATTCAATAATATCAGAGGAAGACCAGTATACAGAACACAGAATTATGCCCAAAGCCCATCTCAGGAGATGCTGCTGTTCAATGGCATAATGAATGATTTGGAAGACTGGACAGAAGATCCCCTGCAAAACTGAGATGGCCCCTAAGAGGGGCAGGAGTCAATATGCAGAAGGGCTAGCAGCCATTCAGTGGGATCTCAGTAGGTTGAAAATATGGGCTGACCTTGGTTAATGTCAGAAAAGGCAAAATGCAAAATGTTGCACTCTGAGCTGGAGTAACCCTATGCACCAGGACAGGCTGGGGAACTGACTAGCTGGTAAACAGCTTGGCATGAAATAACGTGGGGGTCCCGGTGGACAAGCTGAATATGAACCAGCAACACATCCAAGCCAAGAAGGCCAACGCATCCTGAGTGTCAGAAAAAAAGCAGTCAACAGGCCAAGGGAAATGGCTATTCCTTTCTACCCAGCACTTGTGAGACAGCATCTGGAAAATATCTAGTTTTGGGAAGCACAGGGACAACTGGTGCACAGCAGGAGAAGTCCAGCCAAGAGCCATCAAGATGTTTTTGACCACTGTAACAGTACCAAGATGAAAGGGTAACACTTAAGGCACATGAAGTGACACTCATGAGAGCTACTGTGTCAAGGGAATACAGGTATTGTCAAACAGCAAAGGACAGGTTGTGGTCAGACAGGAAGAAGATAAACACCAGCAGCCACCACTTGTCCCATTCAACATAACTGGCAGATACCCTCAGAGTGTCATGCATTTCACAAATGTTTCAGAGAGAGAAAAAAAAAAAACACATGTATCTTTGGGATGACTCAGATATGCATGGAACAGCATGCCTTTAAGATGTAAAATTTTTACCTTGGTCCCTGAAGCTTTGATTTTTTCAACATAATCCCAGACAGTGTGAGGAGATATCCTTCCACCTACTTGAATACTATCAGGTAAATCCTATGAGAAAGGAAAACAGAAATCTGAATCCAACGTATTGTGGTAAATCCTTCATCCTGTATCTGTTTCTTACATTCAAAACATACTTGGTTCTTTTAGTCCTTAAATTATAATTAAAAAATATCAGTAGAAGTTACAACACGAGAAACAAATTAATTTAAACTTTGGATATTTAATATTCTCAGTGTAAAGTCAATTTTATGTACTAAATTAGTTATCATTTGATACTATTCATCTATACCTCTCCAAAAATATTATTTTCAGTAACATTAACTGCAAACAGAATTGTATGGCATTCTAGAAACTCAACCTATTTGTAAGTTCAAACTGCAATGAGGGCTCCACACCTATGTATAGAATAACCTTTCAAAATCTTAATCTTGAGGGAAAAACATCACCTACACATGTATGTACATACAGACGTAAATTTGTTCTTGGAGACTACTGAGTTCACTATTCACAAGCAACATAAACAGAGTGTCAGAATCATTCAAAAACACTTAAAAAAATGGGTTTTTTTGAAATAAAGCAGAGGAGTTTTGAAAAGAACACCATACTCATAAAACAATCCTTTAGTATTAAGGATTACTGCATATCTTGCACTTTCCTGAAGATGTGCAACTAAGTAAAGACAATCTTATTAATTGAAGACTTAAGTCCTTTTAATTAGAAAGCTGATGCTTCCTGTGTAACTGGCAAGAAATACCATTGAACCTTATGGGCTCTCTGATCTTTATTTTTTACATGAAGACAACTATTATAAGCAGTTGCATGCTTTTCCCGCCTCTCAGATACTGAAAAGACTGTTCCAGAAACTTTCCTTTTTAAGAAAATTTAGACTCACAATGGAAATTTAGGACCACAATTCCACCAGATAGGCAAAAAAAAAAAAAAAAATTAAAAAAAAACTATGCAGATTTCTGTTGTAGATAAGATAAACTGCAGGTACATTACTGAGTAATACTTAAAAATACAGACCTTAACCTACACCCTCCCAGAAATATTTTACTCAGTAAACTGATCATGCTTCACAGTCTTTCATCATTATACTATTATTGGCCTACAGGGCAATCAAGTTGCTAAAGTTAATAAAGGAACTGTTCATTCTTTGCAGCAAATATAAATACCTCTGTTAAATACTCAAAAGAGCCAGAAACTGGATAAGCCTTAATAACAAACTTTGCCACTGAAGGCATATTGATAAAACCCTTCCAGATGAAATTCAGGCGTGCCAGAAACAGACTTTCACATTCCACAGTACCAGGCGTTTCTGACCTAAAAAAGGACAAGCAAAAACCCACTTTGTTTACAACATCATATATCACACAAGATAATGTAAATCATAATTTTTCTTAATAAAAAAAAAGAAGCATTACTAAGAATTTTTTTCAAATTAAGCATACTTGAGGATCAAGAAAAAGAGATAGGCAGACAACCATGTTTCTCATCTTCCAGTGGAGCAGATATAGAGCACAGGAAGGACAAGCAGAAAACCAGCACATTAGTTCACTACTGCATCTTTTAAAAATAGAGAGTTTATTTAGTCCAAAAGTTATCAAATGTTACTGAAGGGGAAACAAACACATATAGGTGCTACAGAGCCAATGAGACCTTTCCCTGCCACAAGGAGGAGTGAAGACAACAAACTGCCTTCTGGCCTGTCCTGCTTTCCTTACTCCCACATTTTGTTGCAACACTGTTCACCACCTGAAAGCCTATGCCCTTCTTCCCTTTCCTAATCTCACCCATGCCCCACTTCTGTGAGTGCTTCCTCCCAGTTCCACCTGTACAAAACTGTCTTTCCGCCCTTCAAAAAAAAGCTTCAGTTTTGTCAACAAAGCAGCTGCAAAAATAAATGGGAAGACAATTTCACAGGAGAGTTTTTCTCAACCTGAGGGTTTCCTTAAGGAAAAGATGACACATACAACATATCCCAACATGTTGCTATCAAAATATCTTAGGCATGCTACTAGAAGTTTTAAGCTGGATGCCCAGCAGTACCAGATGCTGTGTTCTTACAGTAACACAGTAACCTACATTTACTTCTGTCTACACTAGAACCTAGTTTTTGAATTGCTTACTGTAGGTTCAAAGTCAAGTCCACTGTCCTTGGTAAAGGACCACAGTGTCCCGATAAAGGCAACATTTCAGCATGAACTCTGGTCAATACTAAATACCTGGGAGTTGTTTTCTAGAAAACCCTCTCTCAAACAAAAAACAAACAGATTCATAAACTGCAATTTCCTCTTTAGTAGAGTAGCAGAGTGTGGAAGAAAATGAAGAGTGAGCTGACAGCAATTATAGCAAAACACTGAACAAGCTGCTGTTACCTGTCATTTCCAGAAAAGCACTGCTTTGACATTTGGGACTTGCCTGATTTCTCAGTGCATATGCTCTACTTAGAGCAATCTCCAATTCCCTGGCTTTATATATACACATACACAAAGACAGACATACTCAAATGCAGTAGTGCACATACTACAGTCCTTAATAGCAAAATACAACATAAAACCTATATCCTGATTTCTTACAATATGAATTTTTTTATACCTTGTTGCACTAGAAAATATAGTTTACTTTTCCCCAAAAGAAAAGGTTGTAATTAGAACTTTGCAACCACAACAGTGTATGTAGTATTATTTATATAAATGCAGATCATCACTTCAGCAGAAAACCCCATTCTTAAGAAGTGTACAACTTCAAGTACACAAAAGGATTAACGAAATGCAATTTAAAAATTAGCTTTAGACATAATAGCTTAACAAGATTAATAACACCTTTCATTTAAAAATACTGTTTCTACAGTTTGTATTACTTTGGGAGAGGTGTGAGTGATTTTGATGAGTCTTGCTTATCATCTTCCAGTAATTCTGAGGCTAAAATACTTGATGTTGAGGAGAGGGCATCTGCAATGCTCTCTGCTTCATTGTCTGACGGTTTCCGTGCAACTCCAACAGACACTTTCACCTTTTTCGCAGACAGATCATCAGTAGGTGGTGCCATTCGGCCTGCAGAGAAGGAATTGCAGTGGACTTTATTTATTAAAGTAACAAAATGAGGACTTCCTCTGAACACATGGAAGACACATCAGAAACACTACACATTGCCAACTGAAGTGGGATAGGATAAGGAATTCATATATTTTATACTTATTTATACACTGTATTAATATATACAGCACTATACATAAATATTGGCACTGTAATGGCACAGCATAAGGAAATGAGGAATCAACAGCTGTAATCACACCCGTTATAGGAATTTCTTTCTCTGCAGTCTTTTTTTTTTTTTAAAGAAGTTTATGTCAATAGCCTTTCATTTTAGTACTGTCTCTTTTGTAAATTATTAAGTAAACCACTGCTTCCCCAACTTTATCAGCAAACTAGTTTAAAAATATTTATTTATATTCTTGAGGTATACTGAGATTTATGACAGAAAATTATTATAGAGACATGATACATTTATTTTCATGTGCTCTTCCAAATTACCTATGCAGATTTTGCAGTTAAGATCAAAGAGATGATTTTTATGTTGACTTGTGGTGTCCGGAGATGCAGATTCATTTACTTCTTTATCCTTTTCAGCTTCGTCTGACTTCTCAAACAACTTCATATTAGATTCCTAAGAAAAGTCAAATACATTTCAGTGTCATTCTTCCCCACTCTGTTAGTATCCCAAATATTGTCCTTCATATTGCTTAAATCATTTATAGTGGTTTCTGTCCTTCAGACATAAAGCTTTCCCCTTGAACTGTATAACCTAAAATGCTATCACAAAATCTACAAATGTTAAAAGAATTTCTTGGTATTCTCAAATATCTCTAGGTAACATTTGGAGAATCTTCCAATTTCTACTTTCTATTTTCTACTAATGCTAGAATTCATCATACAGTCACAATGTGGAAGGAAAAAACCCAACAAATCAACCAGATCCAGAAGTAAAAGTCGGTAAGGATAAAAGAAAAATTAAACTCAAAACAGACCTAACATATAATTACAGATCTGAACAAAAAATCATAAACCAAACACTTCACAACCATATTATCTATGAATTAAATACACAGCGGTGCCATGCTGTCTTTTCTACCTGAATTTCCATTACTTCCTCTTGTTCTTTCATTGGTGTTTCACTTTCAATTTCTATTTCTCCTTTGTGAGTAATTTTTGTGATAGGTCTCCTTTCAACTTCCCTCTGTTCTTTCTCAATCATTTCAATTGTCTGCAAAACCAGGAAGTTATATGTAGTTATTTCTATACCATAAAAATTGGAAATCCACAAATATAAGAGATAAACAGGACTGCAATTAGGAAAACCTCTGGAGAAAAAAAATAATATTCTTATTTTGCAAGTGTCAAAGAGTTTAATACAGCAAACATGCAAACAGCCCATATAAATTTTCCTACAGTGCACGTATTTAAACAAGTTATAAAGTAAACCTTTAACACTAAGTTAAAATATCAGTGAATTCTGATCTTTCGAGAGCTAAACTAAAAACATTCATCAACTCTTTTCCCATAATAATAATAGGGACAATGTATGATATAAATACATGCAGATTCTTGTTATTTTTTCAAGAGCTTGTTTTTTAGTACATAAACCTACTGCCCCACCTCAAAGAAAAACCATGTAAACATATTCTTAAAAGTTATGGATATGCTAATTCTGATCAGCATCACTGCTTTGCTCTGTTGCAGTAAAATAAAATACAAACCATTACTTCTAATATTGCTTCTTAAAGAAAATTTCCACTTCTTAAACCAGAAGTGTTTGCTGGTTTATTAAGGAAAAGGATGGTATGATTGCTTTATTTGCCTGCCAAATGCCCATAGTTATTTTCAAAAAACCTGGGAAATTTAAAAAAAAAAATAAAAAAAATCCCTAAGTAGCAGTCTCAATGTTTTGCTTAAATAGGAAAATGAAAAATACAGCCAAATGTTACATTGCTATTTATTATACAATGCTGCATTCCATTTCAAGTTCTAGAAACTTTGAAGTATTTCTCTGAAATAATTAGGACCCTTCAGTAATTTTTTGAGAAGCACACACATTTGTTTTGAAGTTGTTTCTCACAGCACGGTCTGATTTGCATGGTCCATTTTCAGTATTCCACTGAGTTTATAAAAACAAATGTAAAAAAGGTGCATTACTAAAGACGGGCTTTGGATAGCCACAGAATAAAACTTTTCATGCCTTCATAGGCCTGTGAAACACGACATAATAGAATAATTCAACAACTGTTTTTACACAGAAACTAAAAACAGTTGTCATGATTCATAAACAGGTCTAGAAACAATATGCAAAGGAGTGAAAAAATACAGACGGCACACTGTAGTCTCTAAAACAGCATCCCACTGTACTGGATCAGTTAATACTGAACATTCATTCTCAGCACACGGAGTACACGAAGGTGAATTTCCACTACCTACTCATTAATTTTTTATCTAATTATCTGATAAACTCCACACTTCCTAGTATCATAAAACTCAAACACAAAATGCATACCAGTTAACACTGTCCAAATATCACACTTTTAGGTTCTATGATGTGGCATAGAAAAAAATTTAATGGCCAATTCCAGGAGCTGTAGTTATCACTGAACTAATGCCCCATAAACAGGGTATTAAGTAAAAGGCATTTCCTTTAAAAATTATAGTTTCTCACATTCCTGATTCTCTTAAATTGACATCACAGTGTAAATATAGCATCGCTTTCTCTTTCAAGAAAAGTCATGCTCAAAGTAATACCTGCTTGGGTTTTTTTGCTGGTTTTTTTTTGTTGGTGGTGGTTTGGGGTTTTTTGAGGTTTAGTTTTTTGGGGTTTTTTTTTCCCTTTAGTCTGCTTTTCAAGACTGGCAGATCAGGTTTTCAGCTCAGAGTTTACTTCTTGGTGGGTGATTTGTCATGCTCCGTCATTAAGTTAGAAATGACACCAATTTGGTTTGGTTTGCCCAAACAGATCTCTCTCCCTCTTTAAAAAAACAACTATCTATAAAGGTCCAGCAAGAGTTTTAAAATCTTGTGGAAAACAAAAACAAAGAAGCCTTCACTCTTGAGACAGAAGAAAGAAAGAGCAAGCAGCAAAACAGTTGCATGGCAAAGGAAAATGTATGGTTTCCCACTTTCAGAAACTGACTACACTTATTTCACTTCTGTCCTAACAACCTCATTGGGTTTTGAATACTGAAGAAATTATAGAGATCCTCCTGCTTAGTACAAGCATTCTGTTCTTTCTGCATACACCTAACCTGCAGACAGAAGTTACACATGCTTAGGTTGCCAAATAAACAACATAAGTTGAAGAGCCTCACATGTCTGTTTTCTCTCTGTCTCCAGGCAGCCAGTTCTTTGGAAGCCAGTTCTTCTGGGCTCATTTTTATTAGATGGTCTGGAGTAACCTCTCCTTTTAGTACTTTCTTAAATAATATCTAGGAGAAAGAAGAAAAGTAGCTGTTGTTATCAAGACAAAAGCAGCTTGCAGCAGGAAATACATCAGAGAAGCAACATACAACACACTCTATACAGCTAAAGGGATCATGTGGGTTTGTAATTACCTTCCACTGCAGGAAGTGATATTATATTTTATAACATAAAAAGCTTAATTCCAGAGCTCCATTTAGTCTTCCAAACAATGTATCTACAATCCCCTTAATGATCAGATGTATAATTAACTGCTGTTTCAAAGCATAAAGTAAGTTTATGCCCGCTGCAGCAATAATTCAGATATTTTGTTTTTTTTTAACAGATGCAAATCCTCTGTATTACACAACAAAGACAGTGTCAAAGAGGATGTCTATGCTTCATGACTGAATGGAGTGTGAAAGAAAACCAACTAATTTAGTAGTATGAGCAAAGAGAAGCCAGAAGTTAGCCTGTTCATACAATTTACAGTTGGCTAACTGTAATGGCAAAATACTATAAACAAAGCAATTTGATTAGATAAAAGGGTAAGATAGAAGCTGAGGAAGCATGATGTTGACTAATGGGCTCACAGAAAGCAGAAAAGACAGTGAAGACCACGCTTGAGAAATCTAGGCATGAAAAAAGCATGGTGAGACAAGACCCTGGACAGAAAATCACTAAGTGCAGTAAANGGCCAATTCCAGGAGCTGTAGTTATCACTGAACTAATGCCCCATAAACAGGGTATTAAGTAAAAGGCATTTCCTTTAAAAATTATAGTTTCTCACATTCCTGATTCTCTTAAATTGACATCACAGTGTAAATATAGCATCGCTTTCTCTTTCAAGAAAAGTCATGCTCAAAGTAATACCTGCTTGGGTTTTTTTGCTGGTTTTTTTTTGTTGGTGGTGGTTTGGGGTTTTTTGAGGTTTAGTTTTTTGGGGTTTTTTTTTCCCTTTAGTCTGCTTTTCAAGACTGGCAGATCAGGTTTTCAGCTCAGAGTTTACTTCTTGGTGGGTGATTTGTCATGCTCCGTCATTAAGTTAGAAATGACACCAATTTGGTTTGGTTTGCCCAAACAGATCTCTCTCCCTCTTTAAAAAAACAACTATCTATAAAGGTCCAGCAAGAGTTTTAAAATCTTGTGGAAAACAAAAACAAAGAAGCCTTCACTCTTGAGACAGAAGAAAGAAAGAGCAAGCAGCAAAACAGTTGCATGGCAAAGGAAAATGTATGGTTTCCCACTTTCAGAAACTGACTACACTTATTTCACTTCTGTCCTAACAACCTCATTGGGTTTTGAATACTGAAGAAATTATAGAGATCCTCCTGCTTAGTACAAGCATTCTGTTCTTTCTGCATACACCTAACCTGCAGACAGAAGTTACACATGCTTAGGTTGCCAAATAAACAACATAAGTTGAAGAGCCTCACATGTCTGTTTTCTCTCTGTCTCCAGGCAGCCAGTTCTTTGGAAGCCAGTTCTTCTGGGCTCATTTTTATTAGATGGTCTGGAGTAACCTCTCCTTTTAGTACTTTCTTAAATAATATCTAGGAGAAAGAAGAAAAGTAGCTGTTGTTATCAAGACAAAAGCAGCTTGCAGCAGGAAATACATCAGAGAAGCAACATACAACACACTCTATACAGCTAAAGGGATCATGTGGGTTTGTAATTACCTTCCACTGCAGGAAGTGATATTATATTTTATAACATAAAAAGCTTAATTCCAGAGCTCCATTTAGTCTTCCAAACAATGTATCTACAATCCCCTTAATGATCAGATGTATAATTAACTGCTGTTTCAAAGCATAAAGTAAGTTTATGCCCGCTGCAGCAATAATTCAGATATTTTGTTTTTTTTTAACAGATGCAAATCCTCTGTATTACACAACAAAGACAGTGTCAAAGAGGATGTCTATGCTTCATGACTGAATGGAGTGTGAAAGAAAACCAACTAATTTAGTAGTATGAGCAAAGAGAAGCCAGAAGTTAGCCTGTTCATACAATTTACAGTTGGCTAACTGTAATGGCAAAATACTATAAACAAAGCAATTTGATTAGATAAAAGGGTAAGATAGAAGCTGAGGAAGCATGATGTTGACTAATGGGCTCACAGAAAGCAGAAAAGACAGTGAAGACCACGCTTGAGAAATCTAGGCATGAAAAAAGCATGGTGAGACAAGACCCTGGACAGAAAATCACTAAGTGCAGTAAACAGCAAAAAGTTATGGGGGGGGGGAAGAACATTCAATTAACAGATCAGTGGTAAAAATAATCACAAACTAGGCAAGCTATATACACTACACTTTGAAACCCAACAAAAAATGTACAGTGGGAGCAAAAATTTGAATTAATGATGAGGAAAAAGAGCACAGAGGACACTGGGTGCCTAATGAACAAACATCATCAAAGAAACAAAACCTACAAAAAAATCTCAGTTAAATTGCAGCAGGATTAATAATGTATCTACACAGAAGTTGGTTCCCTCAATCTACAGCAAATAAAGAATTTCCATAAAGCACAACAAAGAAATAAAACCTACATTATTTTTAGGATCTTTGAGATTGAACATTAAACTTCTGTATTTGTTCTTATACTTTGCATCAGTGTCCCGAAAAAAGGAGAACAGTTCTCTTTCAATCCTTGTGGCAACTTTTGCTGCTCTCTCCTCAGGAATCTTTAAAGTGGAATCTGTCAATCTGTGAGAAAACACAATGGCAAAAATTACCAAATGCTTTCAAATCATTAATAGTTTTTCCTCTGCCTTCCAAATGAAAACATTTACAAATAAAAATTAAGTTTAATTTATTAATATACTTTTACCTTTTCATGAGAATTTCCTTAAGAGACTGTTTGACACTTTG
The DNA here is from genome assembly GCA_013399695.1 of Formicarius rufipectus. Classification (NCBI taxonomy): domain Eukaryota; kingdom Metazoa; phylum Chordata; class Aves; order Passeriformes; family Formicariidae; genus Formicarius; species Formicarius rufipectus. The sequence continues at coordinate 735,210 of VXAU01000439.1, read as the reverse complement.
TCTTATCTGATCAGCAGAAGGTTTAGAAGCTGGCATGGCTGGCACGTGTGTTGCACTAATGGATCCTTTCTCACTTTTCTTTTTCTTAATTTCTTGTTTCTCATGAACACCTATCAAAACACACAGTTAAAAATTGTAAAATTTTATAAACTTACTGTCATGAAGTTTTATTTTTAAACTGCTAAGAATTTCTCTTCATGAAGGAATGGACTCACAGGGTGGATGGGTTTTGTTTGAATTTTTTTCTTCTTGGGTTTGGATTTTGTGTTGCTTAGACTAAACCAGAAAAAAAAGAAACCAAACCTCCTTAGCAGAAACAAACAGGACTTTTGCCTGTTGATAAAAGGTATTTTCTTCTACACCAAGATGACCAGTGTTTATTAGTTTGGTATTAAGTACGATTTTTGACTCTGAATTTTCCAATGAATAAACTGAGAAATAATATACTACAAAGCATGCATCATAAACATAATAAGCTCTACTTTAGAACACCATTCGTCATTAAACTCAGCACTTCTGTATCTGTCAGCCATCAAAATTATTTCAATTATAATAAACTCAGCTTCTGAGTCAGGTAACACTCCGAAAACAAGGTTATTATAAAGCTTGTGTCATAAGTAATACAAATAATGGATAAGTCTAACCAAATTAAAATGACTAAAACAAAATTATTACTTTTCAGAGTGTCAACTGAAGGCTGATCTGTTTCAGTGATGTATTCATATGCTAACTTTTAGCAGTAGCTCTCCATTTAGGACAGCAATGGAAAATAAATAATACTAATTTTTTTCACTTTCTACAGAGTAAATAAACAAACTGAAGAATGATAAAGACCTAACCAGAGAGTTTGACTGTATAAAGAAGCATTTCTTTATTATTACTGTCACCTACTGAGTGCAGCTTAGAATAACACCAGAAGCAAACCAACTACATTTTCAAGTGGCTATATAAAGGCAGATTTTCTTTTCTATTGGGTAGACAGTGTGGGTGGATGTATTCTCATTAATCCAACTCTTGATTCCTACCAAAATTACTGACTTCCCCTTGCTCACCAGCAAGGTAGTACAGATCTAAGAGCTCTTTGCCATTCTTGTGCAATGGTCTACAGTATTCCTACAATGGACTCATTAAGTATGGCAGTTCTAATACTGCTTTTATTTCCTCAATACATATTTTTGCTCTTTTCCTCCTCCTCAGAAGGATGAAGAACTGGACTAAAACCTTTCAAAAACAGTAGCCTGACAGGGTCAGGGAAAATAGAAAACCTTCACGTAACACTTTGGCAACATTTCAACCACCTGACAATAGAGTCCCATAGCAGGCAAGTGATGGGCAAGATTAGTGATAACCAGGGCCACTATAAGCATAATTCAAAGTATTTAATAAATGAAAACAAATGTTCTGCTTAATTTTATGCTAATTGCCCTAAAAGAGACTACCAAGCCTCCTCTCTTTTTAAAAATTATTTCAGATTAACTTCTACTCTGAAATTGTCACTGTCTAAATATTTTTTCTCTTCTCCTAGTTCAATTAACGTAGTTTAGAACAGTTCAATTACTTCATGGATGCCAAAGACTCATTTCACGCTATGCAATTTGCAGTTAGAAAGGATGTCAATTATTTTGTGTTTCAGTTTCAAAGTTGAACAACATAGCATTTGAAGTCTAAAAGATACTATTCAGTATAAAATACTTACACATTTAGATTTACATTTAACCCTGATATTTTTGATTGTTTTCTTCCACTAATAAGAGTTTCTAGAATGTATCAGCCTTGGCAAAAAAAAAAATAAGCGCAGAATTGTGTACTTTTTAGAAAAAAATTCAAAGCTTGAGTTTAGGACTTAAAGACAGTTCTCACAGAAAATCTCACTAGCTTTGCTGCTGAGATTTTAGTCCAAAATGACAACTTCACATTATCACAATCTTAGAGGAAAAATACTTCCTTGAAGAAAGCTTCAAGGAAGAGGACAGAGATTGCTGGAAGGGGAAGTATGTTCCTTCAGTCTTTAAAATAAAAAAATTTAGATGAAAAATTTGATTACTCAGCATGCAATACTAGTGTTCCCCTTTGAAGTTAATTGATAAAACTTGATTTGCACAAAAGGCATCAGTAAGTCAAAATCAAATTTATACAGCAATTGAAACACTTATGTACACTAAGTATTTCATGGTATTTTTTGGAAGAGTATGTCAAAGTCTCATGCAATACAAAATGAAGCTTAGTAAAGTGAGGTCTGTGTATTTTTTCTCCCAATTAATTATGTGAGCATCCTCTACTATTGAAACAGGAAACACACACCTACATAGGAACCATTTACCTACTAAAAAAAATTTAAAAATATAAATAAAGATTATAAATATCACAGGAACAAAAAGCTCTTCACTACAGAATGTGGTTTGAAAAACTGATACTATAAAGAAAGTTATCGTCCTTCACTGCACAAACACGTGAATAATAGTGTGTAGTACTTCACCAAACCTCAGTACCTGATTTTGTGGACTTTTCCACCATACTAAGGGATTCTTTACTTATTTTTTCGTTTTTATCTTCAGGGGACCGCCGAGGAGTTACAGCAGTTTGTGTTCCTTTCCGGCCAGGAGCATGCTGCCCTTTTTTACTATCCAAGTCTCTGGACTCTGACAAGTTCTTCCCATCACCAGATTCCTGAAATAAACATTAAAACATTATCATGCTACTCAATGCTACAATCAGCCATTACATACATACTTTTTTTTTTTCTTCTTTTTATACATATAATGTATACACTGGATGTATGCACCACCATAAAACAGTTACTGAACAATATCCCAAATACTGCCAAAAACTGCTTAAAAATCTCTTTTCAATACTGGCTGAAGACACACTCCAAGCAATTTGCATTTAATCTCTGTGTTGGAAGCCACTATGTTTTCAGTTATTTCAAAAGATCAGGGGTACTAATGAACATTCCTTAACCAGTTTCAGCCCAATGTCCACAGATGACACTTATGTTAAGAAAATATATGTAAAACAAAATCAAAGAATAGCTCATATCAGAATTTCAACACTACTATTCAGAAATAAGACAGGATCATTGACGATTATATTATCATGAATATGACACTATTCTAAAAAACTAGAGAATTGTATCAACATTCTTTGGAAATTATCCTTTGGTTAGCAAAATCAGATATGACAAGTAGAAGGGCCCCAATTAAAGCATTAGGCATTTTCTTCTACATACAATCTGAAGTAAAACCAATTAAAACGAAAATACTGTTGCCATATTGGTTTACAGATATTTGTCTGCAGTTTATAACATATAGCAAACTGATAGATAACCTAGAATATGTTTAGAAATCTATAAGAAAAATGTGCTAAGTTCTTCACCATTTCTATATACACCAGTATGTACAGCTTAATATATCCACTCAGGAGCTGAACTCTGATGACCCTTATGGGCCTCTTCCAACTCAGGATATTCTATATGCAAATAAAATTCACACAACCCTGCTGAACAAAACAAGTTTAGCAATATCCTCTCAAAGGAGTCACGCCAGTTAGAAAACAAAGTAATCCTGACAATAACAAGAGAAGTTTTAAATTAGATTCACAAAGATGCTTGAAACATGATCTATTAACTGGTAATGGGCCCAGAAGAAACCTTCTAACCCCAGCAATTCAGAGAACTTCAAGCATTAAAGTAAGACTCACCCGTCTGAAGATTTTGACTTTGTGCTTCCCAGTGTCCTCCACTTGCTTTGTTTTTTCAGTCATCGTATTTAGACTACAAGCAGGTGTTTGCTTCGACACCCCCAGTTTTTCACACTCAACTGCTTTTTCTTCTCTCTGCTCAAGTTTCACTTGAGTATCTGGTACACTTTGATCAAAACACTCCATTTTTTTGTCTTCTTCAGCACAGCATTTCACACACACATACTCTTTATCTTCTTCACCCATCTGCTGTGCTTGAGAAAGGCTCAGTCCAACACAATCACCATGAAACCAATCATCACATCTACCACAACCTACCATAAACCTGAAAACAAAGTAAGACACAAGTCAGTGAAAACTACGAAAGACTATAGAAGATACAGCAACTTCAGCAGAACATACCATACTTGTTCTGGTCTGTACAACTCAACAATTCATTCTTACCTGGCAAGTGATATTTTTGTAGCTTTACATCCATCTCCAGCCTTACGACATGGTATGATCTTCCTGCAAAATACTGGTTTTGGCCTTTTTGCCTTTTGCAGTAGTCCAAGAGACTATCAAAACCTCATTATATTTATGTAATTTGCCTCCAGATCCTACCAAGTTTTTTTTCAGACTACTATTAAAGTTCATATGAATGTTAAAGAAAAAAACCCAAAAAAACCTGAAAACACCTCTCAAAACTAGTAAACTACTTTGAAGATATTTGAAAATGTTCCTGCAAGATACTATCTTTGCTTTCCTACAAATACAATCATCATCCTCACAACACAAAGGTATCAACTACCATCTTCCACAGCAATAGGAGGTCTAAGTGTTTTGACAAATACGATGAGCACAGGCATACCAACTTACTCTAAATTAATTGGTATTTTACAACTCATTTCTTAGATCGCTGTATTATTTCTAGAAAGTTGCTTTCATTTCTCCTTACTGATGAATACAGGACAAGAAGTTTGGCTTCCAATACCACTTGTCCAGCTTGCAGTCACAGGGTTTTTTTGTTCTAAGCAAGGTACAGCACTTTTGTGCTGCTCAGCTACTTTATTCAGAGCTAATAGCTATTTAAAGAATGTTGTAAACACCAAAATGACTATCATTTAAAGGATACAACTCACAAGGCAACTGCTTCATAGTTTTAAAAAACGAATCTTTAGATACAGATAGTATTTTCAAAGCATCGTAAAGATCACTTTATCTAAAATAAAAGAATAATTTCTATTCTGTGGAAGTATTTTGAAAACTTCATCAGCACTAGTACCTAATTGCACTCATAGGTACAAATGCCAGTGCAACTACCTGGGAAGACTGAGTAATTTTAAAGTTACACAGGCTAAACACCTCAAAAAACCCACTTCAGGAGATGTACGTGGTAGGAATTTTTTACAATCCCTTCTAATAATAATGAACCTGGCACCATTAAGAAAGATCTCATTTCAAATGATGTAGGAAGATCTCTTGCACTATTCACTTACATTCTCTTTCTCCTTTTATATTTTTGCTTCAGCTTTTTTATTCAATTTTTTTTCATTTTGTTTTATACTTACATCATCTATATTAAAGATTGGTACAATTACATAGTATGGATAAAGAAAACCCAGAAAGACTGCAAATATATTATGAAAAATGCAAGTTTTGCTAATACTGAAAATTTACTGAATTCCTAAGTTTTGAATTCCACAGAAGACAAACCTGACTTTAAAAGTGATTGAAAACGTGGTTGTTTCAGCAATATATTTAACAAGCTAAATACACTAACCTGCAAACCACGTATCTTTAATCTAATACACTACAAATCTCTTCTGTAAGACGATTCTAAGGAAACAGAATCCTAAACTGTGTATGTCCCTATTCAGCCTAGGATCTGCTATCTGCTGGCTTACCTACCTTGCAGAACAATATTACAGAATGTAATATTTAGAGCAACTCTCATTCTCCAGAACTGTAAACCAATGTTCCAGGTGGCTTGATGAAGGTACAGTATTCAAGAATACAATACTGGTAACTCAAGAGATGAAAATTCTTATTAACAAGAGACGTTTGAAACAAGAGAACTAAAGAAAAACTGTCTTTATGTTCTGTCCTTCCCTACTCAAAATATATCAGAATTAGAGTCTGCTGAAGAAAACAGCATTTTGAAGCAAAATGAGTCTGAGAAGTTTCAATGTTCCAGCAGTCTGAGAAAAAGACTATAATGCTGTTGGCTAGATCTGGAGAAATTGGTTTTTAGTCTAGTTTGTGAAGAAAGGTATTTTCTCACTTTTTTTTTTTTCTTCTGAGTTGCAAGTGCATTTACAGTATTACATGTCACTAGCTGTCCATCTACTTCATCATTTTAAGAAGGCAGATATTCCTTCACGTTCTGTCAGTATCTCAGTCTTTTCAGATCCATGTTCCAACAAAGTGCAAATACAAGAAAAGTAACAGTCGGGGACAATTACAAAAACACAACACAAAAACAAGAAAGAAGAGATGGGACTTCTACACAAAGCTGATTGCTCCTTTCTGAGAACCTAGAGCCAAACATGCAAAGGCAGGATATATAGCATGAATGTCTATTTCACAGCTACAAGGGCCCACAAGGAGATGCTTTACATAGGACAGCTCTTGTACCATTGCACAAAAATATTAGTAAAGCTCTGGAACACTGGTTACAAAATTGGAATTGGAAATTGGTTACAACTGGAAACAATTGGAAAATTGGTTACAAAATTCCACACTTTAAATTTTCTGCAAAGCTGAAATAATATCAAAGCATAAAATCAGGTGCTTCATGCTTAGAGCATGTTTTTGTGTACTAAGGAATTAATGCCTTTTGTTCAAAAACAGAAGGAAACCAAGAATACACCATCATGAAGCCACAATTGTTACTAACTGAATTTTTATTAAAATATATGGGTTTTTTTCCCCAGTTTGTAAATTCAGGCATTAGAAACTAAATTGTTATATAAGAGAGATCGCAGCCTTTAGCAACCAAAACAAACTTTCAATTAATATTTGGAAAATGAACTACATTTGCAGAAGAGATGAGACTAAAGTACACAAGATGCCACACATCTTCAACTTTAAATTGACAGCACGTGGAACTTCTCAGCTTAGCTCACACATAATAAGGGGGCAATAGAGATGGTGTATGATATAAGTAAGGCACCAGAATAGGCATCCAGTCTTACATCTTTATTTTAAGGTCTACCAAATAAATAATAAAATTTTTTAAAGTTAAAAACCTCTGCAATGAATTCATCTCAGAAAGATTATTCTTCACTAAGACTGTACACCATGAGGGACAGATGTAATTCAAATCAAGCAAACTACTGAAGACGAAATATTCATTTGGTTTCATTACAGTCTTCACAAGGTTTCAATTACTCTATTTCAACACAGAGTAAAACTTCAGGATTCAGATATCAAGACTACAAAGAAAATCAGGAAATGTCCATGACACCTGTACTATAAAACAGAATGCAATGTTTACAACAGTCTTGTTTAAACCTAGTTACACAAAACGGTAATAAAAATACTGGTGCTGCCTGCCTAAAAAAAAGTCACTACTTCTACTAGTTGTCTTTTTCCACACTAATCAACTGCAAGACTTCAACTTTTGAGGCTGTGAGAGAACATACTGGTTTTGATACCAGTAATGTAAATAATCCTTTTTACCATAAGGCCACTTTTACATCTTTTTCTTTTCACCTGTGTGCACACAAAACAAAACTATGATTTGTGACAACAGTTATAACTGGGCAATGGGCAATGTTCAAAGATTAAAAAAGGGTGTCAAGGGAAACTGAAGCCTGGCTTGATGGATCGAGGATGTCCTCTTGCACAGTTGTCAGTTTTGGCTGAAGAGGTTCTGATATCTTGGACTAGTAAAACATCAGTTTCTGACTGCGGATTGCTTCAAATTTCAAGTGCAGGACTTTTAACCATGTTGTAAGGCTGGATCGGAAGATGTAAAGCTGAAAGAGAAAGAAAATGTGTTTTAAAATATTAAATCATGCCACATTCAATAACAGATTTGCTTTCATTAGATTTTAATAAAAACAGGGGGTTTTTTTAAAGAAAAATTTGGAAAGAACTGACAGGTGACAGCAGACAGTACTATAGCTCATTAGGACCTTTGCACAGAGCATGTTTTTGTTTCATTCTTTAAAAGAATCCCCTTCGTAGTCCACATATCAGCATGAAAAGACGCACCTTAAAATCAGAAAGTAACAGGTGAAACATCTCTTATGACTGGAAGCCTTTCTTTGGTGTTTTATTTCTAGCAAATTAAAATCATTCATTAGATGGAAAACTCAGGCTTGGATGATTTATTTTCTAAATATACAGGCCATGTTTTAAAATTAACTTACATACATTCTATTTATGTAAGAGGAGCAAGTTTCCAGAGAAATTCATTACTGTAAAATCGGCAGAAACCATTTTACTTTAAAAATAATTTTGGATTGTAAAGCTACACTCAAGAACAAAATAAAAGACAAAAAAATTGGGAGCTGTCAGAATAGTTCAGTGTGAGCCAATTAATAATGTAAGGCGCACTGCCACAAAAAATAACTTATTTCAGGAATAATTGCTGCACTTCATTCATATTTGTGGTTCATAGCATATGGGAAAAATAACACAGCAGGACTCAACCCAATCCCTTTCCCTCACTCCAAAAAAAAAAAAAAAAAAAAAAAGGAAACCCAGCTATTCAAAACACCACCCTAACCCCAAGGAGGAAAGGAGTAAAACCACTGTTCACAGCCTTTTTAAAGACTTCAGTATTTCAAGCATGCCCCATCCACATTTCTTTCCCTTAAGGGCACTGTTCACCAAATTTCTACAAAACTTGTTGTAAACTTGCATTAACATCACAACCGTGTCTCAGCTGCACTGACACTATGGTCCAGCCAATGTTAAAGCAGAGAGACCCCATGGCAACAACTGTTTTTCCTTCTGCTAATTTAATGAAGATATTAGTTGATAAGATATTCATGGCATGGCAGTTTCAGCAGAGCGCATGTTCCACACAAATGGAGTAGTGTGGCTCAATGCAAAGCTCAAGCTCTCTCAGAAAACAGTCGTGTCAGAGCACACATACATGAGCAGTTTCACTTGTTTGCTTTTTGACAAAGTCTCACATGGGAGACGTGACTTTTCAGGTTCTGATCTTCTAGAAAGAAGAACCTATCTCACGCAAACACTGTCAGTAGATACCTTTGCATGGAATTTGCAGCATAAAAAATTACAGTGCAAACTTATTTCCTAAGTATTAAATTTCAATAACCCAACTTCTTAGCAATGTAAGTTTCTTTTCTATCTTAGAAGCAAAACTGTCTTTGCTTTTCATGTTACAGGAACCTCTTCAAAAAGGGAGCAGCAGAAAGATGAGCAAATTTATGCCTTTTGAACTAAAGATGAATTCATGAATCATGCCAAACAGTAAAACTAAAATCAATGACTTTCCTAAAAACCATGAAAAAAATTAGTATGTTTCCTAACATTAATTACAAATCTGTATTAAAAAAAGTCACTAAGGGAGGTTCCATTACCAGTGAATTTTACCCACATGTTGTATCTTGTAGGATCAGCATCATACACTCTATAAACTGCACTTATAAGTAGTTTATATTTATGCACATTTTTAATAAAATTCTATTTTAGACAACTTATGGTATCCATTTGCCTGATTCTCTAGTGCTACCGGTATTAGTAATAATCCTTGCAATACTGCAGCATAGTAATATAATCTATATAAAGTCTACTAATACAATTATAAAACTGCAAGTATAAATCCCAGTGAAGCTCTTCTATTCATTAATTATGCATTACAATGTTATTTTATTTATACTGTCATTCAGTTTTTCTACAGCTATGGGTGGACAAGCAGTATACCTTTTAATGTTGCAAGGTTTTTCACAGTGGAAGAAAGCAGCAACAGGAGCAGAAAACATTAAAGCATCATCCCTGACTGTAAAGTGGTGACATCTTGCATAATCTGCAGTTTAGCTTACTCATACTATTCAATGAACATTGACACGAATTAAGGCACCGTCATTATTTTAATTACTGTCCCTTGTGAAGAATGTTCTCACAACGTATCATTTCGTATATATGATCCACCCTAAAAAAAATGCGCACATGTAATTTAAGGATTGTAAGTTTGGAGCCTTAAACTCCTGCCTCAGCCACTCTCTTTTTCTATTGGCTGTGCAAATTGTATAATGACCTGGTGCCAATAATTTACTGACAATTAGCACTATTTTCAAAATACCAATGCCTAATAATCCTTAATGCAGAAAAAAAAAAAAAAACAAAACAGTTTGCAGATTTTCTTTTTAACTCCAGCAGCCAAAGTACTTTTCCATATTACACCTGTGGAGAAACTTTTAAATGATGATGTGTAAGCAAGAGATCAAGAATACTGTATCTTTGCTAAATCAACCTCTGCACTTTCACTTAATTACCTTTTACAACATTACTAACTTTTCCTCTATATTAAAGCAGAGTTGAAATGCAAGGAAAAGGAAGAGCTTAAGTAAAACTCTACAACATCACTTAATTTTTCTGTGAGGTTCTGAGGTCAGTTTATGCATGACCAAATCACAAGCAACAACAAAAACAGAAAAAAACCTCCACAAAATAACAACAAAAGAGAATCCTCAAACTCCACAGTCTATTAAAAAAAAATCTTACTTGGAATTGTAGAAATCAAAAGAGAGAGTCACCAGCAACAAATTAAAGATACCAACTTTCCTTGAGATACTGTTTTCCAGAAAATTTGCTTAGAAACAGTATCTCAATGCATTATGATTTATTAATCCAAAATTATGGAACTATTGTTAAAGGCAACAGACTACAGACAAGGGAGACAATCTGAAAAGCATCAGTTAGGTTTTGTCTGTCTGTACAAGAGAGGAATGTATTCAGCCCTCCAGCCTGCAGGAAACATGAACACCTACCGTGACAATCAGAAAAATTTGTAACATGAGCCCTTGCACCAGAAGGATACATATGATGCAGAGAATAAATCTTACATTAGCAGATTTCTCAGTGTTCCAGAGCTACTATCTTCATCTAGTGCTATGCCAAGAAATTATTTTTTAACCTCAACTACCTTTAAAGATTTTCAATCTGTCTTAAGAAGAAGTAACTTAATTGTGACAAAGCTTAGTATTTTCAACATCACTTGGATTCATTAAAGATTTGAGTAGTAACTTCAGTCTGTAACATTTTTTTTGTGATACGTATATCCATACACATACATCCATTTCAGCTGTAGGTAGATTAATTCAAATTTATGCATACAATTTGTTATTAGCAGCTGAAAAAACACCTGAGAGAAATATGGGAACACACTGGCAAAGTCAAACATGTTGAAAACAATACTACGAGTAACAAAAATTCAAACCTTGCACTGAACAAAAAACCCTTTTAGATTTGCTGAAAATTAGAAAAAAATAAATCCTTCTTTGACTTGCCCAGAAACACAAAGTTTAGTTTTCACACAAAAGAATAATTCTTTTCAGTTATGCAGAAAAGGTGTATCTCAGAATGGAAATCATCACAATACATCAAACAAATAGGTTGAAACAGTCCTAAAGGCAAACAATGAGAACCACTCTCTGGGTAATAAAAATATATATACAAAACAGTTATGATGGTTGCAGTTTGTCAACTCGAAGACAAGTGGGAAATAAAGCACAAGCAGTTATTGTTCAAAGCCCAGGTGCCAAAGAATGACAATCTATTAACAGAAAGAAAACAGGCATTGTATCTTACAAAGCAAGACACATTATAACTTGTGAACTTTTTTGATCACACAAGTTGCATGTTGGAAAAACAGGATTCCTTTTCACCCAGCAGTGTAAGGTAATCACACCTTGATTTTGCACGTGGTCAGCAAATTATTGAACCTATTCCTAAAGACATAAATGGACTTCATTAGTCAGGTGCTGATCTGAAGTAAAATAACATATAAATACCATCCTTGTACTGTTCTCGCAGGCACAGTAAGATTACTCTGGGGCTGTGTAAGGCCTACATAAGCATAGCCCTTTGGGGATTCTGTACACAAAGAAAGCTGATGAAATGATATCCACACATTACTTTCAACTTGAACCAGTTTTCCAAGTGTGGTACTACAGCATCAAAGAGTAACTGGCTTTGCATTTATTACATGAAATATAAAAAGGGTCAAATGACTACTATTCTGCACTCTGAATTTGAAATTTGTTACACTAATATGACACACTGCAAAGCTATTATTTCACAATTTGGGGCTGCAGCTTCAGTTCAAATTCTTTTTCCACAAGCTATCTGTACCACAGCATTGACTAAAATTTCCAAAGTTGAAATAACCATAGATCAGGATAAAAAACACAAATACTGTTTCAGATCTTAGCTCTGCCTTTGTCATTTGCTGAATCTATAATTTGACAATATTTACATCTCACTCTTTCTCATTTTCCCTTATACAATGAGAACAGAAAAAAGGGAAATAGGCTGATTAGCTAGGCTGCTTCAAAGGGAAACAAAAATTCATTGAAAAGTAATCCAAAAAGTGAATGGAAAAAACCTTTTACTACAGTAAATGTTGACAGTTTTTGATGGGTTTTAAAGAGACACAACTCAAATTTACCATTTTACACTTTTTCTCTTTTGCATTGTACTGGAAGTGTTTTCTTATTCCTACACCAATAATTAAATAAGGACAAAACCCCAAGGCATTTGAGACAGAAGTTTTGCTTCCTCTTGTATCTTAATGATAGCAACTGAATCTGAAAAGTTTCAATTATTTGTAGCATACAACTAAAAAATAAAACTCAAATAAATTAAAACTTCATTACTTAAGACTAGTGATGACAAAAGGTGCTACACTGACAATCTTAAATCTTCTGCTATTAGGCACAGGGCTCAATACTGCAAGCTTCCTCACTCCACTAGTGTGTCTCAGTCACATTCTATACACAAAAATTCTGTGTTTGGGTAATAAATATCTTTCTACATTTTGCAAATCTGATGTTTTACTGAAAGGGCTCGTTGTGTCAACAGTTTTGCAATGCAAACATATAAAACAGTTCCAATACAAAAAAAACTCTAAAACACTTAAGACTACATTACTAGAATGAGGATACCCATAATAATCATCTGTGGCAACTCATGGGTCTTCCCAGTTCAACCTCAGCTGATGATTCATACACTATATTACTCTGGCAACAGTAAGAGCTGGTAATACAAAGAATTCTGTATCAATGCACATACATATATCTTTTGTAACGTTACTTTGACTTCATAAACTAAGCAGATTTAGTTCTGAGTCACTGTTGCATCTTCCCATATCAGTTAGATTCATTTAGTAATAAAAATCAATTCATTTTTTTGAACTCTAACAAGACAGTAAAAAAAACCAAAAACATTAAAGAAACCCAAACCCACCAACCAAAAAAAACCCCAAAACACATAATGCTTAAAAATATTACCAAAAATAGGAAGAATGCAGGACAAGTTCAACTCAAAGATAAATTTTTAACAGCTATCAAGCAGTTTGAACATTAAATATGTGTATTTTGCTTTAAAAATATCCAGCAAAGCTACCATTAATTCTCTTCATAGACACTGATGCAATTACTATAGCTGCACAGTAAATGAATTTTAAGGTATTTATCAAATATGATACAGAAAGTCAATAAAGCTAACAAGAGCTCTTCTTAAATACAAATGCATGCTAAGAAAAACCCTCAGGTACCAGAAGTAATTGTTCATGTTACCCTGTGATATATGGAGTTCTAAAGCACAGTCACTGAAAATTATTATTAAAACTTTCTCTCACATAAGCAAAGTGCTAATTAGAACTGTCTTCAATTTGACATTAAAAAAAAAACAAAAAAAGGTAGGCTGGCAGGTAGAACTGCAACTATGAAAAAATCCTCATTATTAGGTCTAAAGGCAATTTCAGATATGCCCACATGGAAGTTTTATGTGATTTCTTGAGACTGATGTTCTCCCCTCTCCTCTCCTCGTCCCCTGCCACCTATTTAATTACTGTTACACGAAAGCCTCACAGCAGTGATTATGCAAATTTAAAAACACCCTCTGAATCTCTAGGTATTAGAATCACACTTGTACCAGATAAAAGTCACATGTAAACAATTATTTGACTTTTTTTTTGGTTGATGGTGATCATTCAACTTAAAAAGGTCTCTGGAAAGAAGGAAATTACAATCTAGAACACAGGTATCTTAGTCTCATTTCCTTTCTGTGGAAAAAAAAAGTCAAGTTTAAAGTGCATAAATTAACAGCATAGCAGAATTATATATTCATCAAAAATATATTCCTATAATAAAACATTTATATTAAAACTTCTCGGCCAAACCAGTTTCTAATGCTCTATTTAAAATACTAAAGAGAAGTGTATGATGCAAGGGAAATTAATTGACAGTATGACACACAGGCTCCCATTACAAGGCTATGAATTTTTGTTTTGACACCAGCAGCATGGAACATTTGGAAAGTGAGGAAAAAAACTATCTTCTGAGACCAATAATAAATTCCTAAGGCACAGAGCCACACACACCTGTTGCCATGTGGCTTTTTGCAAAAGCCACACTGCTTGCTGGGCACCCAAACATGTTTGCTTTCACTAGCAGAGGTATGTTCCAAGCCTTCTCTTTTAACAGTTGAAATGTTATCTGGAATGAACAACGGAGGTTCATCAAGTGAAAGACTTTTACTACTTCTTCTCTGGCGAGGTTGAAGAGTCTTATCATTTCTTTTTGGTTTGTTTTTTTCTTTATCATCCTCCTTCAGATGGTCTACAACAGGAGAATCTTTTGTCTCTGAGTCTTCCTTTGTGGAGCTACTTGCTTTTAACCCAGTTGCAAGCTGGTGTTTCTGCCCATGGGATTGCTTCTGACTAGGATTTGAAACATGCCCTGACAACAAATGCAAAGAATGGTGAGTATCTTTAGAACAGCTTTGATTAGTAGGAGATTTCTCACTTGTTCTTTGAACTGATGTCTTCTGTGCTTGCCCAGAAGCTTGGACCCGGGGTATTTTCTTTAGCATTGTATTAGTTTGCTTTTTTACAGTCACCCCTGAAACACAGCTCTTTGCCTTCAAACCCAGATCGGATTGTTTCTTCCTAATTTTAACTGGGTTATTTGGATGCTGATGACCCTCTTGCTCATCTGCATTCCGCTTCAGACTTGCTGAAGGTGCACTGTGAAGTCCCAAAGCAGTAACTCCAGCTCTTGTTCTTGAACGCATCCCTTCTTGTTGCACTGTACCTGACTTCTGCCGGGTACCTGAAGACAGATTTTGTTTATTTTCTATTACAGACTTACTATACCGGGGGGGCTTAATGTTCTTTTCAGATTTTGATGAAATGCTAATTTGTTTCTCATCATCCTGAAATTTTGACGCCTCTTGGCCTTCTACTCTAGAACTGCTGATCTGCTGCTGTACATTTTGGCTTGTTTGGTCAAGAACAGTGCTTTCTAAAATGCTATTTCCTGGGTCAGCAGAAGTCAACTCTTTGCTCTTCAGGTCTTCATTACCAAACTCTGTACTGTCCAATAGTTTCTCAGATGGAGTTACAGTTTTCTCCACTCCCCTATCATCTCCAGCTTCTGTTACACCTTCGTTTACTGACAATGTTTTTTCATCAAGAAGATCCACACTGTGGGAATCTAAACTACAATCAACCCCCTCTTTTACAGAGCTAGACAGATCTGAAAAGGACTCACAAATTTCACTGGGATTCACACAAGCACTACATGGATCATCAGCTTTTCCAGTTACTCCAATTTCATCATGTTCTTCTGTTTTCTTCTCTGATTCCTCTGCTTTATTATCATCAGTCTTTCCTTCTTGCGAAGAATTTCCCAAGTCCATTGAATCAATCAAATCATTTGACTCATTTTTAACTGGAGTCATTTCAGTATCTGCAGATACTGAACCAACTGACTCAGCATTCCCAGATTCAGTCTTTGTTGCAACCTCTGCTATTTCCTTTGTTTCTCCAGAAGGAGAGCAGGCTCCTGCTAAATTAACACAACTTAACTCTTTGGATGTTTCCTCAACATCAACTTTTGCCTGCTCAAGGGTTTCAGACTTGACTTCAGGAGAAGGCAGACATTTTGTATTACTTTGGGATGCTGTTCCTGATGCTGTTCCTTCTACCTGTCCTGATCGCCTTGTACTACGCCTAAGCTCTTTAGGTTGCTCTACTTTCAAGGGTGCAGCAACATCTGCCTCTTTAACTGGACTTCTCTCTTGTTTCTGTCCATTTTTTGGAGCAGATCCACTTTTTACAGATGATTTCTTGCTATTAACAGGAGGAGTAACATTCAAACGCTTGGCTAGCGTGCTCTGTCGAAGACTCCGTACTTGTTCTAGGAAGGGAAAAAGAAAGTGTCTTAGCAATTCTGCTTCCTTCTCTTTGCAAACACAAAATTTACCTAGAATAGAGCTGATTTACCTCATTTTAGCTTACTGGACACAAAAAGAACTTTAAAACTTAGTTGTTTACTAAACTTCAAAACATACCCCAAAATACTTGCGTTTCAATTTTACACTGACATAGTTTGGATGTAAAATCTTATTATTCTAAAGGCTATGGAAGTTCCCGTTAGGATATGTAAAACAGAAGCGATGACAAAAAGATAAGCAAAATCAACTCTACTTTTCTATCACTTAAGCTTTTCCATCTCAAACAAAACTTGTGTAAGCTCTGTTGTGATTAGAGAGATAACTATGAAGTTTAAACAGATTTTAAAAAACAGAGTTTATGAACCTGAGATCCGGTCACATTCTCACCTGATGACATCTCTTACATTTTCTAAACAAGAAATCATTTTAGAGACTTCCTAAAAAGCATATTCACCAGCTTTGTACCACAGGCTCTTATTTAAATTTTGATCTCCATATTAAGTAATTTTAGCTTTTTTACTCAACCTGCTCTATATGGGGAAAAAAAAGCAGAGCGGTGAGTAATTCCAGCAGTTCAACAAGTTAGAAAAACCCTAAATGTAATGAATTAGCTATCACAAAGAATTTCAATATTTTATTAAAATATTAAGTATATTGAGATACTTTGATGACTTTATGACTGCAATCACTATAACAGAATTTAAAGCAAAAAGAAAATACCCAAATAAAAATAAATAGAATTAAAATTTTAATTGGAAATAGAGACATGTTAACCTAATATTCCAATGCTGATTTGCAACTCTACCATGTTTTTCTTGGTGAGGAGCCACAGTGCTAATCTGATGCAAGTAAAAGCATCAAAATCTCAAAAATTAGTTTAAGGAGCACAAGCCATTGGAAGACATTAAGTATTTATTGAAGAGGAATTCTATTTGAGTCATACCCAATAGATGCCAACTTCTAGCTGCAGCATATGGAAAAGGAAGTGTCTGTATTTGAATTCACACAGCCAAACAGCAAAACTTTACTTTAAATTCATAAATGTTGGGGGGTGAGATTGCAAAGATTTAATTTAAATGTGCAAACACAACCTATTATTACCTTGTGCCATTAAACGTGGTGATTTCCTTGGTGATGTGACTGTTGTTTCTTCAGCTCGGCTCCTCAAATTCCTGTGAGGTGAAACAAGCTCATCATCATCAAGGGTGTCATTACCACTGTCTTTAATTCCTTCTTCATCCATAGTATCATCAAGATCAATAACTGAAAAAAAAACAAAAGAAGAAAGAGCCTAAAACTTAAAATTACCAAAAAATGTTGTAGTTGTAATGCTGAGGAAAACAAGGGAAGAAACAGGGAAAAATACGCAAATTGGACATCTAAAAACAAGCAAAAGGGGAAAAAATTAAGAAAAGAAGGACAGAAAATTCCCATGTGAGGCAGTTTAATTGTAGAAGTTATCACCCAAAGCTTAAAATTTCTGTAGATGGTCATAGCTTTTTTGGGGACTCATATTTTTGATTGTTTTTTTGGTTTGTTTTGGGGGTTTTTTGTTTGTTTGGTTTTTTTCCCCCCACAGGAAGGTCCCCAGTCTTAGAGGATCAGCTGTCCCTCACTGTCCCGTCCTCACCTAAGAAAAAGTGAAGAAAGGTAAATAGCAGAAAGAGCTGATCCAGAAGTGCACAGTGTTTAAAATCAGTTTTCTCAGAGGATACAATTTTAAAACTCTTAAGTCCCAATCACATTACATATCCACATCTCCTATGCCTCTTTGGTAGAGCAATAAGTGCAGCAAGCACCTAGTCTTCCAAGAGAGATAGAGAACATTGTTTTCAGTGAATTCCTACCCTCCGCTAACCTGAGGAGGATTCCAGAGGTTGCTTTTGAAAAGTGGTTTCTGAAGAGACATTCAGGCCACTATACAAGCCATTTTCCTCACTTGCTCTAAAAGTTTGGTTCTGCAACAGTAGCCTCTCCCATTCCAAGATCATATGTGTGACTAATGAATCCTGGTCCCATGAGATGCAAAATTTGTGAGATGAAGCCAAACACCCTAGTGATTTTATAAAACATTAGGAGGGTCTGACAAATACCACGCAGACTCCAATCAAGTACGTCTGTTTTTCACTATTCAGACACCTACCTAGAACCGTATTCAAGACAAACTTGCATGAAATGCATAAGATATCTAAGATTTTCTAACAATTACTTACTTTAAACCGATATAAATTAAAACAGCTATCACAGAAGGCAAATTAAACAAGTTAGTCTAAAAGTTCTAAGGTTTAATTATCTCAGAAAATCTGTCAATTCCTGATTCTTTTCAAGACTAATGTTATTGCAACTTAAACAATGCTTTTGTGAAGGCACTATGTACTTTGAAAATAACAAAAATTGGAAGCTGTAAAACACTGCTAAAGCCAAACAGTGATGAACAAACAAGTTTACCAAGACTGTATGTCAACCTACAATCACCTGCCATGAAGAATTAAAAAAAATAAAGCAACCAAGTAACCTGTTAAAAGTTCAAATATTACGAAGTTTTTCCAATCACTTCTTAAGGAAGGTTGACCTTGACATCAGGCAATCAGACTTTGCACCTCTGAAATTAGACGGCTGCCAAGAGATGAAAGCTACAAGTTTCTTAAGCTGACAAGTTATTATCATACATTTTATTTTAATCATAATTTTTAGTTACTGAACTGTACACACCAGTTACAAGGAAAAGTGTGTTTGCGGAGATTACTGGCAGCTTCCACTTTGCAGTCCAGAGCCACCTTTACATCAGCGCGTGTGTACAAACACACACAGATATCACACACAGGCTGCAGGGGACTGATAATGTTGGGCTTACTCCAGTCATGTGTTCGTTAATCACTTATTCCCTATAAGCTACATACTGGGAAGGAGGACACACTGGCAGTAAGATGACATTTTAACTGCCCTATTAGACTTTATTTTCCCCTAAATATCTAATACTGGCTGTTATGCAAGATAGAGAACTGAACAAGATCGACACTCATTTTAACTCCAGCTGCTCATCCTTATGCTCCCAAAGACTATGTCCTCCCAACAGCTCTGCACTTTGGTATTATTGGTCTCAAAATGTTCCTACAAAACATGAAACAGGTTTTTGGGACTGTGACAAAGGAGACTCCTTTCAGAACCACTTCTGTTCTTTCTCTGCAGAAATAAACTACTAAGCTACTGAAGACAACCTGAAAAATCAAAACTATTCAGCAGCTTCTGAAACAGCTCTGCAGCATATTTCAGGGCCGATGTTAGAGCCCCAGGTGTTACAATGCCCTTGCTCAAGTTACTGAATTTATACACTCTCCTTTATTAACAACAAAAGGGACACATTAAGTCCACTACTGACAGACAGTTTGAAATACTAGAATTAAAGTATTTTCATACTTACAAGACTCTGTGCTGTAGCTTTAATTTTATAGAGGAATTTGAAGCACAGAATCTTGCTAATTTCAAACCACCTGAGCTACATCTCAGCTAGTACAGACAGCCTCATGAGGCACCAGGATGAGGAACATTCCACATAGACCCTGCTGGGAAGAGAAAAAGTGACAGAGAACAGCAAGAGATACAGAGGAGACTAGTAAAGTAAATCATGAGAGAAAAGTGGAGGTAGAGAAACAGCACTGGGAAAAGTAAACTAACAAAAGCAAAACTAGAAAGAGCTAAAAAAAAAAACAAAAAAAAAATCTGAGTAATAAACATCTAAACATCATCTCAGTAATAAATACAGAAATTAGAAGAATAAAAGAAAGGAAAAAATAAAGAAAAAACATATCTGAATAGGAAAAGTTGTACGCCAGTGTACAACTGAACAGACTGCAAATAAGAAAAATACAAGTCACATTCAACATATTCATACTGGAAAATGCATCGCTGACCTTCAACTTTTATCAATGTAAAGTATCTAAATTTCCAAACTACTGTGCTGCATCTACTGACTCATTTTTGTGTATGTTATACAGCAACAAAATAACATGCATTAAAAATAATTTACTTGCAAATTTAAAGCAGTATTCTCTATGTGCTAAAACAAAAGCAAAGGCACTTTTTACTTCTTTAGCAATATAAAACTGAGGAAAAACAAGCCTTACTTTCTGGTGGAAGAGGAAGGTAAGGAAAAGAAAATGCCCCTAAAATCATGTTCAAAAACTCTGACATTTATAAATATTTATTTTTATTAACATAAATCTTTCCTTAATTTTCAGCTACAACTAAGACAAAAATATTCAGGTTTTTGACACACTGATCAAGGTAAATCCCAAGCATAGAAATACATTTCTTTCTTTAGATTTCTTTTGTTTAGGTAAACACACTGAACAGAAGATCATTGTTGTTCCTACTTTGCAGTGTTGTAAAATGTTACGTCCGGACGAATCACACTAATGGCAGGAATGTGCAAGTCCACAGCAGATACCATATAAGCATCACAAATTACATGAAAATCACTGAACTTTTAAAAATTTCTGCTATATTATAGGTGAATAACGACATAAAAAGCTAAATTATGCTTCAGTGAAGAAAAGTAAGTCTAAAGCAGTAACTAACCCATGTTTAGGTAAGCCTTCAGAAGAGCTAATACACTCCAGTACAGAAATTAAACAGATACTGACTAAATATTACTAAGTCTCAAGACTGTAAATGAAGATGGTATATTTTATAAGAAAACCTTTTTTTCTACTGACATTTGTGATGCATATGTACAAGACATTGAATTTAAAATGCTCTTTGTTAGAAAAAATACATTTTCAAGAGAAATTAGTTGACTGATGGACATAACTTACATAAGAAAGCATCAAATTCCAACTTTTTTAAAGGAGTTTGCCTATAACTGCTGAACTGAGAATTTTCCTGTAAGTACCTTGTACTGACTGCCCAATTCAAGAAAACAATTCAAGTGCCATATGAAATACTAACTCAACATTTGCTCCCATTCTGCATTAATCACTATATTGCAAAAAGGTATTTTTCCTTTTTCTTAGCATAAAGACATATGAAAACCAACTAGGATTAATAAACTTATTACAGCATGTATCTTGACAGAAGACTGTATACTCATTTTAATAAAAAGATGGAGCTACATCACACACTTACTGATTTGTGGTTCTTTAGCCACACAACCACGTTACTTTGGAAACAAAGAGCAGTAAAGCACAAATTTCAACAACAAAGTAAAAACACAGCACCAAACCAAGCACTTTAAATTTAATTTAAAAAATTTATTAAGAAGGGAGTCTTCACCTATGTACAAATCAGAGAACTCATCTAAATTGCTTTGCAAATCTTCTTACAGATCCAACCCCTCCACACATGAAACTGACACAAAGGAATATATAACTAAATACTTCTGAAGTACCTAAAATGGGGAAAACAGGTAGTTTTCCACCTACAAACAGAAAAGTGTGCAAAATAAACATTCTCCAGGTTCTCAATACAGTTGATTTAAATTTTATACAGGAAAGTTACTGCCGTTGTAACAAGACACTGCGGAATTGTTCTGCAGGGGCAGCTTGGAGGAAGGCAGGCATAAAGAGGCAAGAAAACAGAGAAAAAACTGCATACTCCATTCTGGGCTGATATCTGAAGATTACATTCAAAATTACTTTATATGCCAGCAGAAAAATACATGTACATTTGGCTTCAATGAAGAGAGACTGAAATGCCTAACAGCCAGACAGCACACAGCTAAAGAAAAGATGTATTTCGAGTCAGGACAACTGTTTTGGCTACAAAGATTCAGTAGGTGAGCATGATTTTAGCAGAAGTAATGCTGCTTTCACCTGTACTCACAAAATGCAGGCTAAAACTAAAAAAGGCAGACTGCACTTGGGGGAAACATTTTCCCAGATGCAATTCAGATGGACAGGGAAGAAAAAAAAAAAAAAATCCAGAAATGTCTCCAATGATATGCAACTAAAATTTCAATCCCTGTATTATGTGTATAATGAATCAGTAATTCACATCCTGAAAAGCTACAGAATTCAGGAGAGCTGAGAGGTACCAATTTAGTAAGAACTAACAGTCTGACCTGTTATCCTCACAGGTGACTAAAATTCCAGTTTGTCTTCCAGAAAGAACAGAACAAAACCGAAAACCCATCACATCACTAGGGTACCATCAAAAGTTGGGAAAAATGTGTTGCTTTCAAGAGTTATGTCATAACTACATTTCTCACCAAGGAATTGCTCAGAAAGAGTAAAGAAACCTAAACAACCCCAAACTCACACTTCCACACCCACTCATACCACTAAAACATTTAAGATGACTAAGAGCTGTTAACTCTTGGAAGAACAGTCACCTGATCAAACTGATTAAAAGAAGAAGAGGTATCTAAAGCATCATTTAGGACACTTCTGATTGCTTCACAGACTTGCACTTCATTTATTTCTCGAAAGTCTCATTCTGTCAAATCTTGTCCTTTAACTCCCAAGGAGAAAAATTGTATCAATTTCTAGTACGGACAGGAGGTTTTTCTATTTCAGGACATGACATCACTGCTAAGCTCCTATGAGCTGCAGTGAGTAAGACCTGTGCACTGTGCCTTGATTCACAGAAATAACAGAGCACTTCCTAACTAAGTCATAAGAAGCAATCTGCTCAGTCTAATTCCATAAATCAGCAACCCAACTACATCTCTGTAGTTTAGCAGTCATTCTTCACAAACACATTCTGAAAGGATTTCAGCATAACATCTGTTAACTTGACCCCTACCCAACTTTTGAGAGGGTCATAAAGTTACTTCCATCTCTGCTCAAAGCCCTTACCAGGATCACCTGCAAAGAATCTCCTCTTCTCTAAATATGCAATTATTCAACCAGAGCTGAAAAAGACAATTCCATTCTATTACTCAGTGGCAATTACAGCGCAAGCTCAGCAAGTTTGGTCTTTGTTGGTCTTTGACAAACAATGTCATCTAACTGAAGAAACCATCTAGATCCAGCACAGTCTGGATTCAGGCCATGACAAACATGAGATTTTTTTACTGGTCCTGATATAGTTCTTCCTACTAATAGATAGGCAACATTCATTGTCATATTCCTTGCTATTTGTCATATATTAGTATTGCTGAGATGCTCAGTACAAGACAGACATGGACCTGTTGAAATTAATCCAGAGGAGGCAACAAAAATAAATAGAGGCCTGAAGCATCTGTCCTTTGAATAAAGGTTGAAAGAGTTGTTTGTTTTTTTTTAACCTGGAGAAGAGAGTGTCACCTTACTGTGGCCTTTCAACACTTAAGAGGGGTTTATTAAGAAAAATAGGGACAATTTTTAGTATGGTCTGCAGTGACAGGCCAGGGGGTAATGGTTTTAAACCAAAAGAAGGTAGATTCAGACTGGATATAAGGAAAAACTTTTTTATTATGATGGTGGTGAAACAATGGAATAGCTTGCCCAGACAAGTGAGCAGATGCGCCATCACTGGAAACCTTCAAGGTCAGGTTGCACAGTGTTCTGAGCAACTTAAATGTAGTAGAAAATGTCCCTGCTCATTGCAGGGAGGCTGGACTACATGACCTTCAAAGGACCCTTCCACGACAAACCATTCTATGATTCTATTCTACTATTCTCCACAAGAGATACATTTATAATTCATATTACAAAACCCACATTTTCTGCATAGATGCCTCTAACAAGCGTTAACTGGAAATGGAACTTCACCTCACAGAAGTCTATGTGTTTCTGTCTTACAGACATACACTTGAACTGTTTAAAAGACATACAATCAATTGCTACCAGTATCCATCACATACACTCAGATAACTGGTAACTCACCAAAAAAACAGCTTAGTGACAACAAAAAGCTTAGTCCATGGTGAATTATACGCAATATAAACCCTAAAGCTGAGCAACACATACTGATGAGTAAGAAGTTTGGATTAGGCAAAAAAACAATGTCAATGCAACAGTAAGAAAAAGTAGAAAAACCCACACTCAAAACTAACCTAAGAGCAAGAGAGAAGGGATTCTTAAACAAAAATACCTGATCTCAGAAGTAAATAAAGCAGAGAAAATGTTGTCACAATCCCGAGAAATTACACATGTGGGTAATAAGTAGGCCTGAAGCAAACCTTTCTCAAAGTTTCTGCTATTGACACATACTCATATTCACAGAAGAAATTCATAGTTAAAAGGCTTGACTGAAGGCGTATAAAGACAGTATCTTACCTGTGCATAGGTTTCCAAACACTCTTGAACTCTGCTCAAACCCGCTTTCAAAGAAGTATTAGTGAGCCATGCCTTCTGCTCCTCCATTTTATCTAAGACTTAATACTAATACCATTTTAGCTAAAACACCTCCTCAACCCAACTATTATTACCTTTATCTCTTCAGCTTGCTGACAGCAATCAAATAAGCTGGAGCATGAAATCTTCACCACTTTAAAAACTCTACAACAGCATGTTCCAGTTAATTAAGAAGCAGCAAGCATGATAAATCTGTCCTTTGCTGGCCCTGTGAATTAATTTTCCATGAGTATTTTGCTCCTTGTCTGAAACTGTTTAATAGTCCAAGCATGCATTATGCAAAATATTGTTTGAAGGTTTAGAATAAACTGTGGTAAATAAATTTGTGCCTCTGGAAAAAATTAACTAATTTCTACAGGAATGAAATCAAGAGTGTAAGAAATACCAACAGTGTTGTAGTTCTAAAAATACAGTAAGGCAAGTTTTGTGGCAAGAGTTATGCTATTATCTTTTTTAGACAAATCAGTGAGCTTCCACCTAAACTATCTGGAAAAAATAAGTTTTTCTATGGCTTAATTTTTACTAAGGGTACTACCATCTTGCACAACACCATTCTTACCAGCAGATTATCTCAGCTGTGTTAGATCACCAACAGTATCATAACAATCAAATAAATCACGAGCTATACGAACTCTGAAGGAAGAAAGCCAAGCAAAGATACTTTACTTGAAATTCCTAATTGTTATTCTTATCTAAAAAATTGTAAGTAAATACTGTAGCCCTATCATCTCAGAATAAGAACAGTTCTTATCAAGACCTACAAAGAAAAAGCAACAGCAAAACATTTCATGTCCTTGTGGACACCTATATTAATTCCAAGTCGAGTGGTTTAGTTTATTTCCTGAAATGTGGCTCTGCTCTTGCTGCATTTGCATTTAAAAACATTAAATTCACAAGCTCAGTATAAATCAAATCAGTTTTGATTCCCTTAGTCTGCAGGCAGATAGGAATAGTAGCCCCCAAGTAAATGCGTTAGCTCACTTTTTATGTACCTTAAAAATTAATTGTGATTAAGTATCAATAGTATTAATTATTGCACTATTGATCATTTTCAGGAGAAATACATGCCAAAAAGCCCCGAAAAGTTTCTCCATAACTTCCAAAATATCCATTTGTACTCTATGAATTAATTAAAAAATTATAAATGCAGTACAGGCTTACTGCCTGTACAGCATGCAGTACAACACAAGAACGTGCACCATTGTTATTGGTGGAATTGGTTTGGTTGTGTACATTGTACAGTCCTGTGCATGGATTGCATTAAGGATTGCCTCAAGGACATTCTACTGAAGTAGTAAAAAAATCAAGTACCTTGTTCAAGCTTTGTATGTTCATTTTTTCATTGCCTCAATCAATGTAATCTCAGATTTACAATTTTCCATCAAGGTGAGAATTTAGTCTACTAGTAAAAGCAAAATACGTATAAGGAAATTATCCATATTTTCAAAAACAGTTCATAAAACTTGCTAGAAAAAACTTAACTGTCGACATAATCACTTCACTGCATTAATCTACAACACTCAGTAATGAACCTAACAAATAGTTCCTTTAAACTTCCAAGCCAGAAAAGAACACTACTAAGAATAGAATATATTTGTCTCTTACACCAGATTCAGTACAATTATTTTAACTATTCATAAATATATATAATTTTAGAGATTGGATCAGCCCTTTTATTATCCCTTTTGGGATTTTGATCTTCCAAAACTACTCCACCACTCCTAAGATTATTTTTACTTACTCTGAATTGGTTCTAAATCAGGTATTCCAAAGAAAACTATTATGATTCCAAGATTTTGAAACCAACCAAAGCAAAACAACCAAATCAGGTATCAGCTCCGTACCAGAAGGCTCATCACCAACAGAAGAACCCTAAGGTCAGAACAGTAATTTCTACAACCGACATGCTCCTACTGCTAATCCAGAAAAAGGATATTTTTTCAAGACAACTAGCAACTTCAGTGATTAGACACAATACTTACACTACACAAACAACTTTCAGTGGGAATAATTTACACATACTCAAAGCCTAGGTTACTTGTGATCCACATAAGGAGCCTTCCTCTATTTTTACACTACAAAATTAAAAAGAACTGCTGAGGTTACATGCCAAGCACGTAAGTAGAGCACCAGAAAGGGCAAGGAGGAGACCAAAATCCCAACCTATTATTTCTACATTATGAAAAAGGGTTGATAATAGAGTACACAGTTGTGTTTTAAACTGTAATCTTAAAAAATTGTAAGATTTACCTGTAGAACAAGGCATCTGGCAATTGGGATCATTGCTATCCAAAACAGGCAAACAGAACTGGGCACTTGCAGATCCTAGCATAGGATCCTTATCGCTGAGCATGTTCTTCAGCGAATCCTCTAAGACATTTTGACTTGTACTAAAATCCTCACAGACTTCATTCTCCAGGTTGGATCCTAGAAATAGGGCATCATCTAAGTGTTCAGTAGGAATTAAATGGTTAAATGTATCAACTATATCCATGAAGAATCCTGTGTGTCTTTCAGCCCTATAGAAAGACAAGAAAAATACCATAAGAAAATAAGCTACAAATTGTAAAACACCTAAGAAACCAGCAAACTGTTTTGGCTGTTGTGATTTATAAAGAATGCTTAATGTATTTTAGAATTGTTAAAAAGAAAAAATAAAAAAATCTGCTTATGGCTTAGTATGGCCCACTGCATAACTAAAGATAATTCCCTGATAATTTTTAAAAGAAATTCTAAGCTAAGTTAATATAATCACTACATCAGAGTGCTGCCACTTCTACAGAGTGTATAAAACAAAGGTAACTGAAACAACTCCTTTCTAAAATTTGTTTAAACCTCAACCAACCCAAGAGGGTGGGAAATCAGAGAAGAAGGAAATCAAGAACAAGTAAATGTGGTTAGCAGCGCTGTGAGCATGTGTCTTTCTTCACCTTTAAATGTAAAAATGTGAGGTCAGCTTCCACTAACATCAATGGAGCTGAGAAGGTTCCAGAACCTGCCAAACTACTGCTACATACTACTGAGAACGACTGTATTCCTGTTCAGAGCAACTACTAAGTACTTCATAGCAAGTTACTACTTTTAAACAGCAAGATTTTCTATTATTTTTCACCTATCCATACATTCAATTAAATTGCAGAAATTTTATATGAAAATCTGACCTCAGTTAAGCACATGAGAATCCTGAGCTGGCTTCAAAAGGGCCAGAAGCCTCTTAGAAACTTCAATTTTGAAGAATTTTAAGTAAATTTATGAAAGGTTCCCTAAGGAACTGTATTCAAAATGTCACCTGCATTTTACAAAGGATCCCCTATTTTCTAGATTTCTTTTCAATGAAGCAGAAATGCAAATACTGCAGCAGAGTTTCAACTAATAAGAACGTATAAATACACCACACAATGGAAAAAAGTCAACAAAACATTTCTTCAGAAGTTTTTCCTTAGCATGTACTAAGAGTGGTGAGAGAATTATAATAAATATGGTCAGACAGGCAAGGAAAATGGAGTAATGCAATAGTGCCTGGCTTAATTTGGCATAAAGGGTAGTCTGGGAGACCAGTTTAGGCACACAAAGCTGTTCAAGCCTTTGAAAACAGAAAAAGGATGGACACACACTCTTGCTCATTCCTTCATCATCCTCCTCTCACACATTAGAAAGGACTTTTTTTCTTAGAATGAACACACTAATTGAAGAAAAATGACAAGTGCGAATTAAAGTTTCCTTGAATTACTGTATAGATCACTATTCTAGCAACCTGCAACTAAATAAATCCAGTACTTATGCTTAACAGAACGGCAAGTATGCTTCCTGTATGCATCAGTGGAACACTTTTCTTTTAGCAATCAGCTGGGAATATCCCAGCCAGATACATGCATGAGCTCTGCTACAATTTCAACCTGTATAACAAACAGTTATGCCATTTATTTTATTTCAGAAATTTACAAAAACTACGCTTTTAGCATTAGAAATGTTTTATTTTGTTTTGGTGGGTTTTGTTAGGGTTTTTGTTTGTTTGTAGGGTTTTCTTGGGTTTTTTTGAGTGGTTTTTTTTTTTTTTTTCCTTGAACGTCTTTATTCCCTGTCCCATAGAGCAGCTCAGAAGAAAACAATGGTCAGGTAGGGCACTGTGTCTTTAACATTTCTACACACTAACCACAATAAAATAGTCTAATACACTGTGGTGGTTTCACCTGGTGTCCACCTGAAGGGGTGCACTGTTCCTGGAGACACTGCAATACCGAGATGATGCGTGGAGCGGAGGGAGCAAGCTCCGGGTCCAACTCCCACACCCAAAAATCCGTTTAATATAAAGTCCTCTCATCGAGGACGTATCAGATATTAAACTGATAAGAACAGATACTACACTTGATCTTAGCCAAAAGGCCGAGAAGTGATAACCCATGACATACACAAAGTCTTACTGACCAAACAATCAGCATGAAACTCTGGACAAATCTGGTGCATTTAGTAAGCAGGTAATAGTCTTAAGAAGAAAATACGTCATACTTTGAAAGTCCCGTCACAAAAAAAATGGACTGCTTTTATCAAGAAGTGCAGTGCATTTCCATATACACCACACTAACAGGTATCTAATACAATTCAACACTGTTCCTGAAGTTATGAAAATAATTCCCACATCTGGCAACAAATGAAGAAGTAAACTGATGGAGTAGGTACTATGCTGCACTGCACAATCTGGTTTTATTACCACACCGAATAGTTACAACAATCTGATATGACACAGGACAAATAAGAGGTGCAGTGGTTCAAAGTAAGAAAATAACTCCATATGCCCCAATACAGTACTTTAAAGCACCTTCCTGTAACAACAGGGTTTTCTTCATACTAGCATTTTATGAGCACAAGAGCAACAGCCACAGGATAAAATGATGATGAACCCTGACACTAACAAGCATCAGTGATACTGCAATAGACCACCTGTGCATTCTAAGAACATAAGAAACCTTTTGGACTCTAAATTAAAAAGTGACAGAGGCTTTGAATACATTCACAATAACGTATCTCAAGCTTTTTTTCTTGATAGGAGCACATTTATATAATTGTTACTCAAATGTCACTGTTCCCAAAGCAATGCTGACCACGGCACTTAAAAGCAACATCAGGAAGCAAAGCTTAAGCAGAATTTTAGTTCCTGCTACAAAAATAGCTGCTGACAGAAATTAACCTCCCTCTTCAGCAATGTGATGAAAAAAAAAAAGATTACCCACAGTTTTGCAAGGCTACCACGCAGCCATTCAGAATACTACAAGCACTGCAGAGTAACTGTCAAAGCAGTGGCCACAGCCCCCTTCAGTGATACTAAGTAACTAGTAGAGAAAATTCAAGAGGAATTTTATTGAAAGCTGTATTTCTGGAGCATGGGTCAATGATCAAGTTCTATTCAAATTTTGTATTTAGAATGTACTCTACAGGCATTAAAAAAAAAAAAAAAATGAAGGTTGCATAAAAATCCTACCATCACAAAATCTAAGATTAAAGAATTTGCCCTACAATTTTTGACATAGAGAATCTATCCCAGTAAACCACAGCAAATCAAAATTTTTCTTTACCTGGTTCAAGAAATCACCCTGCAATTCTTTGCATAAATTGTACAGTACCAAGCTACTTTAGAAAATTATTTCTAACATTACTAGATTAACTATCACATGAAGTGCAGAATCTGTGGGACTGATGATGAAAGATAGGCTTCTTTAGCTAGACAGCTCACTGTTATAAACAGTTGCTGCCAAAAAAAAAAAAAATAAAAAAAAAAAAATTCCCTTACACAATGCCTGAAGTGTTTGATTTTTGAATGGTTTATTTTGCATATGAAACACTTTGAACATCAGGAAAAATAGCCAGAGGCACGTGTAAAAACACAGTTAAGCTTTTCATGATCACTTATTTCCAAAAATAATTCTAACACCTCAAAGGAAGAATGTATTAACTCCCTTGGAACACAGCTGTGCCCTCCACTTGAACCCTAATGACCAGTGCCTCACCATCACTCTCAGCCAACGTGCACACACCAAGAATACTCCCATCACATAATAATTCAGAAGTGCTTTCCCACTGAGTAGTTAATCAGAAGCAACAGAATATGAAAAGTGTTTTGCATGCAGAACCAGCGAGGAGTGTTCACAAATGAGGCAAAGGAGCAAGACCCAGTAAGGCTCAGCGAAATGTCTCCCACCCACTGGCTACTGGAGTATCAGGACACGTACTGAGACTGCTACAGCACACCAACATACAGGAGTTTGTGTACAATAACAGCTCACCATCAAGAAAAGCCAAAAGTACAGACAGCATTCTCTTCAGTTCCTTAAATAGGGTATATTTCTCTTACACTTCTGTGACTGATTTGTTTCAATCAGCCCCTCCACTGCAAAAATAAGAGCAACAATTACAGAAGCAACACTGCAACAATTCCCAAAGAAGTAACACACCAACCAACATCTTTCATCATTAAGTGATCCAAGTTTATAAACATGTTAGAAGGTACAACAGTTACATGATTTATAGAGTTTCCCCCCACATTATGTTTACCATAAAATTTCTTCATACTCTCAACACCATTTTCTTTTACAGTCTGAGTCTTCCAGCTTAAGGAAGTAATAGTAATTTCTTCAGGTTGTTTTTTGTTTGTTTGTTTGTTTTAAATTAATTTAACTAAGCTAGATATGTCATAATAGTGCTTCATATTCCAACCAATACTGGTATGAAATAAACAAAAATCTGCCATAACAGATCCTTCTGCTTATCTTCTTCTCATTTACTACTTGTTCATTACATGTCTAAGAGGTCTACACGACTTTCAAAAATTAAAAGGGAAATAGCAAGAATGATCACTTGCTAAAGAAGGAAACTGGTATCTCAAACGAGCATATCCTTTCAAACTAATCTTAGAAGGGAAGGCATGCTAGCATCTGGGCAAGAGATATTGTACATCTTTAAGGTTTTTCATTGCTTGGTTTGTCTGTGAAAGAGGCAAAGAACTACTTCAATTCCTGTGGTATTATTTTCCTATCGCAACAGAAAAAAATATTTTAGTGGAGATATCCAACTGTATCCACATGTTTCTACCATCTTAACTAAAATCCCCCTCAAGCAGGGGTGATCAAAAATTATACATACAACCAAGAACTGGAAAAGAAGAGGCAAAAATCTGCAGAAACCTAACAAGAAATTAAAAAAAAGCTCACACTGCTTATTTGGGATATTCAAAATCCTAGATGTTGAAGTTTCTACCTACTTTACTAACCTACATGAATCAGGGAGCCTGAAACTGCTGAAGACCACGTAGCAATGCTAGAATTCCTTCCATTTCACTGATATACCTTTCTGAATAGCGTCTGTCACTTCCAATTCACTGAATCTGTCTAATGCTTCTAAAAGCTTTTGCAAATCTAGTTATTGACTGGACTATGTAAGAAGTATTGCAATATTCAACACATAAGACTTGGTCTCTTCTCCTTGTGCTTATGCACATCAAATAACTGGGAGCAAGGACTAGTCATAACAACCATAACAGACCCCATAAAAAATCCTTATTATTTCTTCAAGTAGTAGTAATAAACTCTGGTCAGAAAAGTAAACAAAAGGAAGGCAGCTACTTGAGTAACACCTTAAAAGTCAAAACAAATGGGAAATCTTGACTTAGCACTGATACAGAAGAACCAGTAAGTAACTATAACCAACAAAAACTTCTCATCAAAAGAGCAAAACTGCACCTTAATTGACACAAACTTAGCTAGTAACACAGGCAGCTTAAAAAAAAAAAAAACAAAAAAAAAAAACCTTGCCCACATCTTTTGGTAATTACTGTATTCAGAAACAGCACTGTTTCAGATGTTTATCTCTGTTCAGTAGAGTTGTGATGTTGGACCACATCATGGGCTCACGGATACCCTGACACTTGGAACCCACCTAACAATCAATGTTGCTTCAAAGCCTTGACGCACAGCAAGTTTTACTAACATGCTCCCCCTTCCTCATACATAAAACTTTGAAGTTTAAGGTCATAAGCACATAATTGAAAATTAATCCTAAATTGCTGTGTATCCATGTTTTAAGCACTGCAAGTATTATTACAATGCTCACAGGTATTACAGCACAACAACCCAAAAGTAAGACCCATGTCTTCCGCAGTAACAGATTTTACTCAGCAGAGCTCACAGTCACAGGACAAAAAAAAAAATCAGTAGCAGACAGTGCATCAGTGGTAGAGTCAGCAAAAAGATATAACTTGACAACTTTCTCGTGAGTTTAGAACTCTGACATCAATGTGCTTTCTACTCTGGTTCACATTGACTCAAATCCCATCATCTAGGGCAGTCTTCAAGAATTCAATTAACTGACAAAGCATTTTTGATGGAACAAGGAATATGATTTATGAGCATATGGATGGCAATCTTGCCACAAAAATGTGCTTGGAACTGTTAAATTTCAGTGTCCTTTCTCAAAAAAAAAAAAAAAAAAAAAAAAGAAAAAAAAGATACAACATTTGGACAGAATATGGTTTACTGAACTTTAGTCCACCAACAGATTTGATCCTCATTCATCTATCTCCCATTAAACAGGACACTGTCTAACAGCAACATGTATTCAACATGTTTACCTGAAACATCAGCATTGCTATAAAGGAGGACCAGGTACACTGACAGACTTATACACCTGAAACATCAGCCATAAATATCCACATGCTACCTGTTCCCTCATGCAAATCACCTGTTTAGTATTTATTAATTTAATCCCTCTTTTAAAATTTAAGATCTAGCTATTAGTGGCATCAAAACCAAAGCTCTACTAAAGATGAAAGAAGTGTAAATCTGAGCATTTCTTTCATTCTTAACCAGTTCTTCTGTACTATTTTTGTATTCCACTATCTAAAGTCTTCAGATACCAAGTGACCTAAAGAGGTTGATACCTTGATACTAAAATCTCAAGAGACATACCAAACACATATCAAAATCTTTCCAGAACCTAAAGTTATATACTGCTTCCCTCACTGACAGAGTAGATCCTTCAAATACCATGATAACAGGTACTAAGAAAAGGGCAAACAGCTCAAGGTATCTGCTTCATTTAACCTTCTCTATATGAAATACTTACATTCATCAGCCACAACTGTACCTTATTTTAGTGAGCAAGAAGGGAAAGGAAATTTTAAACAGTGGACTTAATTATAAGACAAAGAAATGCAGAAAAGGTTTCTTTGTACCTTTTATTAATCATACAAGATCAAATTACCGGATCACTGAAAATCATCTTAACAGTTATGTTTTGAACAGTGTAACTTCTCAAAAAAAAAACCAAAACATACTGCTCATCCTCACCTTTTAAGTAGTAGAGTCACACAGTGCTGCACTAAAACTCGTGTTATGTTGCAAAAATATCTTTACATTGTGAAATGTCAAGTACGCTGTTTTTGTTTGCTGGACTGCCCCACCAATGAATATTTCTGAGTCCCACAAGAATTAAGCATAATCAAAGATTACACATAATTTGATGAATCTCTCCATCACTGCATATGCTTCTAGAGTTTGTAAGCTCGCTACCATTACATTTTCCAAAAAAAGACAAAGATCATATTCCCATCACCACTGCTATGCTCTTAACTCCTTTTCACTCTCCAGTTCCTCAAGAATTGTTTCTACTATTTGCCTCTGCAACATAGTATAAATGTTAACCCGTGTTAACAGGTTACACTGACTATTCCTCAGTCACCCCAGAGAAAAATTTCATTTGTAACACCTTTTGAATTTCTTAGTGTTGGAAACACACATGAGAATCAGGGTTTGTCTAGTTCTTTCAGAAATAGTTAAAAGCCTAATGGTTAAGCCTTGTGAAGTTTTTAATACACCATTCATCATGTAGCTATATTGAGACCACTCAGGTGGATGTGACATGCTGTCTTGTATCTCTCACTTTTTTGCTTCTATATAATTAATACTCCTACCCAATTTAGTCAACTTCATCAGTGCTATTTCATAATATTATCTTTCAAAAATACTCCCTTACCCTAAAAAAGAGGTTATAATAGAACTCCTTAGTATTTTTTAAATTCAGATTTAATAATATTTAGGCTGGCCAGAAAAAAATACAAATGCTTAGCACAACACAAGCAGTAGAGCTAAACCTCTTTTTAAAGAAGAAGTATGTCAGGTAAGATTTGTAAGACCTTCTGTTCTCTTTGAAACTCCTTATCAGTGTATTGAATTACTTTGGCTAACTGTGTTGAATTAGCCAACATGGTTGTGCCATACCACCAAAACTCACTTGAAATTTCTGAGGGTTCGCAGATACATAATGTACATAAAAACTGAATACCTGAGTAACAGGAAATAATAGTTGGAAAAAAAATATGTAGGTGTTCAGAACTTCATAATTTTTAAAGTCAAAGGTAGAAATCAAAAGCAGAAGCTACTCGGTACTGCAAAAAGCAGAACTTCATCGTGGGATATGCACTAAGTGTAAGGACAATTCAAATTATTCCAAGAAATACAAAAATCCATGTTTTCAAGGTCTTCCTTACATTGTATCTCACACCACAACCCATTTTTATTAAGCAAAATAAGCCATGAATCAGTGGTGTTAAAGACATGCCATATGTTTACGACCCTTACATTTAATCCTAAAATATTTCCACTGTTTAGCAACATTAGCATCCATTTTTATAAAAGCAAATGAATAAAAATTGCATAATGAATTAATAGCTATATAAAAGACAACACCACAATTACAATTTGTATGGTAAAGTTCCTGTCACTCCATATTCCTGTATTTCTTTGATCACTTTTATGCTTTACAGGCCATTTTCACTAACTCAACCTACACAGCACAAAGTGCTCTTCTTTCAAACCCTCCTCATACAGCCCTAACAGGTTTCCACTGTACAGACCATATAGAATGCACACTCACAATCACACGAACGAAGGCTCTTCTAAAGCCTGAGAGTTATAAATCGTTTGCATTTTAGTAGCAAGCAATAACTGTGGACACACTGTCTCAGAAAGTGCATCTCATCCCAGAATAGGATCTGAAAATACCACCAAGGCCACCGAATCCCCCGGGTACTGCAGGAGACCGTATTTTCTCCTGCACTTCCTACAGGGAGTTATTATACACAGGAGTTAAATGCAGAAATTGTTGGTGATGCTAAGTTTGAGAGACGGGAGGAGGAGTCCGGAACGGGTCAGACCATAAGCAGGAAGAAGAGCAGGGTCTACACTGGTATTTGTCCCTCAGGTTTGCGTGGGGCAAGAAGGCATCGCCGGCTGAAGGCGTGGGAAAGAACATGCATTGCTAAGCAGGGTCAAAACGTGGCAACTACGGGGCAGGGCGAGCGGTGCGGGAGCGCCCGCAGGAGCAGCAGCGCGGCTCCGGGCAGGGAGCCCCCGGCAGGTCCTGCACGGATACGGCCACGGGCGGGCGGGGCCGACAGGCCGCGGCCAGAGCGCCATGTCAGGGGCTGCCCGAGGAGGCGGGCGAGACCGGACCGGGGCCCGCCGGCCGCA
>VXAU01000439.1:674304-692003 GCA_013399695.1 Formicarius rufipectus | reverse complement strand
GTACCGGCTACTCATCTCATCACCTGCGGTCTGTAAAATACCTCCGTGCCTGCCAGGGACAGAGACTGGGGGAGGGAAGGGGTTTTGCTCAGAGTTGTTTTGGTTTTTTTTTTCTATTTTACTCATTTAGTTCTGGTTGTTTTTGTTTATCTTAAATACATATATAGAGATATATATAAATTATAGCTAGGAACTGTTATCCTTCAATTTATCATATTTTAATTAAAATTTGTTTAGAAATTGAAGGAGATTTGTCCCTCTGTTTCAGTTATAAATTTTTCTAAGCTCTCTAAACTTAGACAACATCCTAGTGCTTCAGCCCAATAATATATGATTATTCTGATTCCCTTCCTGGACATGGCCCAGAACCACTTCCAAAGGGAAGGGCTTGCCATTTAATAGAACTTACTGAGACCCAAGTTCAAAGTAGCATAAATACCTGGTGGAGCTGGAAGACAATTGAGACAGGAATGTAAGCATCAAGTGCTGTTGAATAATACTTCTTTTTTTTCCAGTGAAGAAAATAAGATACCAATTAAGGAAATCTAGAAGGGAGTTTTGAGAAGTACACAAATGAAGTAGAAATAATCGAGAATTTCTGAACGGGGAAAATGGAAACAAAATAAGGAAGTCAAGAACTTAGGAGGTAAAGACTCACAGGGTATGAAATAAGCCTCACACAGCAGAGCTAACAGATCAGACAACTGAATAAAGCCTGAGGATGGGAGAAGTAAAAAATGTCAATTCAGGTTTGTGATTAAACACAAGTGTGGGGAAGTTTGCATGTTCTCCATCAGGATAACCTCCTTAAAAACACAAAGTGATTGGACCTTATAAAACTGTCTGACTGATTAGATTAAAATAGGAAACGGCCACCAAGTTTCTGCCTAGAAGAAAAGTCTGCCCATTAGCAAAATTCTCTCTGGATAAAGACATAGTACAGAAACACTCCATGTGTGGAGGCCTGAGGCAGAGTCCAAGAGCATCAAGGCTATGAAGCTCCTACCAGGTACCCATTCTCCACAGCACCCTACAAGGAACTCCCAGTTTGAAGAGAGAAAGAATTAAGAATCCTGCTATACAAAATTGTGGAGAGAAGAGTAGCCCATCCCTGGGATAGGTAGGGGACATGTTACTCTTGAAAAGCTTATATATCAAGCATGAAAGGACAATTTTACTTGCAGTATGAGGGAACCCCTTCATGGTCTGGCACATCTGCTATGTCCCCATTGTTTTTATGTGCTTTTATTATGATGAACTGAAAGTTACAGAGTTGAGTTGGAATTTTAAAGGCAAGTTCAGAGTTTGCATGCCCTACCTCATGACACACAGATTTACTGGGGAATGGAAGAAGGCAAACTAAGATGCACGTAGCTTCCTACTAATACCAATGAAGTACCAATGACAATGCTGAAGTGGCAGTGTCCTGTTCAGATCAGTATCATAACTATGGTCCTATGGATTGAGAAGAGTCTATCACCCTCAATTCTTTGTCCTCCACAGCCTAAATGTAATTCAGGTTCTCTTTTTTTTTTTCAGCAAAACTTGATGATATTGTCATGTGCAAATTTATATGAAAGGTAAGGATCTGCTACTGCTGTTACTCGACCAGTAAAGTGGAATTAAGACTTCGGCCCACTAGAAAATACTGTTTCCATACACTTAGGTTTTGTTACACTGACTTAGGTTACATGTAGTGTTTGAAACTGAATGTCTTCTACTATTCAAGTATTTCTGTCCTGAGCATTCCTACATATCTAAACACTGTGGTATCTGGTTTTCTTCAGCTACACTTTAAGAGTTCTCATTTGAATCAAAAATTGAAGCAGGCAACTTGATCTCCTGGCACTGTCCTTATCGTTTCTTGTCAGACCACTGTTTAACCACTATTACTTCACAAAGAGGCTTTCCACCGATAAGGACCTTGTGTTGTTATTGAGATAAAAAAATTATCAACGCATTAGAACCATATCTATAAAAATTAACAGTATTGATGCAGGCAATCATCAAGGGGAAAATAATGCCTAATAAGATTTGCTGTGGTTGCCAGTAGTATAAATCTGTATATAAAAAAAAAAATAAAAAAATCAGGTTACAATTATCCATATTTATTACACATTAAGACAGGGTACATTCAGAGAAATACTTTACCTGATACTTTGAACTATTGCACTTAGGTAAGACAGATTTAATCTACCTGTTGATGCCAACACTGCAAAGGGAATTTGCTTTCCCATGATGCCTTTACAGACTGTGCTCTCACCTTTAGAGAGCTTTTCATCTAATCTATTTTAGGTATCACCCTCAGTATATGAGACATATGCCCGAGAAGCACAAAATTCCTTTCACAGAGTATAAGGGAAGCCTCTACTCACATGTAAAACTCTGTATTTATTTAGGTCTCCATCCCAGCTATTAATGAAATGCACCAAATTTCAGCCAGAGGTAAAGATCTAAATTCAAGTTGTGAAGTGTAACTATTATTTTTTGTTGTTACCATGGGATCACAAAAGTACATGCAAAAAGATACTGTTGTTCCAAGTAGATTACTATTATCTCTGGTTTGGTAACTTTCCCTGTGGTGACAGAAATTAACTTGTTTAATGATATAGCAAAATCCCAGCAAATCTAAAATGCTGTTTTGAATACTATCTCTCAGTAATTATTTAAATCATGTTGCACATATTTAAAAAGAAAATAAAGTTTAAAAACCAGTGTCATTAATGCTGCAAGTCAAATACTCAGAAGCTTAAAAAACAATAAAGGTAAGCTCATCTATGAACTTTCATTCTGGCCCTCTCAGATTTATTTAATTACACAAGATATTTTAACCCATCTCACTTGTAAGGCTATACAACCTCCTCAGGAATGAGCAGTGTTTTACTACTTTTCTTATGGCTGAAGATCTTAAATCTAACCTAGAATTCATCCTCAATTCAGAATTACACATTTTCTGTTTCTTCTGCAATAATGCATATGAGTCTGTTTTCTTCAGAAATTACTGCTTATCCCCACAACTGCCCCACTTACGTGAGGACTGGAATGAATTTTTACACATGGACAACTGAAGACAAGAGAGATTAACAATTAGAAGTATTAATTAGTTTTGAGTACTAAGTCTGAAACGGTTCAAGACTGTTCAGAAACATGTAACTGTACGTAATTTCATATATAAGTGCAGTATTTACCAACTTAAGCTGAAACTGTTTAGCGGTTCTGAGAATCAGATTCAAGAAAATCACATTTAATTTTATACCTAATTTTGGATAACCAGTAATAAAGTACCTTGACTATGTTTCCTCCGCATTATTTGGGGACATGACAGAACAATAGCAGGAATTCATCATTTTTTTCTTGCAATTATTGCAAGATCATAGTCCTTCTCTCATCCCTTCCTATAAATATTTCTGCTACATGCTAAGAATTCTATAAATACTACTACCATATACAAACCACATTACACAAGCCATTACATCCACAGCACAAAACAGTCTTAACAGATGACAAGGATGTGCTACCATATGATTGGGTATAACCTCTTGAAGAGACAAAGCAGTTATATAGTCATTCTATGAACATAAAATTAGATGTGATATTAAAGACTGTCTTCCAGGCTAGGCTTTTGCCTTAGGGCATAGTAATTCTGATCCAGCTTTTCTTCCCTCAAATTTGTAAATTCATATATAATTTGTTCAACTTGCTTTACGTACTTCCATATGCTATCTTATCTTCACATTTTGAGTATTGTTGACATTTTAGTCCCTAAAGCCTGCCAGAATTATTCAACAAGACATAATTCTGCTCCGTAGAGTCATGTCTAAATATGGAAGCAGAAGTTGACTTGATTTTTGCTTTAAACAGATACACATTATGCAATTTTTTCCTCTTCAGAGACCTGCTTACTGAGATCAGCTGAAGTCAAGCCTAGTCTCAAGTTTAGAGTTCAAAAGAACATTGCTAACACATTAAGAGCTCTTAACCTAAACACAATCCTTCTTACCCATGTGAATTCTGTAGAGACAGAGCAAAATCTGATCTTATGTACAGAAATTGTGTTAATAATTGTAAGGAAAAGAATTCCAGCCATTTCACTGGTAGTTGTTTTACAGATTCCTCCCAGTTTCATGCCTGACCAAATCATTATTTATAACTTGATTTGGATATTAATCTGTGTTAAACCAGTATTTACAGCAGCCTGCTGTACTGCTGAGTTATAGAATTTTTGTAATTTTTTTTTCCTTTGCCCTCGTTTCTGTTATCTAGTCCATCTTGACAACAGAAACATTGATGACTTTGGATGCCATGCTGTAAGAAAAGAACTTATTTCCTCGGTCAAATGAAGCTGTATTTTGTTAAACAAATACCCTTTAAACTAAGTTTAACTTCCAAAGGAAAGCTGATTTAAAGGTTATTTGACTACTTAACAGACTAAGCTGTACTATATTGAGGCATTTCAAAATCATGAGTGCTCTTTACAATGAGACTACAGCCTTTTCAAAAGCATCCTTCAGAAGTCTCATTAATGATTCTATGATCCCAACCTCTTTGTTTAGAAAGGAAGAGATGTTTTACCAACTTAAGGAGACCTGGGCCTGAGCTGACGATCCCCAGCGAAAACAGAACCTCAAGCTGGCTCAGAGCACCTTCCAGTTCTCATCAGCAAGTGTGGTTGCCACTCTCAAAACTCTCATCTTTACTCACAGAATTTTTGGGTTATCTTCTGTTGGGACATACCTTCAAGTTTTGAAAATGAAGCATTATATCCTATTTTTTAATTGAATTCTAATGGTACTGATATAGGTGTTCTCTAAGCATTACTGATGCATATATTCTTCTGTCTTTGCTGCAAAAACAGCTTCAGGAACACTGAGCAAATAACCTATTTTAGTACTGGGGATGGCAAGTCACAAGTAATCTACAAAAAGAAATACTGTACTTTCTATCATTGATTTTTGTCCACATTTATTTATGAGTTAAACAAACAGCAAACATTACACCAAAGGGGACATTCAGANAAAAACCAGATGCCTGACTAGATTCTGAATTTAGGCACCTCAAGATTGCTGACCAAGTACACACAAAGAAGTGGAAGTGATAAGCATTTCAGCAAACTCTGTAAGTGCATTTCAGTATTTATTTAGATGTTTTAAGCTCTCGCACTAGATTTTACAAGCTGGTGAACACTGGCAAAAGTATTTCTCCCACAGAACTATAACCACACATTCCCAAGACAGTATAAATATATGGTTGAACTAACATTAATACACATCACCATTTTATCAATTACATAATAAAACAAATTATCAAGTATCCAAATATTAAGTTACGCAGCTTGAAAGGCATACAAAATATTACAGAGGTCTGCCCAAGTCACAGCGGAAACTCAAGGAGGAAAAACGAAAAAAAAAAAAGAAAAAAAAGAAAAAAATAAAATCACACTTTCAACAAAGAAATAGTTGGTAAACAACTCTCAATAGGTAGAGTAAAAGAAAACTACAAGATTTTTCAGAAATTTTCTGATTAAGAATTTTTAGCTACAATAACAAAGCATTTCTACATTTTAAAAAAATATTTACTAAAGTAAAGGGCATATTCTATACTTCCTGCACAAGACAAAGGCAACATTTTACTAGAAATATTAAATAGCCCCTCCCAACCTTTTCAGGTCCTCTGTTAAGTTGCACATGAAGTGCCAACAATAATTTTACTGTAAGGCTTTTTGTCTGGAGACATTAAAGACTTGTGTGCTTCTGTACAATTTAAAAGATCTACATGAATAACCAGAGAGTAATGACTTGTACAATGGAGAAGTCTGCAGGTAACAGAAAAGTACAGATGCAAGGATAAAAAGTTGCTGTAATTCATAGTATTAAAAAGACGGTGCAAATCCTGATAATTCTAGTGCGATTGTGGGAGACAAAACAGTGAGCAGGCAAGACTACTTTAGAGGCCGTATTCTTTAATATTGAAATGACTGTAGAAAAACAGAT
Organism: Formicarius rufipectus; assembly: GCA_013399695.1. Taxonomy (NCBI): domain Eukaryota; kingdom Metazoa; phylum Chordata; class Aves; order Passeriformes; family Formicariidae; genus Formicarius; species Formicarius rufipectus. The sequence continues at coordinate 686,013 of VXAU01000439.1, read as the reverse complement.
AGTAAGGTCCAGATAAGCTGGTAGTTCTCACATCATCAGAACTATGCCCATTTTAAGTCAAAGAACAGCTGATATGCTGGGTGTTTTGGCACCTAATCTCTCTACAGATTGATTCATTTTAGTACCCCAATTTTTAGTAGTTGAAACTAGGTGGGTAAGACTCAATGGCATGATTAAAGGATATCTGATCTAGTAATCAATGAACAAGGAGACAGCTCAGAAACAGGGTACAGCAAGAACATTTACTGGGTCTCCAAACAGATGGATATTTACCTAAACAGAGAAGTTGCATTTCTACTGAGCCTTTAGCCTAAATACTCCTAAGGAAGCTTCCTTTACTACTAAAAAATACCAGACTGATGTCTTTGGCATGCAGTCTGCTTAATTCTAGTTTCCATCCTTTATTCCCAAAGAAGTACTATAGGCTGTTGAGCTTTATTGAATACAGCAATTATTTCGGTGGCCATTGGAGTCTTTAAAGCGCAGACGCATCTTGGGGCGGTATTTCTCCAAGTACAGAAGTTGCTTGCTGTTGAAAGCTCCACGTCGCTTCCTAGATGGAGGAAAACATATTTTAAACAGAACATCAATCTCCTGCCCAGTGAAACAATATCACCAACAAAAGAAAAATATTTTTAGGTCACTTAAAAAAGCCACCTTTTAAGTCAAGGCTGTAACCAAAATAAGGATAATTCAAAGTTAAGTGCCAGGAAAGAGGGTGGTAGCTTCCTTTCACAAATATCGCATTACACCACATGCTCAAAGTAGTACATAGCATTTTAGGCAGTATTCTACCTCTGATACAAAAAAAAGAAACCTTCCAGTATTTAGGAAGTACATAAATATTTTAAGTCCCCATAATAAGAAACTGAACAGAAATTGAGCTTTGTTTTCTCAAACCGTAAGTATGTGGGGAGGAAAAAAAAAAGGTAAAAGTTGGTTGGCTGGAATATGTACCAGGCTTCCTGTTCCTCACTTTAGATACAACCAGTACAAGGTGAATTTAATTCTTCAAAGACCTGGAAATTATGCAAGAAGTGTTTTGGTATTGTTTATAATAGCTACAGGTTCTTTTAAATGTAGTTGAAACCTGCAAAATTAAAACATTGTAACTAAAACTGTTCTCATCCAACTTACATGCATTTATTAAAAAAATCCAAGTATTTGTCTTCAGTAGACCACCAGAAATGACTAGAAAGAACTTTTTGGCACACTTTGGTCTAATACAGAATAAAGGATCCACCAATGTGAATCAATGTTAGTTCTAACTAGGAGACAAAGGTATTCTGCCTCTCATACGCGAAAAAAAAATAAAGAGAAATCTGACCTAACAAAGTTAGGGGTTTTGGTGGTGGTTGGGTTTTTTTCCAACCTCAAGTAATTATGTATGTATTCTGGTTTCCACAGGAACAGAGAATACTTATTCCACAAGCCAAGTTCTACAACACTGACTGTATGCAGTAAAAATTCAGACGTACCAAAGTAAGNAAAAAACCAAACCACCCAAAGACAACAACAGCATTCAGAACTTCCTTTAGTGCTCAAGGATGTATCAACATGTTACATCTTGGAAACACCTACGTATTAGCTCCATACTTACTGTCTTATGAACTGCACTGCATCTTCATACTTCATTCCACATTCTATCAGTGCAAGAGCAACTAAGACTGGAGCTCTGGTTAAAACAACAAAACAAAAAGCAACTCAGTTTAGCTTTTTTCAATGTATACTCAGAAAAAAGTTTACCCAGTTCTCTCTTCTTTCCTTCTGTGTATTGGTATTTCCTCTCTGGGAAAGCAAAAGAGGCAGAAGGCATTTCTGTATTAACTGAGCCATTATACCACCTGTTTTTGAGCTACCCATTCTCATTAAGATACGGGTTTAAATTAACTCTGGCCAACCCTAGCTTTGTTCATCTGACTTTAAGTATAGGAAAGTACAACAGCAGTAAAATCAAAGTAATCTTCAACCATTTTGCTTCAAAGCAGTTGATTCTGGGGAAGAGTTGCACATGGTTTTCTATTCACCACAATAAAGCATTCTTAGAAGCAGTCAGGATGCCAAAGCAGAAACAAGAAGAGGGGCTAGGATCAATAAGAGTTGACAAAACCGAGAAGTAGTGTCACAAGTTTTAGAAGAGATGAAATCCACAGGCTGCTGCACTTCCCTGAGGATTTCCTCGCTTGCAAGTATTCTTCATCTGACAGAATACAGTTTTCAGTTAGGAAAGCTTGACAGAAATGAAACTGAAATACATTTGCAATTTATGGATCAAAAAAAAAAAATAAATCATGCCACACATGAGCAACAGAATTGTGCATTTAGTAGCAAGCTCAAGCGATTTTGTATGTTTAGGGATATAATAAAAAACTTACATGATACAAAGCTGGTATATTCTTTTCAACTAATTCGCTGCCCAATTTTGAGAAAAACCCAACAGGTATCACTCTAAGTAGCAGACGACGACTTTGGTTTTGGTAACATTCATCACTACAGTCAATTTTTGTTACAGGTGAAGCCATAATGCAGTGGATAACCCAAGCTTATGGACAGCAAAACCAGAAACCTCCATTTTAGATACTAATGAAATAGAGATGAAGAGGAAGCGAGCGAGCCACTAAAAAACAAAGCCATTAGAAAAAAAAGAAGACATAGCAAGACCAAAGTACCAATGGGACACTTATCAATGTACATGGTACAAGAATATACTTGTTTACTTCATTCAGTAGACTTTGTGAGAGCTATGATTGTCAGATGGGTCATCATCTGTTGACCAAAAGGCCTACACATCCAACAGTTTCCTGTCCTTTTTTTTTTAGCATGAGGTCACTCTAGTACTGGATATGTGACTATTTTAGATTTATCTCAAATTTCTGTACTAGATCTTAGGAAGTCTGATCAGGAATTCAATAGATCTTTAAAGCTTCACTCACCTTCCAAGACCAGCAACACAGTGTACAGCAATACAACAACCAGGTTCTTCACGAAATTTAACTTTAAGGAGGTTTAGCCAATCATCAACAATCTGGTTGGATGGTGGAGCACCGTCATCAAAGGGCCAATCCTAGAATACAGGATGACAAATACATAAAGATAGAACTCTTATTGCTTGTAAGATGCGTGCATAAGCAAAAAAGGAGGGGACACAATGGGCAAAGTGTTGACAGCTAAGGAAACCATTCCATCTGAGGATTTTCTAATAGTCTAACTATAGCAACATTACCAATACACTCCCCTTCAATCAGTTTTCATTGAGCACATGATTTTGCTCAAAACCGAATTTTCTTACTGACAAAAAGGACTGCACAGCTTCTATCTCCATCAGCTTATGGAATTAACTCATATACTTAATAAAGTTGTACCAAAAGAATTATTTTTTTGGGAAAGGCTGGGGTGGGGAGGGGAATGGGTTGGTTTTAAACTCCGCTTTTTACACTACTTACTAAAACCTGAATGCCTTCTTTTTCCACCGGAGCAGTGTCATAAGTAGCTTCACACACTCTTACCACTGTGGTAACACCGTATTTCTTAAGTTCCTAGGGAGTGAAAAAAAATTGCTGTAAGAGTAAACTAGCTTCATTTACCATTTCATTTTCTTATTAAGTTTACTCAGTACCTCTTTCAAAAATTTTCAGTAAGTAACCTCAATACAAATGCCTGCCATTCTGTGAAGATCACTAAAAGCTGAAATAACTAAAAACCGGTGTGCTAATTCCAGATGCCTTTAAGGTCTTCTGCAAATGTAGTCTTATCTGCAGACCAAGTTTTATTATGTTGGATCTGACTTTTTTAAATCTAATATCCAATCCAGCTAGATATTAAGAAAGCTGTCCATCTCCAAAACATCATTCCTTTTAAGGGAACAGGAAACTTCCTAGCTTGCAAAGCTACATACTTTGGTAAAAGCATTCTAAGCAAGGTTTAAATCTTCCCCTTCTCTCTCTGCTTAAAACAACAGACTTGTAAGATCACTTACTGTTAAGAATTATGAGCACAGGACAATAAATTGTTAAAGTTCCTGAGTTATCATGGCTAGAGAATAATGAAATTTAGCTTTCCATTTTGATGTTACACAAAAAGCAATCGCTCTTCATTATTCCTGCAACAACCCATCATTTCACATTGTAACCTCCATGGTAATGACCAAAACATAGCATAAGCATAGTTTATCTACTTGTGAGGACACAAAGGCATCAAATGTTATTCCACTGTGTTTCCTGTAAATTATCCTGCACCACATGCAGAACTGAGCTATAATATACCCAAAGTCATTGCAAATGCTGACCTTACCAGGAAGTAACTTTGCAGGAACCTACTAGTATACAAACATACACTTTATACACCTGTGTGCTTTATAGTTCCAACATGCTGGACACCAGGTTTAGATGATAAATTTGCTACTAGCAATATATGCCAAGCCACCTCGCTTTCATTAGTAAACAATTTCAGCACGTACCAAAACACAAAGTAGTTTCAGCAGATCTGGATGCACAGTAAGCCTACTGCCACAAATTTCACTCAACTAGGCACTATAACACAGAAGATCCTCTTAAGCTACATTAAAAGCATGATCTGCTAATACTGAAGGAAGCCAGGCAGTTAAAGCATATTCCAAGCCTGTTATTTGTTCCTAAGGTTCTGACTCACAACATGTAGTGAATTATTGCCTTTTTATCACTATGCAGTAAGTGCAAGGAAATGTTATACCTCTTCAGCCTAAGTTGAACTCAAGTTCATACCACTAGCAGATATTTGTGCTGCTCTGCCAAATAATTCCTGTTGTCAGACCTAAGCAATGTACTTAATGTACCATGTACTAGACAGTGTAACTATTTCTCGGTTTCACTCTCAGAATGACATTTTGTTAAGGCCAAAGTATGTCTGAATAGATTTGTTTGTAGGTCCTCAAAGCACAGCATTTGTATTTGAAAAAAGTCAATATACAAACAGTTTCAGTACCTCCTCATATGGATTTCACAGCAGTTATCAAGAAGTAAAAAGGAAATTTTCAATACAGAATCTGTTCAGGCATTAAAAAAATAAACCAGTAAGAATTCTGCCCTGGCCTTACCTCTATAAATTTGTTTAAGGTTGCATTGGTTGGGTTGTGTGTGATCAGGAATCTCATGTTCTTGTAGGTGATTTCCACAGGAGCTGGGCGGTTCATTCGGGCCATACTGATTTAGTTAAACATGCAACAAGATTATGAAAGGATTAAAAAAAATTCTAATACAGAAGTGATGTAGAGAAACTGAAGTCTACTTCACTATACTCCACGTGAAATTCTCAGTGCTTCGAAGTATGAAGTTGGGAGCAATGGGAAATGAAATGAACCTCCTAACAAGAAGCAGCAATTCTTGAATCCAGTAATACTGAGGCAAAAGAAAGGCAGTGCACTGAGGTTTACCCCATCCAGGTCTGAATTCTGTTGTTAAATGCTCTGCCAATTTCAATTCAACACTTCTTATCCTGGTCAACCACTCTTAGGGGGGCTTCTTGGTGGAGTAGTAATGAATTTCTACAGTTCACTTGTCTGCATAGAGGTCGTGCTGTGCCTGGCAGTAGTCTCCACTGCCCTTCAGAAACTCCATAAATGTGTGACCAAGAACACCACAGAACTGCTGTAAGAGAGAGGGAGAAGAAAAAAAAAAAGCATAATAAGCACAGGTGAAACTAAGCTATTTTTAAGACAACAAGCATTATAAAATGAAAAAAATAAAACCACAGCAACTACAGAGTTTCATGAAGTTTATTTTTTTATTTCAATAATTAGGTTTGTGTAAGAATCCTGCTACCCTTCTTATCTAGTATTACCTGAAAAGAGATACATTTACTTAATACAAACTTTTCATATAGGGTTGTTTCAACACCAAAACCTGAAATGTATTAAAATATTAATTCACATGCGCTAAGCATAGCAACAAGTTTTAAGAATCCCAGTATTTACATAAAGCATAGTTTTTCCAGGATACTCATACAACTGCCCTTTTCATTCTGAATTGAGAAACATCACATCTACTAAAGTCATGGCGACCTTAAGTAGTCCCATGAAAGCAAGTATGAGATTCCTTGAATATTCAAGCTCAGCAATGAACAATTTTTAGTGTTTGAACAAAACTATCGGTCTTACTTAAATGTAGAATTACTTGTCTTAATGGCTAAAAACTTACTTTGCATGTAAGCATCATTAATTCACATATAGAACAACCAGTAGGAAAAAAACCTGTGTATAAATCCACCTGACTCAAATAAGACACCATGACAGCAAATGTAGTCTTTGTGGCCTAACAACAAAATGTGAACTTTTGAACATACTTGGAGACTTTCAAAGCAGAGTTTACTAACTAAGGAATATTCCACATCCTAAAGACTGAATATGACAACTTTCATATGCTTTTAACTGTATTTTTACACCAGGGCTTTATTAATTTACCATGACAGCAGTAACAGTGTAGCTAAAAACATATATGGGCAAGTTTATTGAACAGGTTATTCCTGTCCAGTACTATGCTGTTTATACCCATGGTTAAATTTATACATATAATTACTGCAAGATACAACCAGGAATTAAGATAGCAAATGAACTGCTGCAAGTTGAGTATTCATTTGCAGATGTTGCAAATGAACCACCAAGATATGTTTTTATGCACTGTGGAACCGTTAGAGCAGAGGAGTTAGTTTTGTGCCCAGCCACACTTATCAGTGCTGCTGCTGCTACCTGCCTAGGGAACACAAGGGAAGATGAGAGGAGTTCTGTTTCCCAAGAGAAGTACAAGTTGAACCACATGCCCACTAAATATACGTATTATTCCTAAAAATATTTAGCAGAAAAAAAACATTTATGTTGGTCAGTCAACTAATTTTCATTTTCAGACAGCTTCCTGGTAAGAGTTTTAAGGGTGAATGTTTTTTACAAGTCATGCCCATGATTAACAAACAAACAAAGAATCAAAACAAATTCACAAAAAAACCCCAACAAATACAGGAATTAACAGAAAGAAACTAAGATGACAATCTCACATGCACTTTGGTGCCATTCCAAGAGATACTACCATTAGCTGGTAGTAAAGATTGCAGGATTAAGTTAGCCAGTTACTTGCAAAAAAGCAATTTCTGGTTTTATTTTTGACAAGAGACAGCAAGAACTCTAAATATAATAGGCATGAAAAATGAGTAGGAAGGATCCTCTGAAGTCAGAGGTCAACCGAGTAACAGGAACCAGGAGAATTCAGACTCGGAAAAACTCCAAGAATCATCATCTGACTCACCAGCCATGCCCCAGCAGAAGGGGCAGGTGTGCATTTAAAAGCCTCCTAGGACCAGACCTATGAAACAGCTAAAATAGCAACTGAAAAAAAAACAAAACCAAGAACCAAAGGTAACTTGTTTAGAGTCGCTTTCAATTAAAGCAGAACAGCAAAAAGGGACAGGACAGCTTTAACTAGATACAGCTGCACAAGGTCTTGTGCTGCTTTTTGCATGCGCTGGCAGATCTCTTGTTTATCTCTTCTTAAGACTGCTAAGAAGAATCATAGACAGTCCTTTTCCCTGGTAGAAGATCAGGGAGTGGAGGCTGTTGGAAACAAAAATGCATGAAAGCGAACTTGAGGACACAGAATGAGCCATTAGGGGAAAAAACTTTTAATCTGCAAGACAGATTTTTTTTTTTTTAAGGGGGGAAAACAGTAATTGGAAGCAGTTAACACATCACCATACTAGGGCAGGTAGGAAGAAAGAAGTAATCAGGATACATCCAGATTGATAGATAGGCTGCTCTTAGCATGCAAGTAGTACTCAAGATACCAGACAAACTCATTGCAGGGATAAGGAAAAGAGCGGGCAGTGAAGTATTAAATAAAAAATTCTTTATTTTAATGCTAATTTCTAATCACATCTGGAAACTGGATACGCACTTCAAGTTCTTATACAAAGGTGAAACAAGTAGATTATGCAATGTTAAACTTGAGTTTTATGAGTTATTAACCCTTACATAGGAATTCATCTTGTGAATTACTGACTCAACAGTCAGTATTAGACACATCAGCACCTTAATTTACACAACTAAGGACCTAACCAAGCATGTATTTAAGCCTCACTGTTTGCCTTGGCAACTGCTGTTGCCACATTATATAAAAGCAAAGCTCACTTTTTCCTTTGATGTGAATGCCATCACTTCTCACAAATGTTAGCAGGAAAGCTTCACAGGCAGACCAACTCTTTTAGGCAGCAACACGATGTATTATCCTAAGACAGTTTTGCCAGCCTAGTTTAGTTCTGTTCTGGGAGTCAAATGAAAATTAAAAACAAGCAGTACATGGACATGTTGTTTCTGTTATGGCATTAAGCTACAGTACAAGGCTTTGCCCATCTTCAGCAAAAAGACCTGGTAGATGAGAAATTAGCTATAAAAATACCGTTGCAGTAACTAAGACAATCTCAGGCTTTGAAGGAACTCAAATGATGTCAGCAACTTGCAAGAGGGGTAGAAATACAGCTTTAAAATTACTATATTGTCTCATACAGTTTTGATAGGTAAGCTATGAAAAAAGTCAAAATAGTACATGAAAGCATAAAGTTGCCTAAGTGAAACTCAAGTGAATACTGCTGTATGCAGAAGGGTCTTTAAGAGTAACACCAAGTCATCATCTGTACCGTGAAGTTTGGTACTGCAGCATATTCTTTTCAATTTACGTATAAGTTTTCCTTGAGGAAAATTAATACTGAAGGATTTTGGAAAAAGAAGTAGCAGCTTCCATCATAAAAGAAAGCCAAACAACATTTAGACTGTTAGAGCCATCAAAATAAACCTAGAAAACAAAATTAAGGTTAATATGCTAGGGCCACATATTAAGAGAAGGCAACCTGTCCATTATAGGTTAAAGCCATATTAGTTATGATTTTACTATCTACTATACCTTATGCTAGGGGAGGTTAGCAAATAATCTATTCAAGTAAGGGGAAAACATCTAGAAAGAAAGACTTTAATTCATGCCCTTCTTTGGGACAGAAAGCTAAAGCATCTGTCTTCACAGATAAGCAGATTCACATGTACATTAATTCATGGTTTGAAACAATCACTTTAGTTTGTCAAAAATGGCTTATGAAAGTAATCTATTAGATCCTTACTGATACAGGGAAAGCAGAGAGGTGTAAGGTTATTCCATGTTGTTGACATCCTTATTCACAACTCTGTAGCATCTTGAAAAGCATGCAAACAAAAGCAATTGTTTACGCGGTTACATGACACTCTATCTTCAGAACATAAGCAAGATGGTTCACAGTTGCTCAATCCAGTTGCTCACAGACCAAAAACATTTACATCCAGAACCAACTATGTGGTCTCACATTCTCTTAAGACCTGACACACACTCACCTACTGAAACCATAGAATCAAAACTAGAAAACTAAAAATAAGCTAAATTTCATGACAATTTGAGAACACCTGCAAGAAGTTAGAATAACAAACTTACTACCCAACAAAAAGTTACTGAATGACAGATGTTCCTCACTTCCTCTTACTACTCAAGGCCAAAATTGCAACTGCCATGGCAGTCAGGGAAGCGTGGAAGGGTAAGGGGTGCAACTGTGAAGCCACTGTGAAAGATAGCGGCACACCTTCATACAGTGCTGTGGACAAGATGTACCTCCTATCTATGGGGCACACAAATGCCTGTACTGTGATATCCACAGTGATAACACCGTCCATTTTAGACCACGGAAAGCAACACATTGCATAAGAAAGTACACTCGTATCTCACTGACAGGAAGGGAGAATCCAAAGGTTTATCATGAATTTGTTGCGACATTCTATGCCGGAAGGATGTTCCTGTGGTTCAGATATGCAGTGAAAGGGGAAGAAAAAAATTCTCAAAACTTCCTGTATAACAAGCTAATGCAGCTTCCAGAGATGATGAAATTAAGGCCATGTGACTGGGTTCAAAGTTCTTCTGTGTGGACCACAAAAATAACAGGCAAAGAAGCATTAACAGATATTCGGGAAAATAAGACATCACAGAACCCATTCCATCCCCTTGTCTAGTGCTTCCTCTTGAGTTTCCAAAAGTAAGTAATCTCAAAATGACTTAACACTGTCACTTCAACAGCAAACTACACAAACCCTGTCACTCTACTAAAATAGCATTTCATTACGTTTTAAGCAATAACATGAGAAATTTAGCACGTTCATACAAAGACAGTTATTGCTGTGTTTCACTGACTTTAATAAAGCCATGAATACCTAACGGGAAGTTGCAACTGAGAAGAAAGCAGTTAGGAGTTATGGTTTAACACAGAAGTATCTCTTCTATTGATCCAACAGAGTAAGCTTTATTTTTTTAAAGAAGGTAAATATCTGCTGGTGGTTTACAGCTCAGTAATAACCTTATCTGAGTGTTCTGGTTAATGTTTAGAAGAAGTGATCACTTACAGTCAGTCTACACACTCGGATAAATCCAGCACTCCTGTGTGGCATGTATTCTGTTAGAAAAGGAAAGTTTCACTAGACAGAAGATGTAAGATAAGGCTAAATTCTATTTATTTACTGCCTTACTGATGCATTTAGTTTCAGTAAGACAAGGACATCCTTCTTCCTTGGCTCCTGCTATATCTGCCACTCATTTTTCTTTTTCACTCTTGTATTTCCTCTCATGGCTGTGCAGTTTTTATGCTGCTTCTTCCACATTTTCCCTCAAAACGACTGTCTTGCAGGAACAATTTCAAAACCCTTTGCTGTTCCATCATGAGAATAATACGAGTTGACATTTAAAGTGTAATCTTCGGGGTTCTTGATTTGGCAGTTTTATGAGATGACAAAAAGACAGGGTTCATACTTCTGAGTCACTGCTTTCGAAAGCCTCGGCAGATGCAGGGAGACATATTGGAAAGTTGTCTCCAGCAGAAACAAGAACCACCAGACTCACAGGACCTTCATGCCACAAAAACAGTACATTTGTCATCTCACAATACTTGCAATGTACATAGCTGGCTATCACAGAGCAAACAATCCTCCTCCTATTACCATAGATTACTAGATTTTGCTAATTCTTTTTCTTGCTTCCCTGCTTTTGGAAGGCATACTACTACGAGCAAGCCATGCGTTACTTGATTGATTGTGCTTAAATGTACACTGTGCTCTCTGGCCACAGATGTTAGGGAGCACAGACACCCAGATTAATAGGGAGGTTAAAAAACAAAAAAAAAAAAAAGAAAACAACCAACAAACGGAAAAAAAACCAAAACGAAACGGCAAGCCTAAGAGGAAAGCAAAACCTTCCAACGCTGAACTGCGATCCACCTCCAGAAGGAAATGCCTTCCTTGAAAAGCCAGATGGCAAGGTCGTAAAAGCAGGTTCTGTCGAAATTAAGGTATTTGACTGCAATCGTGATCTTCTGAGGGTCGACGCAGCAGACTGTTACAGAAATATCCGCTTCAACGTATACTTATATCACTCATCTGCGGACTCTTCCAGCCGAACACGGCCGGCTGCACACCCAAGTTCGGGCATACCCCACATCTACTGCATAGAGCTCATTTTGGAAAGGACTCACGTCCTCGTTCTCCGCCGGCGCTGCCTCCCCGCCCGAGCCGGGCGCAGACAAAGCGCACGTGGGGCCGCGGCGGGGGCCGAGCGGCGGCCGCGCCTGGCAACCGGCCCGGCAGTCGAGCGCCCGCGGGCAAGCCCCGGCTTGTCCAGACAGCGTTGGCCGCCC
>VXAU01000439.1:444747-673534 GCA_013399695.1 Formicarius rufipectus | reverse complement strand
GAGGTGGGGGCGGGTGTGGGGGGCGCGAGGGGTGGAGGCCGCCGGCGGGAACCGGTTCGTGAGGGCGAGCGGGGCCGGAGTGCCCTCGGGACCGCCCGGCCGGGAACGCCCCGGCTCTGTCCCAGCTCTGCCCTGCGGCCCCTGTTCGCGCCCCGCAGCCCCTGCCGTCCGCCGTGCCTGTCCCGCGAGGGCCGCAGGATGCGGAGCGGCGCAGCGCGGACCCCGTGCGTGTTTAATCCCCGGCGCCCTTCGCCCGCGGGCTGCAAAACCGCTTTGGCGAGTTTAATGCTGACAGGAAGCTCTTAGCGCGTTTTGCCCGGAGATTACGCCGTGTTCTTTTAAGTCGGGATAAAACCCGTGATTTCTGGTGTTACAGATGGGAGATCAGTCCGGTGCGCCAGAACGGGTGTGGGGAATATCATGGGCTCTGTCAGCCATGTGGTGCCTCTGGCTCCTGGCAGGCAGCGGCTCCCACAGCGGGGGTTCCCTAAAGGCATACAATCGGGACCGAGAGCCTGGCGGGGGAAAACACCGACAGTATCTCGGCTGTGCCCAAGGGATAGAGGCACGGCAGTCTGTCTCCAGCTGGACACCGTCAACCTGGGAAACACCTCATTGTGGGTCAGCGCCAGCTTTGTGAAATAACAGCCTATTTTTAGATTCAGTTCATCTGAAACTGTTCTAGTTGTATTTGACTAGTTAAGTCTTTCTCCTGCGTGTTACTCTATTCTTACTGTACAGATTACAAGAGCCTACAGAGGCTGCTTTTTGATAAAAAAAAAAAAAATAAACAGCTCAGTTCTGAGTCTCGTCGGTGAGTACTGGCTTATACAAAGACATGGCTGGTTTTTGGTTCCGCCCATATTTCCTGGTTTTGCCTAACCTCTGTGAACCATGGTTTGGACAGAGGAGGTTTTCATGAGCACTGACACGTGAGAGGTGTGTTACTCAGAGCGTGACTATATTGCCTTTCACCCCACCTGGCTTCAGGTGGCTAATTTCTGACAAGGAGCCGTGAGTCTGCTAGGATAATATATTCAGCTTTTCTGGGCTATAAATAGGTCTAGGTTATATTTATTGACATTGCCTTTTGTGTTTACTGACTTAGGACACGTGTCTGGTGAACTTGCAGCTGTTTCCACGTCTCCATATAAAACTGGTTCAAAATGTGCTCAGAATACTATAAGGTGATCCCAAGGTTAATTGCGGATTGGAATATTGTTCATTTGTTGCTAGTTGTGATGTTAGGAAGGTTTTGGGGAATAGAAGAAATAAAGTTAGCACTGCTTTTTATGTTAGTAAAGCCTGAGGAATTTGCTCTGGATAGAGTTCTGAGATGAAACAGCTCTTTATATGCTTTAATCCATGCTGTTTGGTTGTTTTTGTTTATGTTTTTATTTTCTCTCCCAACAGTACAGGCTTCAGTTTACTGTCTCGTTGCAAACTAAACTGGTCAAGATTTTAAGATCGAGTTACTTTGTGCTGCAGTATACTTGCAGTGCCATAGCACAGTGGTTTACACTGAAAATAAGTCACTGGCAGTGCCTTTTAAATTATATACCCTAAAAAAGGATTTCGCTCAGAAAATTTTTAGTCTAAAAGAATTTTTTCTATTTGAGGAAAGAATGCCTGTGTCATTTTAACTATTCAGTATTAATATTTATTATGATAGTCATTATATGGCTCCCCTAGTTATGATTAATTTCAACATACTAATCGTCATTAAGATGCAGTTCATGTATTTTATGATCTGAGATGCCAAGAGATACTTGGGAATGTTAGAGGCAGGTAGACTACAACAGTCTCTTTTTTCATATAGCAAAGAGGAGAGTCGGAGATATTTACAGAGGAGAGAAAGAAAAGTGGGTAGTTACAGGGTGCCATCTAGAGAAGTGATGAAACAAAGTGGATTGAGGAAACAGAAAGAGATGAGACCCTTAAAGATAAGGAAAAAAATGCTTGAAAAGAGATGTCTGTGAGGTATATTAAGAAGAGACTGATAGTAGCAATTTGAGAAGCAAAGATGTGGTCATCTCCATTGTTCTGGTATTAAGACGAATAATACAACTTTTGTGATGAGGCAAAAGTTTGAATATATTTTTTAAGAAATGGGAGTAAAAAATAAAATGTGGTCATGACCTGAATGTGCAGACATTACCTGGCTGTGTATTATCAATAGTTTTTGAAAGTTTTAATAGGCAGTTTTACCTTAAGCCAGTCAATTTAAAGGATACTGAAGTTTCAAAAATCAAAATGGTGAGTTATGAGTACTTTCTTTTCTCCTTATTACAATACTGAAAAAAAACCTTTATATAAAAGTGTAGGTACTTTATATGCTTTGTTAGCCATTTTTGTCAAAAAGGAGAATCCTAATATGATTAGGAAGCGGTTTTTTACTTTAAGTCATCTTTGTCAACCTTTCTGTACTTACAAAAATATCACTATATTATATTTTGGCCAGAAGGATCAGAACAGGATGTAATTTTCAACATGCAATCACACAGTTCCATGTATCACTTCAAACTGGTTGGTATTAATTTCTTGCCAATACATGTGCTCTGATTTGAGAATGGTACCTCTATGGGATTAATGAAAATTAGATTTTAAACTAACTCTGGTGTTAACTCATATTTTTATGTAACATCTAATATAAATATTACTCAAAGACTAAATAAAACACTAGTTATCAATATGCTTGTCTTTTGCAAACACATAACTTCCTTTATCCCTCTAGACAAAAATCAGTCAGTTGTCCCTGACATTTGTGATGTTCTTCTGTATCATAACATAAGGGCAACAAACCCCAGTCAATCATAGACTGAAAAGAAATGTCGGACTCTGAACTGGTTAAAGTATCAGGTGGATGTAATGTTTATGTGGACTAATCTTGTTTTAAATTTGAGTGCAATCAGGGATTTTCTGTAGCTATCAATGTCAATGTATGGAATTAACATACACACTTAAAGGTTTGCTGGTTAGATCTTCAATCTGCTGATATTAACTGTAGCCTTTTGTGCAGAGGTTTCTAAAGGCTGTGTTAATGCCCATGTCATGCCAGTGGGTAAAAGCTTGAAGTGAGTTGGCTCTGACTGGGTTAGACTGTCATCCAATAGGTAACTCATACGTGACTAAGTTGATTAAAACAACAAATAATTAAAGGATAAGAATATAATTAATGCAAATCAATGTGGTTCTGGGGAAAACAACTGTTGTACAGAAAACTAACTTAATGCTTTGATAAGATTACAAAATTGGCATAAAAGTAACTGCATAGTTGTAGTGCTAAATGTGCATGTTTTCAAACAATTTTATCGAAGCAGTGTAATCAAAAATCACTAAAAAAACAAGTGTGACTGATGCTATGACTGATGAATAGCAAGTAGCAATGATGCCAACGTAGTTCTGCAGAGTAAATTATTTAGTAACTTGTATTCACTCAAAAATGTGTTTTAATACAGACACTTGCGAAGTCATACAGCTCAAACCAGGAATACGAGCAAGGCTTATAGGTTTTCAAGAATGCTTTTGTTACTCTAAAATAACAAATCTAGAGATTATAATGGATGAATAAGTCAACATGTACTCCCGGGGGAGTGCTGTGGTAATGGTAAAAATGATCCTTATGTGATCTTTAGGTATCTAATGTAAAATTGTGAGGAGCAGAGGGATTTTTTTTTTTTTTTTAAATAGTATCAGTACTAACAATTGAATACCATGTGCAGCTGTGTTGACCACAGACCTTCCAAGTTACCTGATTTTCTGATACTTAAACCTTTTCAAGAGGTATGGAGGGCTGTGTGTGACATTTTTCATGTGCCTTATTACCTGCTCCTTTGTCTATACTTGCTGCCCCAGCTCTTAGTTCTTTTTTGCCTCCCTCAGGCTCAGTGTTGTGGTGTCTCTCAGAATCTGTGCTCTTCTGGAGAACAGGATAGTGGAGTGGAAGGGACTGCAGGACAGTGTCAGTTGTTTCTGTAAAATTTGTGTTTGAGAGTGGTAGGTTCCACACCCACATCGTAGAAGAGAGACATGTATTGGTGACAATGCAAAGGTGCAGAAAAAGTTCAAAGACTGGAAACAGTGTAGCATATACAGGACTTTTCCTATTTAACTCAAAAAAATAAATAGATGCAGTGATATCTCACAAGAAGAAAATACAGGCGTCTAGTTTCTTAATTTGAAGAGGAAGGTGGGTTGGTTTATAAATATATGACAAATTCACTTTGACAAACAGAAGTTACTGGCTTAAGTACAGGAATTGCTGGGTGAAATTTTATATCCTGTCACATGCAGTAGATAATAAACTGTAAAATGCAGACTTTCATATTTTGAGGTGAGAATTTAATAGGAAAAGAAGGCTTGTAGAAGATCCTTTGAGGTTTTTTAGTTCAAATTCCTTATGATATTTTTATCTCCTGTATAGAACATATTTAATTCTATAACTATAGATTTTCTTAAATTGTGTCTTAACTGGGAATTCTGCTTTTAATATTTCTAAATTTTATTAATATTAATAATTCAATGGAGTGCTTCTTTTTATTTTCCAGCTGATGATAATTTCATTATATATATGAAAACCCCCTAAATTACTTAGGTTTTTATTCTTGTCGGTTTTTACTATGCTGGCTTTTTTCCTGCAGCTTGGTCTCATTTATTCTCCCCTCTAGCATATTTTCCTCTATTCTTTGATGGATGTCTTCAGTCAAAATCTGTTTTCAAGCTTCTTCCTTTTCTTCAATTGTTTAAGAAGTGTAACAATCATTAAACATTAACTAATTTCTCTCCTATGTCCAAGTTTCACTCAATAGTGCACTCAGAAAGCTGGTCCTGTTTCCATGGCCTGGGCCTGTATGGTCACAGCACTCATTTGAGCCCTCTACTGCTGGCATATGGCACTTGTGGAGCACTGTTCTACTAGGAGATTGATGAGACAGACCTGTGCTACAGGGCACCTTTCTGCTTTGGAAACAGTGCTGAAGGTGCGTTTGATGTATTTGTGAGTTCCCACAGAATGAAGTGGTTGAAGAGCGACACAGAATTAAGAGAGAGTATCGTAGGCAAATCTATGTGTCATGCTCTAGCAAATTATCAACACTGAAAGGGTTTACAGTGGATTCCTCATATTTGTTTGACTTCTTTGGCCATGCATATTTATAAAAAAAACCCACTCTGAATTCTTTATGAGGATTTAGCACAGAGCTTATCACTCGTTAATATAAATGGGCATTTCATATACAAGGTATGGTGTGCTAAAGGTTTCTGGTATAGCATCATGATCTTGTCTATATGCTTTCATGATATTAAGAGTTATTTTCCATTTTCAGCTTCAAAGTGGCTTCTGGTTTTTGAAGAGAAGGTCATTTTAGTTTCTTTCTGGACCCCTGATATGTAGCAAGCATGGGTAGAACCCTCCCAAATATTTGTTAGCAAAGTCTAACCATGATGATGATGGAGCCCTGGTAATATACATTGGCCATTGGCAGGTTAGAGGGAGTACAGAACTACTACTGATACTTGACAAATGCACCCATTGTGAAGCCCTTTTCCAGTTGTTTATTGGGAAAACTCAGTGAATTCCTCATGTTACTCCTGTCTGTTCAATTAAAGAATTGCCTCTATAATGGGCTTTATACCCAGTTTGTGTTAAAACTTTGAAAATGTGCTAAAGAAGGATTTTTCATGACTGAAGAAGTGATGATCTTTTACAGGCACATGCTGACATTGCTACTTGGCAGGTTTAAAATTCGTAATTGGCCCTTAGGAAACATAATCCAAGTAGGTGGTATTTGAGTATTACAGGAGTAATTATAAAGATGAATAGTTTCAGAAAATATTTGCACAACAAATATTGCTCACAAGAAAGTTTTCTGTTATTAGGCTCTTTTTACAACATGTCTGCTAATTTATTCCTATTGAAGTGAGTCAGGTCTATGCACTAGGAAAGCTGGACCTTTCTGATTTTATTTAAGTTAGATTTTCTCCAAATACTTTTTGGAACAGTCCAATGGTCTGACATTCTGGATATATCACAGTGTTTATCTCAGCAAGCTGTTTGAGCTGACAGCCTGGGAATATTTTCTCAAGATGTGTTAAAGGCCATAGGGGCAATGAACAGGGCCTTTGGTGCTAATAGTGCTTTCCATATTTACTAGAAATTTTTAGGAAAGTTTTGCATAAAGATCCTATATAGCTGCTATTGAAGCACTGCATTATTTTTTTGTGTGTGTGTTACTCTTTTTCAACACTGCTACTCATGAAAACTGCTAAACCGGTTCCCTTAATAGTAATATTGGATGCCAATGGTGATTACAAGAACTCATAACTTTTCTTTTTTGAATTTTTTTTTTAAAGAGTGTGAAAATTCATTTATGTGTTTTTGTGTTTTTTTTTTCTAAAATGTAAACCACAAATTTTATTCCCTTGTACTATTAATGCTGCAACCAGAACTAAACAGCAATCTCTTTGCTTGCTCTGTTCAGATTACTGCAGCTATCAGTCACTTACTGCCTGTTCAGCATCCTTTTCACACTGCTCCTAATTTTTTTCCTTCTGTTGCTAGGGAGGAATGTTCATTGATTTTTCTGTGGGGTTTTTGTTGTTGTTGTTTTGTTTTGTGCAGCAAAATAACAATTTATTGACACAGAAAAACTTTGCACATCCACTTGTATAATTCACTATATTCTTTTGTCAGATGGTATGCTATCTTGTCAGTAGAATCAAAGTTTATCATGTGATTTACTGTTGGTATGCCATTATTGTTAAAAATAATTGCCTTTTATTTTATTTCTGTGATCTGAATTAAAAATTGAAAAATAAATACTAAGGTTAGTAACAGAAGCTCTCCTGCAGTTCTGTTCCATGCTCAAATATGACCTTATACCATTAAATGGCAAAATTGTTACACAGGAAGGAAATTCAGAACATGGTGTAGAAAGTATAAATTACTGTGTTTTCCTGGTAGGCATACATGTCCTTTTGTTGTTTCTTTGATTAATGAACATTTCTCTTTTGTATAGTACTGCAATTGTTAGTGTATTAGAAAAGACATACCTGTATTCAATTTAACATTCAAATCACTTGGGAACCAAAATATGTGTAATCTTATGATCCAAAGCTCACATAGAATAACTAGTATTAGTCTAAATGGAGAAAATCACACATATTTCAAAATCAAGATGGAAGCTGTAAGCTAATACAAGGAAAAGATCAGTCGTTCTCTACATGTCCTTAAGAAAGTGTAGTGGCTTTTCTATTTGGACTTAAACAAGAAAACATCAGAGATCTGTTGGCCTCCATGATCTGGTGCTGATACTCTTTTGAATCCCTAGTTTCTTTTGCCTTTTGCTTGAGTAAAACTGGTTCAGCAAATCAAAAATATGCTAAGTCTGTTTAAAAAAGGACTTTTGTTTGATCTTAAAGCACAGACTGTATCAGGCTATCAATAAACATGTACTTTTTGCAATATAAATGACATTCAAATGGTATTCTAGGTCTCAGGCCATTTTGCTTTCGATCTGCCAGATGAACTCTGCTCCAGCATTTGCTATGTGTGTAATTAAGTCGTCTTTTCCCAGGGCTTGCACAGTCAGAGTATTATTTGGTCAGCTGTCAGACTGTTGTCCAAAATAATACAGACCAAATTATTGGTATGGACCCGTACCCCACTGACAATATGACTGAATGCATTGTCATTTGCTTGTGCAAATTTCTTTATGCCTCCTTTTTACCCCTAGTGCCATGCATATTTTAATTTTTTTTCAGACTAATATTCCTGAACCTACCATCAAGCCCAAAAACAGAGGGTGTAGTATTCCTGCAGTTCAAATACTCCTTTGTGCTGTCAGCACTAGAAGTAGGCATATGCATTTCAGCAGTAATCCTGTTCACTGAAACTGTTAACGTGTTTCTGGTAATAACAAGGGCATCTCCACACCAAGGAGAGTGGGGCAGATTTGTTTCTATATCTGTATAGATGCAAAATTCTGGAGCTACTGCTACTATTCCCTCTGTCTGAAACCCTAGTGTGTATTTGGGAATAGAGTAACAATTCCAGCAGTTCCTATGACCAGTTTGTCATGAAAATATTATGATAGTAATGTCTTTGATCTTTGGTGTCTTCTCATAGTCTGGTATTGGCCAAAAGGCATGAAGCATCACATGAATATCTGCATCATAACATAAACACTTAGAATCGGGCCAGCATGTTTAATGTATCTGATGCAAGTGGAGCTATAGGGGCCAGAAGTACCCCAGGTGTATGTGGTGGCAAGCTAAAATTAACTGCTGTCCTTAGAGTCATAAAGGAAAAGTAATCTCATTGCTTTCTTCCTAGAGACACACCGCTCAGAAGGGCAGTATGTAAACTGGGAAATACCATCACACCATCATAACCATGGGAGTAAGCAAGTGCATCAGTGTATATTCAGTATATAGTTGGTTTATGGAGTTGTAGATAATTGATAGTTTGGTTTAAGGTTGCCTGAGTAGATACCAAAATACACACCCACTGTGGATAATTGTAATGAAATTCATGTCCTTGAAGTTGACCTTTGGAAGGGAGGGAAAAGGAAGAGAAAGATACAGAGCTAAGTGCTTAGTCTTACTGAAGAGGTCACAAGTAGTTCAGTATAAAAATATTTGCAATGACAGAAAAAAGTAAAACAGTTCTTCGAGGTGTCAGTAGAGCCACTATTTCCTGCAGGCTCTCTATCAGATAGGGAAAGATTTCAATATAGCAAAAGAAATTGGATGCAAAGACCTAGTTATTAGAGGAAAATTATTAGGATACAGACAAAATTAATGTAAAACTGATAATTTTTTTCCTGAAATGCTCTAGGATTAGTAAGGAAGCTTAGAAGCAGGCTCTCATATTTTCACCACATAATGTATACTTTTTCTAGAAACCAGATTCCAAAATTCACTGACATCTTTTTTATAGCTTGTAATTTTATTAAAGATCCCAGTATTTAAATAAACTCCATTGTAGAAAACAAAATAAAGTTCTAAGATACATTTCAAGTTCTAATTTTATTTAATCATTTGCAAGCAAGAAAGAAATAGTCTGGAGACATTTTCAAGCATTTAGACAGTGAGCTGTGCAGACTCCGTTCCTAAGAGTTAAAACTACAGACTTTGGAGACAACCTTTGGAAACAAGCACGTTATCCAGCTTAGTAGATCCTCTGCTGTCTTTATTGTTAGGCTCATAAGGTAGCTCTGATCCATACATTTTCTGAAGCCTCTAATCCTTTTAGTGACTCAGTAAATCAGGACTTGAACAGAAGCTTTCAGAACCAAGCACTGCTTGTACAAGATAAAGGCTACCAATCTCTCTCCAATTTGAATAAAATACATTGCAAGGTAATGTAGAAATCCTGACTTTTTTTTTTTTTTTTTTTTTTTGAAGGTGCCATTGTGAATACAACATGCCATAAATACTTTTCCACTGCTCGTATTTTGGGGCTTTTTTACTATGCTGTTTTCCAGTTTCTATGTACCTTCTCTATCCTTCTTCAGGGAATGATAATATCCTATTTTAGGCTTCTTTCAGAAAATAGCCTAAGACCTTTAGTCAGATTTTACTCAGCTTTATTCAGGCACATTCATACCTATGAAATTAATTTTGGAAACAAATAAATATTACTTTATCTGTGATCAAACAGTTGAATAAAAGGTAAATTTTGCCTTTGAAAGTTGCCCTGTAGTTTAAAAAATTGCTTTTCTCAGAGCACAAGTCAAGGCAATAGTCACTTGGAGATGGTCAGCTTTAGGCAGTTCCAGCATAAGGGAGTTCACACCCTTAATTAGATATTACAGATTCCTGTCCAAAACATGAGGAGGACTAGAAGACTAAAAACAGAATTAGTAGGAGTCAGCATGGCTCACACAGCAGAAAAAAAAAAAAAAGCAGAGGAATGAAACTTAAATTAACTCAGCCAACTCCTGGGGAATTAAGGTGACTTTCTTTAGTCAGGATGCAATTAAAAAGAAGGAAGAAAACAGACAAACATGAGGCTTAAACTTCCTGAACATAACCATGAAATTAATATTTTTTAAAAAGAAAAATACTTTAAAAACATGCTATGGTTTCTAAGAAAAAAATTACTAAAAATCCTGAATAGTTAAAAAAAAGGAAGAGGTATTGACATACACTCATTGGTATCAGCAAAGTAAATGACGCCTCCAGTCAATTCATACGTACATTTCAACCTGTGCAACATCATCATAATAATACTGCTTGAAACAGATTAATGTTTTAAATTATCTCCTTATCCATCATAGTCGTGAAAAGAAGAAGAAAAGTTTCTAAAGATTCCTACTTACAATTTTCTTGTTCACGCACTGCTTCACTCAAATCCATTAATTCTCTAGAAACTAAAGCAGCATGCATTTTTCATTATCACACTTATGAATCATCTTGACTGCTTTTGTGTACTATTTTTTCTACTTGCAGTACAAGTTATTTATTTTTAAGGATTTTTGTTTGCCTGTGTTTGACAACTCTTCTGCTTTTTCTCTGCTGGTATTATAGGGACCAACAGGATTGTTTTCTTCATCTTGTTTGCCACAGGACTGCATATTTATTTTTTATTTATTCCTGTTGTCTCAATCCTGCATCTTGTGCAGCAAGCTACCTCAGTCTTCTTTAGAACATTTTTTGAGGATTGCAGTTTTCAGCCTCAGAAACCAAATGTGTTACTCTGTTTCTCCCTGCTGAATGTCAAGAATGCAATTTTGCATTTACTCTTAGGGATCAATTGACTTTCCTCTCACTTGTATTCTGTATTTCTCCTATTCTGTCTTTATGAAGTTCCCCTGACCCAAGTTGTCCATTCCATATGTTTGGTCTTCTGCCATGTTATTATATGGCAAAAAATGATATAAAATGTTGTCTTCAAAGTAACTATCAGTGCTTTAAGAGACTATATTACAAGGAAACTCATTAGTCTCATGTTGCATTATATAAGACATAATGTTAAACAGGAAACAAAATTATAAAAGCAGAAAACCCTAATCAAAGGTGACTTTATGGATTGATATTCACACAAGTTCAGACATTTAACTCAAGCTAAATTAGAATCATTTCCCTTCAAGTGGAAGACAGAGACCTAACTTTGGGCTGCACCTCATGTAGAAATCTACTGTAGTAGGATACATCCCACTTAGCTTTTGCCACCATGAATTAGGTGTCAAATGTGAGATAGTGGTCTAGGCTTCCTCTGTAATTCAGAGAAAGAGAAAGTCCTTCCAGAGAGTGGTAAATCCAGTTTTGAAATAGGTGTGAAAGATGGGATAAACTGCTTTTCAAGAGTATTTTTTATGACTGCAGAGAAAGAATGAACTCTTAGAGTAAGCACCTATATGTCAAACTGATTATTTGAGGCCACATGAACCTTACCAATCTAGAGTGACATGGACTCTCCTTACCAGGGACTGTAATGTATCACTCCTCTGAAAAAATAACCCCATGTATATCTAAAACCATCGTAGGTGTCCAGATTAGTTCTGAGAAGTATTTGTTCCCATACTCTGCCTGCTGTTTTGAGTTGTCGTACATACCAAGTAGACTTTCATCCACTGAATTGTGAAAACTGATAGAATTGGAGAACAATCAAATATTACTATTAATAAATATATTGTCAGTTGACACAAGGCATCTACTATTCCACAAGACATGATTTTCTACTTTTTGTCTGCAAGATTTCAATGGATTCTCTTAACTCATCATCCTGAACTTGAACAGTGATACCGTATGTAGGGTATGAAGTTACAAGCACAGGTGGAGTACTTGCAAGCCATAAGAACATATGTTCATGTTTAAAATTATGCAATGGAATCTAAATTTATTGTATTTTAAGTGAACTTGTCATCTTTAAGTTGTGGGAGAAATTTCTGCTTTTGCTAAGATTAAGCTCTGTCCGATCTCTTCTGGATAGAAGATCACACAAAATCTGATCCTAGCGAATAAGCTCGGGGAGTCACCTAGTTCATTTTCCTGTCCCAAAGTTATAAATCAGTTCTTACCACTCCTCTTAGTTGCTTTTGTAATCTGTCCTGATTGTGCCCCAGTATTTGAAATGCTACAATCTCTTAGACATCTAGTTAAGTTCTTTTTTATTCTTACCCTGAGAATAGTTAGAAACTCTAGAGAGCAGAATCCATCATAATTTCATTTTTACAGCACTAAAAGTGCATTTGAAAAGAAGGGCCTCACATGGTGTTTAAATACAACCATGTCACAGTGTTTGCCAGATACTACAGGGTCAGGGCACTTGTTAGGACTGCAAGACCTTTAATTTAAATTTAAATTTAAAACCTTCTGGGAATTGAGAAGATTCCCCTAATCCCCAGACTGTACCACATCTTTGGTATATAGTGAGTAACTGTTACCTCTCTAACAAGATGTAAAAACCTTTGCTGAGACGTGCCACACCTATGAGTTAACTGTCTAGCTTATTCTTTTAGTCTCTTACTCACTGATTATTTGTGTTGTATATTCAAATGGAACAGTATCATCGGTGGTCCATGAGAGACCAGTTATTAAAGAAACAGTATTTTAAGCAAGGTTCATTTTTTTGAGGACAGTGATTTAAACAGTGGTCTCAAACATTCCAGTAAAGTGCATTAACAACTAGTAATTTATTTTTTTTTGCTGGATTTGAAAGATTTTTTATTTCAAAAATATTTTATGCAGTGCAGCATAATGTAAGACTGAATGCTTAAAGACTGGAAATGAGGTTAATGTGAATTTAGAAGGGACAAATCCCTAGACTGTAGGGTTAATAAAGCTCTGTGCTGTGAATATATCTGACCTGAACTATGGACATAACTTTAGTTACTGTGGCACAAAAAGAGGAATTTGGATTCTGGTGGGGGTGGTCAGCTAGACTAAATCCTGCTCTTCCATGGCTTATCTAAAAGGTTCAATAGCTCTGTCTTTAAATATACCTTTAAAAATATGTTGAAATATAAGATTTCAGATATGATTTTGAACAAAGAGTTTACATTTGTCATGTCTTTTAACACAGAATACAGAGCTTAGGAAGCACCATTTTCCACACATTTTTATGCCTGTTATAATTTAT
Organism: Formicarius rufipectus; assembly: GCA_013399695.1. Taxonomy (NCBI): domain Eukaryota; kingdom Metazoa; phylum Chordata; class Aves; order Passeriformes; family Formicariidae; genus Formicarius; species Formicarius rufipectus. The sequence continues at coordinate 660,450 of VXAU01000439.1, read as the reverse complement.
GTTTGTTGATTAGTAAGGCCTGACATCTCTCTGTATTTTGGGATGGAAATCAAATAATCCAAAATAAAGTTTATTTATTTAAGTAAACAGTTTGTCTGCTCACTAGACAAAGTATGTGATAACTTCTGTTCTCTGTATTAAGTACTTTCTAAATTTGCAATATAATTTTAAAAAAGTTTAAATTGAGGATTGGTGGTTAAATAATTGCTTTGAATGACTTTTTATCTAAGCTTTTATGCTGGACTATGCAGCGTAAAGAAGACTTTGCCAATGCTCTGCTTCTCACTGGTAGCAGTTAGTCATCTGTTTAAAAACACAGACTTTAAATGCATTCAATGACTTCATTTTCAGTAAATATTCCACTAACTTATAAAGGCTAAAACTGATCTTTTAAAGTATATTTACAAATATAGTTAAATATTTTAACTATGAGTTCAAGAAGCGTTTGGACAATGCTCCCAGGCACCTGGTGTGACTCTTGGGGATGGTCCTGTGCAAGGCCAAGGGTTGGACTTGAAGATCTTTGGAGTTCCCTTCCAAATCAGCATATTCTGTGATTTTGTGAAATATTAAATATTTTTCCCAGTTTGCATTTGATTTTAAATTTACCACATCTGTGTTTTTAAATTTTTTTTCCAGATTTGTTTTCATTTGCTTTACTACTTTGATGCCAGGGATGTCTGCTTCATCCCTGTGTTCTTCTGTGTATTTTGTGATGACTTAGCATTGCTCATAACAAGGCTATTTATGAAAGTAAGCCAGACATGATAGATAGGAAAAAACCCCAGTAGCAATAATTTCCTTGCAGTTCTAGGTATGGATAACATGGTTCCCCAAAATCAAATCTTTTCAGTTTGAGTTTTCTCACTCAGAAGAAGCACAATGGAAGGAACCTAATACCTCACAGCACTTCAGACACATCCTTGGGCATTTTATAGAGCAACTAATGGACCATCTGCACAAATAACTGCTGGAGTTCTATAGCTTTCTTCTGAATTTAAGCAAACCCTGTTTCTTCAGTCTTTTGCTCCAGAGCAAGTCTTTTGCCTCTTATCCTGACTCCTTTCTTAAAGCCCAGTACCCAGTTCAAGCATCTATCCCTGTCTGTAGGAGTAGAAATGGTACTTCTTATTCAGTATCTACAATACTCCTGTTTATGCATCTCAGTAGTACATTTTTTCACAATAAGACAGCCATTGATTCACTTTTGCCTATGAACCAGAGTGGCTCGCAGGTTCTTTTTTGAAGAAATTGTACCAAGTCATCTTGCAGTTGTACTTTTGGTAAACCCCAGAGTAATACTTTACACTTACTTTTTTCTTTTCTTTTTTTTTTTTTTCTCTTTTAATTCCATTGATCTACTCTCCAATTTTATTCTAATTCTCCATTCAATCTGCTTATATACCCTCCAGAGCCTAGTATAAAGTACAACTGTAATAAATTACTCTTTTATTTGCTAATCTAATTTACTGATAAATAAAGTTTTAATGGTTCTATACTCAATCTCTTCTACCTTTGGACAATGAACTATTAGTTTTAATTTAAAAAAAAAATAGTTAATAGTTAAAATGCTTTACCAAGTGCTTTTGCACCCATCTTCCTTCAGTTTCACCACAGTATTTTTATTTGATTGCTTATAATAAAGTCTCATGGAAATATAAAAAAAACTTTCTTTAAGTTAATATGTATGATCTTTTCTACTTTCCACAAGGTCTGTTGCCTGGTTTGGAAGGAGACTATACTGATTTAATGCCAGAGATTCCCTACAAAACATTCAGGCTATCCTTTAAAGACCTTCAAATTATTTGCTTGTTTATTGCAGTATTTTTCCAAGAATTGCAGTGAATAACTAGTTTGTAAGTTTCTAATTCCCCCTATACTCCTTTTAAAATGTGTTAGAATTCCTTGTGGAATCTTATTTATCACCTACAATTAGCATGGCAATTAAGAAATTCTCTAGAAAACAGAAAACATGGATTTAAGCCTCAAGACAAATTTTGAACCTAAGACATTCCCTCCCTTAGCAGTATGTTAACCTCAAGGCAGTTATGCAGAAACCATTTCATTGCAATCTAGAAGGAAAGGAATAAATCCAGGTCCAGCCTACTCTCAAGCAAGAATTCACTCCTGTGGACCACAAGGAGGCAGGAATGGCTGTCTGGTATGTTGTATGGAATGACACACATCATTTCTGGAGAGGATGGATTTCAGACATGTCACTATCCTAGGATTTTTATTGTCTGGGTAGCAGGGTATCACATTTTTGTGTTGTCATTTCAAGTCACTGACATACTGCTATGTGCTAAATATGTCACGTGGATGCCAAATTACCAGTTTTGAAAGCTACTCCTGGGACCAACCGTTTGAGTATTTCTGTTTGGTCTCTTTAGATCTTCTTTGAATAGAGGATGCAATGTGATTTTAGGCTAAGGGTTTCCAGCTGAAAATACCAGAGGCAGGGAGAGCACAAGAGCAAACTATTGGAAGAACAGGTCTTGGGAGCAGAACTGATAGACACTAAGTTGAGCTTTCTGAGGGAAGAACTGTCCAACTATAGGCTTACTGGATTTTTGCAAGGTTAATAGCATCTTTGTAAAAAATAAAAGTCAAGGAGTACATGTGTAGGGCAATGTAATTCCCTTGCAAGAGAATGAAAAGCTCCCAACACTCCCAAAATGCAGTTTGGCAGAAGCTCAGCATTTTTCTACTGGGATTTTTAAGATCTTTGCGTCTTATACAAATTGCTCTTTGTCTCATGGATCTTGGCCAGACAAAGTCTAATTTGATAGTGCCTTTCCTCAGGCAGGCCAAATGACATGAGCTGTGGGTCAGTGCCTGTAACTGGTAGGTGCTCTTTGTACTCTGCTGCCATGGGAGGCATTGAGTATCTCCCAATTGTTGTAATGACATTATGTGCTCCTTTGCCCTTATCTAACTAAACTTTCACTTCCCACCTTTGTGTCAGGCAGAAATGTTACCTGAAGAAATACTGAGTGGTAGTGAGGAAAAAAAAAATAAGAAAAATTATTTTTAATCTCTTTTGATCAGTCTACCATTACTGGATGCCAGTTTAAGGTTGTTTTATGAATCACTTCCACAAAATTGTGAAGAAGAGGAAAAAGACATGATTCATTTATGAAGCACACAGGACATTCAAGTGCTTTGACTCTGGTCATTGCAGCAGTACAAACAGCAATTAGAATGCAGAGAAAAGGCAGGTTGTTTCCTACTACTGGTTCATCTTATTTGCAACCTGTTTTTGCACAAAGCACCACAGCTATTTATAAACTGCAAGTGGGAGCTGAGAATAGGAAAAGCTTTTTTGTTCACGGGAGGACAGTGCTAGGAGAGCAATACTATAGCTAAATTGGGATGGCCTCTACATAGTCCTATTTTTATGATTATAATACTGCTAGTATTCTGGGGACTGAAGTCTCACAGACATGGACTCAGCTTCATGTAATTTATCTCATCTTAGACATAAAAATAAAGTTATGTTAAAAATCTGTCATTCTTTTTTTACTAAAACAAAGATGAGTAAAGCTTTTAGACCTCCAATTTTAGCTATATGAAATTAATCAATAGGAGAGGCTGCTCATCAGAAAATACAGTTTACCAGAGAAAGCCAAAAGGTGATTATTAAAATACTGAGTTATTCTGAGGAAAGAACAGGGACATGGGTGGGACATGTAGATGCATTAAGGGAAAAAACATCTTCCAAAAATCATGCAATGGTAGAAAATTCAGTACAGTTCCAGCAGATCTGCGTATGCCTTCAAGTGAGCATCTTGGATATTATTTTTCTGTTTCTCCTTTGTTTTGTTCTAGTTTAAAAGAAGGTGCTGCACAAGGAAGAGTGGAACCTAAAATTTCCAATCTATCATACTCTTTTCAAAGGGAAATATCATTCCAAAACTTTGGATGCATTGGGATAAAATGCTGTGGAAATACTAGCTAGCAGCATATTGACTTAGCTTCAGTGTGAGCTTCTACCAAACTATTGGATTCTATTGCTAGAAGAGGCAACTGCAACCCAGTGCACCACCTGCTTTTTCTAAATAGATGTCACAGAACTACATATTAAAAGACATGCTTTTAAGTTTTCTAAAGAAAAAGTTTGAATCTGTCAAAACTGTTCTTCAAATCTGGCAAGATACTTGCCTTTCACTTCAACATAGCAACAAAATAACAGTACAACATGTCTGATTTCCTTCTTGAAATTATGGAAAAGGAGTTTGCAGTTTTGATTTGCAATATTTTCTAACTGGAATTAAAATCAATGCATTATGCTCAGTTCATCACTAAAATACATTTTAAACCTCCTGTTCATCCTCATTCAACACAATTGTCTTCAGAGGCAATGAGGAGTGAGTCACCACTAGAGTAATTACTGGGTTTAACACTTCTTGGTTATGACTAGCAAAATATAGCTAAGAAACTGATAGCTTCTCAATTTGTACAAAAAGCCATTTAAGAATAATGCCACTTATACAGCACTTGTTAAATGTAAAACAAGTACAGACAACTCCCAGGTAATAATTGCCCATTGCTTTTTGTCAGGGTATAGTGAGTTGGAGGTGTGAGAACAGAAAGGCAAAGGGAGATACTCCATTTAGTTGTCCAGGTTGTCTAAAGAAATAATAGAAAAGAAATGTAGAACAAAGACATGAAGATAAAGTAAATTCCCTTTTCAATGTACATGAGGTTTAAGTAAAGTTATATGCTCATAAAATTACAAAACAAAATCATTGATGTTGCTATCTGATAATTGCAATTTAGTTACACAAAAACATAAATATCGGTATTCGCAGAGTGCTGGTTTTGTTCCAATATGTATTTAAAGAAATATTTGTTAATATTGCTAATATTTCATTAATGCTGGAAAGGGTTAGATTAATTAGAAAGTTAACAAGCTTTCTTATTCAGATTTTTCAAAGTCACTCTGGTTATACTAGAAGAAACAACTGTTTATGTGTGTAAAAATGCCTGGTTGAAACTGGCCATCTTTCTTCTCTGATTAAAGGAAATCAAGTCATAAGATGGCAGCTGTTTGGAGTTGCAAACATTATTACAATTATTTGATGGAAGCACAATCATTATCTGTTTCAGACATCAAATAGAAAAATGTACAGGAAGAAGAGGTTTTGGATAATATTCTGACAAAATGAAACAGTTTGTATCTCTGGAGGAAGGTTTGGAAAAGGCAGATTAGAAATGGGATCAAGACAGGTCTGCAACAGCACATCTATCTGGTTGGTCTTTACAGGGAATTTATAGAGAACAATGTTGATGGCACAGTCCTGCTATCTTTTACTATATTTTTAAAACTTCTTTTATCTTTTGAGAATTCTGATGAAGCATTTAGAAGATGTTTCTTCTGTTTTATGATGCTTGAAATGTTGGATTCAAACTCTCTTCTAACTGTAACACAGGTTGGTCTCTATGTATTTTGTAGGAAAGCTTACAAAATTGCTATTATTGATATAACATGGGCAACCACAATGCAAAGCACAGTTAACTAAATTTTTACAACTTTCAAATTTAGGCTGTAATGTTTAAAAGCTGGGTTTTTTTTATTATGGTGTTGTATTTAATCCCTAGCAGTTTGCTACGTCTAACTGATACTTACACATATATTTGAATGCTATTATAACACCCATAATTTGTATGACCTTCATTATGGATGAATTGGCAGCAGCAAAACAAACCTTTTGGAAAAAAAACAAAACAAAACAAAACATAATTTTTGTCTGGGAAAAGTTCCAGTGAATAAAATAACTTTAGTCTGCATCTTATTCATACTGCATTGCTTAGAATAGGGGTCTTTTTTGCACAGGACTCTGTTTCTGGCTGGCATTTTGGGATGTTTCTCACATGAAGGATTCATCAAAAGTTTTATGTTCTCTTTATAATTGTGATCTTTAAACTTACTAAAATATGGATGGTATTCCAGACTTATCTTTGATATATTACACCAAAAGGTGCAAGTTTGTTTTTTTTGTTTGGTTGGTTGGTTTGGGGTTTTTTTTTTGGTTGGTTGTTTTTTTTTTTCATGATTTTCTTCTGCATGTTTTAGTTTGTCTCTAATTTAGCACTGAGATAAAGGACTTTTGCTTTGTAAAATTAATTTGCTATGGTGAACTTCTCCTTCTGCTCTTTTAATCTTTGTTGATCTGGATTTATAGTGACCGCTCTTAGAGAAATTGTTTTGTATAACCTATTTTGGGTTTGGCTTTTATTTTTAAATGTGGTTTTCATCTTCAGGATTATTTCTGGTTTATATTAGTTGAGTTGCTGTTTCCTTCGTGACCTACTTGGCTGTCACACTGTCCAGACTCAGTCTTTTTGACTATGCTCTTTTTTAATAGGCTGTTTCTAGAAGTCTGTCTGCTTGAATAGCATACAAATAAAACAACAGTTTTCTGTTTCAAGCCTTCTTTCTGTCAATGTGCAGAATTTGCCACAGCATCTGATACTTTTTGTGTCTTGCTATGTTGGCTTTAGCTATGGCATTGAAGTGAATGTATAGTTTTCTATCAGCTGTAAGTTATTGAATACTACAATTTCTAGTTTGTTCAAATTCTAGTTAAAACATCAAGCTGTGACTTTTCCTTGGACATTGTATATGTAAATATGGCACTTTCTTATGAATTAAATCTATTCCCTTATTAATTGATAGCCAGCCCTGTAAAAACAAGCCATTGACAAAACAAAGTTGAAAATACTTTCCTGCTAACCCATTCACATCTCCAGATTTAACATCAAGGACATACTTGTATGGCTATCTTTAGCTGGCAGCAGTTAAAAATGTTATAAAATGTGTGGACATGTAGCACAGACTAAAATTTCTAACCTTCAAAGTCAAGTGATGCTAAAACAAACTGGGCAGTAAAAATGTCCCTTAGAGGTGAAACAGAGCAAGAAATGATAATTTATCTGTCCTGCTGTTCCTTTCTGTGATTTCATAGCCTGTAGGCAAAAATCTGGGACCAAATCCTTTCTCCATTAGTGTATTGGTATTTTATTTTTCCTTATGGTCAGCAACTGAAAGATTAAGAGCCTTGTGCTCAGGTAGCACAACTACAGAGCAGTGAGCAAGTTGTCAAACACTGAGGGACATTGTCTCTTCAGTGACTCTTCAGCTCGCACAAGAGTTGCAAACATGCAAGGTTGGTTGTACAGTGAGAAAATGCTGTAAACGCAAACTACTGTCAGTAGTGATTAATAACAATTACGAGTAGACACAATTGTGGCAGTCAGAAATAAGTAAGTTTCTATTAATTCTGTAGAATTTGCCAATAACTACAGACTTAAAAGTACTTCTGCAGCAAAATCCAGTGTATTAAAGACTACAGACATATGCACAAACATAAAAATGTGAGTAAGGTTGAGAATCCAAGCACCAGAAAGTTTTTAAGTACCAGAATGAAAAATATGTCTGCAATCTTAATTTGGCATCCCAGCGCTTATGTGTTATGACATGGAAACATATCTTTAAAATATTACCTAATTCATTGCAGCTGTCAGTGCACACTATTGAAATTCTCTGAATCATTGCCTTTGTCACAGATTTTTCTATGAGATGTATCTCTTGCATCTGAAATCACCATGAAAATGCATTGATTTATTACTCTATGTCACGTGAAACAGTGGAATATTTTACCCCATCTGATTTGTAGGAAGCTGAAGTATGGAGAGGTTAAAGTCAAAAGGATCTATTATTTTCATATATCTAAGGGAGAAGACTGAGGCCTCATTTTTCAAATAAGGTAGTATTTTTAGTAAGCCGTATGTCTGGAGCAGAGATTCCTCTGACAACTGTTAGTCTGAGTGCTTAATACTTAAAAAAACAGATTAGGTGGTTGCAGTTTTCACTTCTTGTCCCAGGCGCAGCAGCTGGGACAGCCAGGAAAGGGAAAAAATTTCCTAAACTTGTGTATGAGCTCATTCATTCACTTTATGGAGATGGTGCAGGAATAGTTTATTCATTATTACAAGTCTTGTAAAGTTTTATTGTGTTAAGTGAGTACAGAATTTCTAAGGATTTTGACTTGTCTTGCACAGTCTCTCTGGGTATGTGTAAGTGGCACTTTAAAGCTTGAAAATGTGGCCTTTTAAGATGGTATTTCATAGAGGCGATGACAGGTTCATCCTTTAAATGTCCATATTTCTCTCAAGTTCAAAATCATGGCACAAAAGGAGGAGTGGAAGACAGGGGAAGAGTGAGATGGCCATAAAATATTGCCAAGAAAAGATCTCAGATTTTTTTTAATGTGTAGAAAACAACCTGATTTTCCATATTCTCTTGTCACAAATAACCCAAGTGTTATTGTTGATGTTTTCTAAAAGTTTCCAGGCTCAGCCAGATTTCCAGTATGGAAACTGTCATCTGAAACAACTGATGTTGGGCTGGTTATAATTGATCCAACTTCTACTGGAAAGTACTGGCTTTGGTTATCTCAGCCACCTGCCCTTTCACTAATTCTAAGGGGATCATTCTGCTCCAAATCACAGCAGTACAAGACCAAAATATTTTCATTTTTGTCAAAGAAACAACATCAGTGCAAAAGTGATGTCAAATAATAAAAATAATATCAAATAATAAGAATTTTAGGTAATTTATTTGGTTAAGAAACACATGATGCCTAGTATAAATGTCGTGAATGCTGAATAGCTAAAAACAGGTAGTAAAGGATGGCTTTTTTGCCTCATTAAGTATTTAACAAATATCTCTAAGTCCAGTTACTTTTCCAGACACAGTCTGGCAGTTTTTCTAGGAGAAAGCTTAGCTTTTTTTCCAACTTGTGTTCAGTTGTCTGCATCCTGACAATTAGAAATCTCAGATAAGCACTAAGTCACTTGGAACCTGATGGTCAGCGGCCACTTCATGCAAATTTTAATCAACAGCCCTTTATATTAAATATTCTGTTCTTAAAAATCTAACCAACATGAGAACATCAAATGAAGCTTATGCAGAAACAGAAAACTATGTAGTTCCTTACTTCTAAACCTCCCAAAAAAGTGGAATTCCACAAGATATAAATGGAAAGTTGCCTTACCTTTCTCAGCATGAACATGAAGTCTGGTTTTACTCTTCATGCTGCATTTAGTAAAACAGAAAGAGAGGCAGTGGTGGGGAGAACAGAAGAGTAGACTTAACTGCTTCCCACCAGACACTCTGGCAACATTAGATTATGTACTTCCCAAGGAGCTCATGCTTAGCTATGATGGTCATGTCCTTTCATTCCCTGGTTTGTCCCAACCACATGGGCCATAAGGAAAAGATATTCTACTTGAATAATTGTTAAAGTATTAATGCATTTAATCTTATTGGTATCTTCATATATCAAGGTTTTTTCGTCAGTGCAGTTTTAACTAGCACAAAATAGCACAAATTTTAAATAGCACAAAAGGAGGAACTTCGCCATTTGAAACTTACCCATCATTGAAGTAAATCTGCATTTTGATACAAGAGGTCTGATTTAACTCATGAAGAATGATGATCACAAAGTGTCTGTTTTCTATTGCATTTGTTTTCTATTAATTTTAACCAATTTCCATTAGAAGTGGCAAATTAGCATTCATGTTACTAATATGTTGGTTACACTTGCAAAAGAGGAGTGTTAGGACTCCTATTAGCTTTCTACGTGATTCCAAGAACTACTTTCATTAAAATGGAAAGATGTTGAAATATGCAGGTTTGCCATGGCTGAAATATTTCTCAGATATGTCCATTTTCATGAATCTTCAGGAGAATCTAGTACTATGATAGATCTCTGGCAGGGTTCTCTAATTACTATTAGTGGTCACACTTGAGTTCTTGAAATTTAAAGAGTTGTTTCTACAGAATTTCATTTGGGAAAAAAAGTCTCCTTGTTTTTCTTTTTACTCCACATCAAAATGAAAGGGATCTCAGAAGTTATTGGCAAATGGAATTGTTTTCCACATAATCTCAGTAATTAACTTTCTTTCCAGTAGAGTTACTAAGTACAGTAGCTACTGCACTTCATCTTTATTAACAGAGGCATGGCTGGCAAATCTGCTTCTGTTACACTTCCTGAAATGTAGTTTAGTAACTAGTGTGTGTCAGATGTCAGCTCTGCTCTTTCTCTAGGGGTACTTCCAACAAGAGAATACATATTCTGTCTGTGCTATACTGGCATTTTCTGAAGCCATTCTTCAATTTTCTTGCCCAAGACCCACGGAGGACTCAGAAAAACATGGAAAGAAGATTTTCAAACTACTGCATGAATAGTTCTAAATATACAGTGCTTTCATCATCATAAGTTAGGGAAAGGCAAAAATGCCATTTCAACCAACTGTTCCACAAAAAACCCTATCTTACTGCCCAGAAAAATAAGTATTGTTGCTGTGTAGTGAAAGAGAGAGATGTGTATGATAGATTTTTGTTTTATACTTCTAGTCTGTTTTTGAAATGATAATACACATCCACAGACATGCATACCTGCCCATCCTTCTGCTTGTGTGTATATATATGCATAGTGTACATATAACCATGTTTCGGTATGTATTCTGATGTGTATAACATTTTTTTTGTGAATTATATAAACTAAGATAATGAAATACTGTTACATTCTTTATCATCAATTTCTAAAAATGTATGGTTCTATTCAATTTTAAAAAGTCCTTTCAATTACCATCAGAGTGCTTTATTTCTTAAATATGACTACAAACAGGGAAGTATAAGTTAATTTGATCTTTTTATTGTAGAAGGAAAAAGAGGTTGTGAAGACATGACTGGGGAAAGAGGAAAGGGAGAGAAATGAGAAATTTTAGTCTTATAAGGCATTGAGTAAAAATAAAGATCTAGGCTATGTTACAAGAAGAAAAAAATGAGAGGAAGTTAAAATCATCTGTCCTGAACTCATTATGTCACTCAGAGATAGGAAATACCACCCTCAGAAATCTGAATACTGTTGAACCAATGACTTGTCAATCACAGGAGGATTTCAGTGAACTGATTCCAAAGCCTTATTTACACCACTGTAGGAGTTACTGATGAGGATTGGAGAATTGCAAGGCTTATTTAGGTAATTTCAGAAGGAAGTTAATTGAAATAAAAAAATGGAATGAGCAAAATGGAAAAAAGGTAAGCTAAATAAAGTAAAATAAGAGAACAAAAGAAAGAAAACCTTGTTCTGGAGTGTTTTCTATTTTAACAGACTAGCATGTTTCCTATTTTCCTGAAACAAATTTTTGTCCAAAGTTATCAATTGATGTCCATAAGTAACAAGTGCTGGATGCTCTAATGCTTCTTTAGATAATGAAAAGTGATTGTGATACTTTGGAGTCAGGCTCCAAGAGTAGCTACTCTATGTGAATATTTCATGGCATGACTTGCTTGACCTACCTAACTTCTAGTTTGGAGCATTAGAGTGAGCAACAGATGAACATTTTTAAGCTTGAATGCTCATTTAAGTCTAAAATTAAACCTGAAATAAATAACCAGGGGTAGGCCATGTTGGTGGAGCTAACATTTCTGAGCAATTTCTTTCAAACAATGTGCTTCTTTCACTGCGTGCATGGTTTCTGAGAATTCACACTTGAAAATGTTGGCTTCGTTTCTCAGAATATTTCTGTGCCATCTGTAAGTTTTCCACTCCCTTGTTTTGCATTGTCCATCTGTTTAGACTAAGCATTTTCTCATAGGTCCTGAACACAGTGTGTTATCCTAGAAAGTTATGTGAATGGCTATTTATCTGTTGGTCTCAGAGCCTTGAAATTTTTTGGCCTTGCATTTTCTCCACAATCCTTGCAGGGTGGGGAGATAATGGTTCTCTCTATTGTCTGAGGCACTAATGTCTAATACCAAAAGATGCTTAAAGCAAATGTCTTTACTCAGGTAGTGCCAACTTCTGCTTTGAGGAGACATAATCCTGCAATTCATGTACTGTATGAATTTCTGCCACTGACATCCTTCTGCCGCCTTACACTGGATGTAACTGCATTGCTTGGGGACCTACACTAAAAACTATCTCCTGCAGGATTGCCAAACCAGACATCTTCTCAGCCATCTTTTTATAGGGACTCTGTTTAGAGGATGCTTTCATGCCATTTCCAGTGAATGACATAAAGACTTTTACAGGCTATGTGGTAGTGGATATATTCTTTCCAAAAGAGAAATGTTGGTGGTTTTACGTTTTTGGTTGGTTGGTTGGTTTGTTTTGTTTGGGTTTTTTTCTACTCATGGAAGACAAAACAAACAAAAAATTCAAATTTTCATTCTAATATATCAGGATCTGGAGCAGTCTTCCCCTTTTATGTGAGAGCATCTTAATCAACAAAATATGGGTTAGGGTAAGGAGAGAAAAATACACACTGAAGCAGTTTCAGTTTTATGAAGTAATTATTTACTTGTAGAGAAAGAAAAGACAACAGAGCAGTTTTAAACTGGAAGATAAGACAGTCAGGCTTAGATTTCAGTTTTAGTATATCTTACATTTTACACAACTTTGAAAAGTAAGACCTTGGGCTTGACAAAATGGAACAAGATCCTTTATGGAGGATATAATCTACAATTTTTAAAAAATCATGTCTTTCAAAAGTCACTATAGGCAAATACTCCCAAATCTTCATTCTCAAAGCCTAGCCATGATGGTAGGCAAATACTAAATATTAACAGATACTGATGTATCAGAAGAGAGAAAGAATCACTTCAACCTTTAGGCTAATGACAACTTATTTTGAGGATAGTTTACGTAGTGCTTTTCGGCATTTTTGGCAAAATTAAATGCAACAGGATATTCCTTGTCTGTTACTGCAACAAGAAAGAAAAGAGTTTCATATTCTGCCACTCATCTTACATTTTTCATAAATGCTTTATACATCATGAAAAATTAATGATGGGACTTTAAAATTTCTGTGTGCAATACACCATGGACAGGATATGTATAGACTAGGCAAGGGCTTACTGTATCACCTGTAAAGCTCATTTCCCTTGCACTTAGGCATATTGACCTCTTGATATAAACAAAAAGAAATAAAACTTTACTAAAATCATGGAGGAACATCCAAGACTATAGTGATATAATCAGAAAAGAAGTCATAGAATCATAGAACGATTTGGGTTGGAAGAGACCTTGAAAGGTCATCTAGTTCCAACTCTTCTGCAGTGAGCAGGGACATCTTTAACCGGATCAGGTTGCTCAGAGCCCCATCCATGCTCAGCTCTATCAAGGGTATATGGGTGGAAGGATGCCAAGCCCTCTGTAAAACTCCACAGGTTCCAGCTCCAATTAAAGGGACAAAAAAGGGGTTCCTGTTTGGGTGGAAGCATTCCCATTCCTCCTGAACTGCCAGTGCAAAACTCTTTCCTCAGATTTACACCATAACCACTGTGAGGGAGCAAGCAGATATTTCTTCCTGGAGAACTCTAAAGTGACCCAGATCAAGGCAAACATAAAGCACAATGAAAATGAAGTTGTGAAGGGCTTTAGTGTGTAACAGCAGGAAGAATAATGAGGACTTGAGATCTGGCAGAACTGCAGATCCCAGAGGGTTGTGATCAGGGTTTAGTGGGAGGCCTCTCACTAGTGGTGTCCTGCAAGGTTCAGTACTGGGCACAGTATTGCTTAACTTGTTCATCAATTACTTGGATGAAGGGGTAGCTGCCTCCACAGCAAGTTTGCTGATGACACAAAGCTCAAAGGAGAGGTTGATATCTCAGAGTGCCGTGCAGCCCTTCAGAAGGGCCTCAAAAGGTTGGATAGGTGGGTGGAAAAGAACAGTTCGAAGTTCTGCTCATACAAGAGCAAGTATGAATATAGCAAACTTTAACAGTTCTACTACACAAAATGAAACATGAATTCAAGAAAGACATTATTTAAGCATGAATTAAGAATATTTAATGCTGTTATTTGTACAAAGTCAGAAAATATAACAGTTGATCACATTAAAAATGTCTATCATCAAAATTAGAGGGACTTTCATAAAAATACATTGCAGAAATATGATTTAGAGACACATACGAAGGACTTTTTCAGGGGAGTACTGATGTGTCCCCAGCCTCTGAATCACTGCTGAGCTCAGTGGGAGACTTACAAAGTAGAAATTGTGTAGTCCAGACTGACCATCACCACCTCTGTTAGTTCCATCCTCATTCCACTCCTTTTCTGAGGTTTTAAAGAGAAAAATAGATGTCAGAAGGCAGTTATGCTGTAATGATTATGAATGGATGTAGAAGTTTTAAATGGGGACAGTGATAATCCCATGTATCACATGCTATGGAGAAATGAGTGACTGCTAACAGTTCTTTACTTGAATCTAGGCCTTGGAGAATAGATTTCATTTCCTGCCATGCTCTGCTGTGTGCTCAGAACTGTCTTTCTCCTTGTTATTCTGGAGTACCTAAGACCATGGTCAACCCTAGCATAGCAAGGGAAGTAAGTGTTCTGTTTCAGGCAAGGATATGAAAGCCTGTATTTCCTTAATCCAAATGAAGACTGGATTCATATGTCTAGTAGTGTATTGAAACATGGTACTGCAATGACAGACAAACACCCAGGTAAAAAATATCTGTGTGTAACTGGAAAAGCAAAGTTTTGCAAAATGTGGTTACCATGAGATGATTGGTAACGTGTTTCTGTCTGATGGATATCCTTCTGCGAGGAGGGGGTTATTGTTCCCTGGAGATTAACTGATTCTCCTTGGGGAGAGGAATTTACACACCGGATAGATTGGTCAAGTGGAAGAGAGTGATGGTTTGTTTGAAAACGCTTGGTGCCTGCATATGGAGGAAAGACTGTGTTCAGTTTGTGAAATCAGTCCTTATGTGGTTGTAATGTGAAAGGGGCCTAGGTATATGGGATATACATGGGCTTTGCACAAACAGGCCACAGCTCCAGAGATGAAAGAGAGTCTGGGTTAGGATTCTGGGCTGGACTTTGTTGCTACAACTTCATAACTGTATCTCTAGAAGCAGAAAGTCCAACCCATATGTCCCTGTTTGCAGAACACCTACGGCGTGGCTGTGTGCCAATAAAATGGGAAACAGAAGCCCCAGGACATACATTCAGATGTATGCACACTCATGCATACTCACAGAGAAGGAATAACAGTGCTGCCCACCTGGGCTAGCTGTAGAGCTCCCTATGGACACTGCAGCTCATTTTCCCTGGTTTCTATTGTAGCAAATAGCCTCACACAATAGGGGACGCTTGTACACTCTTCAGAAAAGCTATTAATAGATCCAGAAACAAGGCTATTATCTCCAGAAAGGATGAAGCCATCTTCCCATAGTTTGGAATATTTCATAGGGTTTCCTGCAGACCTTTAAAATGCGCTTTCTTTCTTCAGGTCCCTCAGGTATCAATTAGTGGTCCTTCAGAGGAGTGAGGCAAACAGCTAAAGTCAGTAACAGCTCCAAACACTCATTTAATCCTCCTCTGCACTCCAGGTATCACACTTAGGAGCACTGGGTTACTATTCTGAATACAGCTTTAATATCTCACAGGGGATGCAGGTAAAAAGCATCAGCAGAAGTCTAAAGTTCTACTGGACCAACCGTATGTCTCAGAGCTTATACTGTTCAGTTATCAAGGAACTGTTGCAGTTTGACTGATCCAGTTGTGCCTAGGCAAAGAACTTGTTTAGGGCAACGTGTTGCAGATGAGGTGCCAGCATCTGAAAGACACCAATGTGCAATTGTATCTTACTGTATTTGCTATCTACTCAGAATGTGTGGTTGCATTTACCAGAATGCATTTGTTAGCAGTTTGTCAAAATGCATGGTGTAGACCTGCCTTGTCACTGAAGTATTTCATGTCTCATAAGCTCTAACGAGATGTGTTGCCAAGAGGTTTCGATTGCAAACAGCTCAGTGTTAATAACCTACCAGGAAAAGAATGGGAGGAAAGGTCATTGCCTTTCCTTTGTTTAGGGGCTGGGAAACATGGTTGAAAAGAGTTTGAGTCAGCAATCATCACATAACAAAGACAATAAAGCGTAGCCGAAGAACAAGCAGAAACACTTCCATGGTATTTACAGGATTAAATGGTTTATTTGTGTGCCTCAGAAGGTATAGAAGACTCAGCAGGATATAAAACTGACAAACAAGCTTGTTTCAGACCAACAGGGAAGGTTCAAGGCAGGAGCTTGATGGAAAATGAAGCAACCATACCCTTAGACGGAGAATGAGAAATAGGATATAAATGTATTGTTTCTTATTTTTTGGATTTATCAGCCTAACAAAAATTTAGAGAACAGAATTGACTCCTTTTGCAGATGTGCTTCAGTTCTAAGTGACAAGTAAAATCAAATCTAGAAAAATAAGTGAATTAAGATAATATGATCAAAATATTTAGGGTTATGCTGGTCTTTCAATTTTGTGCAAAGTTGGTGGTTATCTCCTGAGAGAGCAGAAATGGATAGCTGGAGAGTAGATTTCAGCTAAATCAGTCCTTTTCTGTTTGAGTGCAGTATTGTTAGGTGGCCTTTGAGTGAATCTACACCTCAGAAATCCAACAATGTGCAAACACTACAAATGCATTGAAAGAGAAAACAAAAACATTATTTTCTTTCATTTATTTGTTCACTTTTGTTGCAAGAAAGCTGTAATTTATAAAGAATTTACAGTCTGTCTTACTGTGCAGCAGGTGCATTGAATTTAAATAGCATTAGGTTAGAATTTGCCCTGCTGAACTGGTAAATACAGTAATTTATAGACAATTAACTGCTTGCTGATGTCTTTCAGATGCTGATCACTGTGAAATGTAATCCTTGTGCCACATCTGCACAAGCAGTTCCTGCCATCCTCCCACTGCTGCCTGTTCTTCTGGACCTCAGATTCCATAGCGTCATTTCAGCAGTAAGTAAAGATTTGACATTGTTGGCAAATTTACAACTATCTGGTGCCTGAATTAAGATGATGCTGAACACTGATGAAAAACAAATATATTCCACAAAATGATTATTACAGTATTTAAATTCCTCATAATAGTTAAGAAAGAAGAACCTCGGTAGTATTGTCCTTTCTGAACTAATTAGTTTTCAATGGTTTATAAATCCTCCACTATGTTCAGGAGGCATTGTATAAACTAAAGCATTGGTAAGAAAAGATATGAAAGGATCTCCACTTCTGGATTTTTTTCTTTTTCCTGCCTACACCATCACCTTCCCTCTGCTACTCAACAGCACACTGCCTCCTTAACTATTAGGAAAACACATGTTAAATAAATAGGTAAAATCCCAGTTCAGCCTCATCACTGAAACTAATGAAGTCCCCTACGATGGTGTGGTGGTTTTCACCTGGTGTCCACCCAAACCTCCAGGTCCCCCCTTTTCCAAAGGGAAAGGAAAAAGAGAAAAGGCAAAAAAACCAAAACAACAGCTGAGAGATAATAGCAAAGCAAACTCAGAGCGACTAAATACTTAAATTTATTACTAACAAGATAAGAACTAAAACTGAAAGTAAGAAAACGAAAAAGAAACAAATCACTCTTAAGAACACCTTTCTCCTCCCACTCCTCCTTTTTTCCAGCAGTCCAAGGGAGCAGGGAATGGGGGTTTTGCAGGCGGTTGTTGTTGCTGCCATTGCTCTTGTCCTGTGGGTCACTCCATGGGGTGCAGTCGGGTCTCTGCACCCCGATGGTCCTCTGTGGGCTGCAGGGGGGCAACCTGCTCCACCACGGTCTTCACCATGGTCTGCAGAGGGGCCACAGCTCTGAGTCCTTCCCCTGCTCCCATGGGGTTCCTCCCATAGGAGACAGTCCTCGATAGACTTCTCCAACATGAGTCCGCCCCCTGGGCAACTCTTCTACCAGGGGAAAAACCTGCTCCAGTGTGGGTGTCCTTCTTCACGAGTCATGGCTACAAGTCTTTTCCAGGATCCCACTCCATCCTGGTCCTCCCACAGGGCAACAGCTCCTTGAGGCATCCACCTGTTTCTACATGGTCTGCAGGGCGTTCTGTGCGCCCTGATGAATCTCCATGGGTTGCAGGGTGGGAAGGGGAGGAAATAACTTTTAGTCCTTCCTCCCACCTGCTCCAGCATGGGGTCCCTCCTTCTCCTCCTCCTGCTCCGACCTTGGTCTTTCACTCTGCGTTGTTATCTCATGGCTGGAATTTTCAGCTGCAGTACACTCCTCAATTATTAAATATGTTAGCACAGGGGTGTGACTATGATTCTTAATTGGCTCAACTTTGGCCACCAGCAGGAAGTCCCTCCTGGACCTGGATGTCACTGGCTCCACAGAACAGGAGAAGCTTCTGGCAGCTTCTAATGGAAACCACCCTGGAAGCCCCCACTTCTACTAAAATTCAGCTACAGAAACCTATGACACATGGGCTCCACTGGTACTCCCTACTCCCTCCTTGTACCTGTCTTGTCACTTGCCATGTTCTAGATTGGAACACTTCCATGGATTCTGAAAGGAGAAATAGCATGAAATTTTCATTCCCTAGGCTACTTAAAATTAGACAGGGGCCCAGGTCCTACAAACTGGTAGGTGAAGAGAATTATTCTGACTAGGATCAATAATATTTGGAAAATTACTCTCCAATTAAAATACTAAGGGTTAACAGATCTTTTGTTTCAAAATATGCTCACTTTAGAATAGGAGTGAAGTACTTCCAACAAAACAAAACAAAACAAAAACAAACAAACAAACCAAAACAAACAAAAAACTGAAACAAAACAAAAACCAGAAAAAAACCCAGTTGAATTCTTGTGTGAAAGTATAAGAACAGCTTTCTTAGATCTGTCTAGTTCACTGATCTATCCCTAAGAATGGCTACTAGTAGTTATCTTGGGAAAGACAAACACAGAATTATTTTTTCCCATGGAACATTAGATATTTTAGCTATCTGAGGCTGGAGATCTTGCATTAATTTGTCTGTTAATATTGTCTAATTGCTTTTTGAGCCCATTTATATTTTTGGCATTGACACTATCCTATGGCAATGAGTGATGCAGTTTTATTATGAGTCGTGAAAAAATACTTCATTTGTTCTAAACCAGTTGCTGGTAATTTGTGTTTCACTTTGTCTTTATATAATGGGAAATAGTGTATTGCTATTCCCTATTCACCCTCTCTGTGCCTTTCACAGTTTCTACGTACTTCTCTCCAATTTCCCCATAATTTTTTTTTTTATATTGAAGAATCTTAGTTTATTTAATTCCAAATCTCCAGTTATACTTAATTTCTGATTTTACTGTATCCCTTTGGGGTAGAATCATAGTACCTTATTTCCATATGATTCTTTACTGTTTTCATAATAGTCCTTGCTAATCTATTTTCTGCTTTCTTTGATCACTTCTTAACATTGAAAATATTTTTTTCAGAGAAATATCCATAAGATCTACCTTCCACATGGTCGTTTGAAATCTAATATTTGTAAGTTTGTCACCTTATGATTTGTTTCCCTTCATGATGATAGATCTGAATTTGCTTTTATGAATGATAAATGTAATTTGCCCTTCCATCATGCAGAGATTCTGTATCCTAAGACCATTCTGCAATTTGTCCTTATCATTTCCAGTGCTGACTCTTATAATTCATCTTGTACATTTGGATATTTTTTCCTTGCTATTTACCTCTTAATCAGATAACTTAAGTATATGTTTAATGTCATATATCAAAATACAGTTACCTGAGGGATTCTGCTGGCACCTTCCTTGTTTGTGAAAAATCTACCATTTGTTACTAACATTAATTGATTTTCTTTGACTAGTTGCTAATCCATGAGAGGAATTTCTCTCTTCCTCTTTTGCACTGAAGTCCTTTAAAAGAGCCTTTGTGACAGAATTTTTTCAAAAGCTTCTTGAAAATCTGAATTCACTGTGGAGATTAAATAGTAATTCCTTAAGATAATTATTGCTCATGATAATAGAAATATAATTTTAGATTAGGGGTAGAATTCAGCCATCCTTACCCTGATGAAAATTCCAGACTTGACATCTGCCAGTCTCTAATCTATCATGAAAAAAAGCTCAAGCTAGAAGCAGAAAACTGGTATCTCCAAGTAATGTTTTCAGTTGGTCACCTTTCTGTGGTTCAGTGGGCTGAGCAACCATGTAGGTGTTTGACATGGGAGGATGAAAGATGGGAACTATATTTTTAAAATATTGATTCAGATGGTTAGTGACTAGAGATTTGTGGTAGCTACCAATTTAGAGGACTTTCACATCACTGTTACCAGAGATAAATGTCAGTATGCATTTCACTGCAAGTCTTCACTAGCATGTTTTGATTATGAAGACAGAGTAGTTCCCTAAGGTTGAATAACTTTGTGGAAAGCTGCCCTATAAAACAGCTCAGCAAACTTATGGGAGACTAGGCTGAATAAGATTCTGATTAATCTCTTCCCATTTTATTGGACATGGAAACTACAGTTTCTATATTTTATATTCTTTGTTTCACAAGATACTGTGTTTATCTCCTCTATATCCTTTTTGATCTTTAACCTTTTAGGCTAGACATACTACTGTACATTGATAATAGTGATCCATTTGGGGTCGTGGGATAGCAGAGAAGCAGATATGTAACAAAATGTGAATGTATGTGGGCTTAACCGCAGGAAATAGGTACCAAGTGTAACTTGGCTTCACTGTGTGAAGTCAAGAAAATTCTAAATTTAATCAAAGAGGCAGATGCAGTCTTGCCAAATCTTCAAGTATTTTTCTTTGCCATTTTGCTGGCTGATAGCCATTCTTAATTGGAAATAAGACAGAATTTAATCTCTCAGCAGTAGACAAAATTTACTATGGCCCATCTTTATTGTTGAAACTGAATTTTCTTTGTCTAGAAAAAGATGCCAGAATATTTGCACATAATGTCTGTCAGATATCAGCTGGTTATGAGAAGATATTTTTGTGCTTGGTGAAAAATACCATACTCAAGGAAGGTTTAGATGAGGAATGGAAATTGGAGATTGATCCATAAGAAATTCTGCCTTAGAAATACAAAGCAGTTTTAGGTATCCATAACTCATTTTCATAAAGGTTTAATCTGCTAAAATATACATTANAACCACAAAAAGAGCATTTCAAGGGGCTGAAATTCAGTATGATTTATGGAAGAAAATATGTAGTAAAGCTGCACTGCTTCTGAAATTAGAATTCAACATAAAAGAAACATCAACAAGTCTAGATATTTATTCTTCACTAACTCTGTTGAGCCTCTGGAGCCTCACTATGGTGGTGTTTCACATCTTGGACTGGAGTTATGCACCTAAACTTGGATGTGGATGATTCAAAGTCATTATGCAAGATAGAATTTATTACAGGAATATGGTGAAATCGTTGACTTCAACACTGAATTTTGAGATTAGAAAAATACAGTAAAAATTCATGAGGTAAATTCGTTAGCTTCTTCCACAGATAAGGACTTGCTGACAGAGTATCGTCCTTGTTAAATAAGGTCTCTCTCTACAGAAATGTAGCGTATTTCTGTTACTAGACTAATCTTAATTTATCCAAGCATATTCAATGCTCCTGTATTTCACAAATAGGGCTGAAAAATATTTTGTAAGCTAAACTGTTTTCTTTGATACTGCATCCAGTATTTTTCTAGGCACTGTGTTTGGCAACCAGGAAATTATCTTTTGGAAATCCTACCAGTTTGGTGTTCACCCAGTTCTTGGGGCAATTCCCAATTCTGCCTTATTCCCTAAACAGCTCTGGCCAATAAGCACAGAATCATCCTTTTGCTACCAGAACAGATGAGACTGTGTATAGGCTGCAGTCATGAGGTGTTGTTTCAGCTGCCTGGTTGGAAGACAGTTATGAAGAGTGTATTGAAAGGGAATCCTAAATTATATACTTTCAGTAAAACTTCAATCATAATTCAATATAAGATTTATTAAACATTCAGAATTCAGTTTTTTTGATTTACCAATCTGCAATCCTTTGGACATGTGTGAGGAGCAATACATAAGGAAGAAAAGTATAGATTCCATGTTATTAAACCCTGCATGTACATATGAGAGTAAAGAAAGAAGAGGAAAAAATAGTAAGATGCTAAAGAAACAATAGGAAATGGCATCATTTTCTGAAAGCTTCATGATTTGTCAGGTGCAGATTCTTGAGCTCCCACATTTAGAAAACCAGATGAACCTTCTATTAGAAACAGTTACTGTCTACCTTGCATCTATCCCTTGAGTTATTATTTCCATGAGGATTATGAAGAATTATTTCTCTGTGAAAAGCTAGATCAAAGTATAATAACTCTTTTTCATTTATCGACTTTCAATGCATTTTCTGAAAGGGTTAGCTGATGTAAACCAACTCAGCCATGATTTGTTCTCCTCTTGAAACAAACCTTGTTCATTAAGCAAGGCACAACCGTGCACTGTGGAGCCTTGTTGGCTTTTCATTTGCCACATGATGCCAGGCTGCCTTGCATAACTTTTGGAGAGGCAAGAGATAGGTGTGTGTATTGCATTCAGAACCAGCTAGGGGGAAATGTATGCTTGATTCATACTAGAAAACCATTTTGGAGACCTGTAAGTAATAACATATAATTTTCCCTCAGAAAAATATACAAAATTCCAGAAGTTTATGCAGTGAAATGTTTTCTGACTCAATTACATGCCTAAACAGCTCAGCAGTTCAGTCTGCAATAATTTGAATCCAAAACTGAGTAACTTTTGTTCTTGTTACTGGTGTTTTGGAGAATACAACCTGACTTTAGGGCTACCTGGTTTCTTTAATGTCTTCTGACATCCATGATTGTGTTGGCCTGGACTCTATGATACTACTCTTTTGATCTGCTTGTATTTATTTCTGGGACCAGTATTCAGTCCCAAGATTTAAACTGTACTTTATCCTGCTCCTGCCAATAGTAAATATAATGGAGCTAAGGTATTAAGGGTCAAAAAACCTTGATTTTGCCAGCGATTTTCCTCCTACTGTGAGAAGCAATGCAGTAAGCTTCCTGCCCTTCAGTCAGGTACAGCTCCTATGGATAGATCAGACCCACTTAGCATGGTGATGATGTATGTGAATAAGGGTGACACAAACAGGACCATAAGAACATAAAGTAAGTAAAGTCCCAACAAAAATAGTCAGGATTGCTTTATTTCAGATTTCATGGCAATTATTATTATTACCTTTTAAGTTATTGTAGGGCTGATGCTATGCTATGTCTGAAAGATGTACAAATCCCAAAAAATGATAATTCCTATCTTCTCTGTGCAGTCTGCTTTCAGCCCAGTATGGACAGTGGTATGAGCAACAAGCTATTATGCTCATGCCCTTTCTGGAAATAAAGCATTTGGAGAAGGGAAGCAGACCATTTCACTGGGCTGTGAAAACAGAATGCAAGAGAGGTCTTGACCCTGTAGAGTAGTAATGAGGTTGTGCACTGAGTGATCTGAATTTTGAAATATGATGAATGTTGATTTTAGAGCATCATAGGTAATATGTATGAAACACTTCTGGGAAAGAATCAATGCTTAGAGCTCTAGTTGCTTTCTTGTTCACCCAAAAGTGTGTTTTTGCCTGCTTCATTATGTTCCCTCAAGTAATTGTGCTTTGTGGCCAAATGACTTTTATATTGTGTACAACAACAATTAGAGCAAGAATAATAGCAAGTACCGTTTTTATCCAGGTAGTCCCTTGTTTGGTGCTTAAGGTACAGTACAAAGTTATTTGGGCTTAAATTTCCTCAAGCAGAGACAGGTGCTGAGGTTGCACCTCCACCTGGCTAAAAGAGATGTGACATCAAATTGACATTCATGCATAAAATTTAGAGGACAGGTTTGTATCCTCAGCTTTCGTTTGTGTTTGAAATATAATCCTCACTGCTGAGTTCTTAAAAATGTGGCTTAAAAAACAAGCCTTCCATGGATATGTTTTAGCTTTTGATCTCTGGGGATAGATGAACTTAACTTTTCTTAAGACAGGCATCAAATCTTCCAGAGACCAACTGCCTTTTTATTTTTTATTTTTTTTTAAGTCATTCCTTTTGGCTGACTTTAGAAAACTTCCATTTAGCATGTACATTGAGTTTGGAGGTGATTCTATTATCTCTATTCCTACTTTTTTCTATAGGTTATTTACAAATTCAGGGTGTCTAGCAGAATGTTACATGGTGGTCAGATACTTGAGCTGGACAGTGTAGTGTTTTTCTTTCTGTACATGTTAAGGGTTTGTGACTAACATGTATTTCCTCCCCAAAATTCACAGATCTGTAGAATTTGAGAGCATCTCAGACATATCTGTATTCTCGGCTCTTCTCAGAAGAACAGAATATCTACTGTAAAACTCGGGTTCCTTGGCTGCTTCTCTTCAGAAACAGCAGATCTGTATAGATTTTCCATTATTGCAAGACACTGCCTTAGCCAGTAAGCAGCAGGGACATTGGTAATGCCAGATCAGGTCATAGGACAAGGAAGATAAATATTTTTGTTTTAAATACAGTGCCAAGAATTCTTATTACTAGGAAAAGTTTTATGGAAAAGAAATAAAACAATAATTGTGTGAGTTGAATTTTACACTGAGTTGAAAGAGCATTGCAGAAATATCACTGGAGACAAACGGCCAAAGGGGATTTCTGACAATAGGTGTGATTTTCAATTGAAAAAATCAAACAAAAATGATACAGATGCATTTTGCTGCCATTTGGTAACATAATCTGACTTCTCTGGTATTTTCAATTTTTTTTTTCTACAACATTATATTTATTGTAATGCCTTGAGCTAAGTTTATTTTACTGTGGGCAGAAACTAACATCAGCTGGGGGAAAAACTGATGTTCTATTTTATACTTGCACAGTTCCTGCAACACAGAGCTTCACTGAAACACCTATAAGGGATAAATAGTTATAATTTAATACATGGCAAGATAAGAAATTATGCACAGTGTTTTTATATATACATATATATATTACTAAGACATATAATAGTCCTTTAGAAGGTTTTCAAGATAGATAAAAGAAATGTAACATCAGATAAACTTTCTACTGTCAGACCTGTAAGAAATGTTTTTGATACCTCTGATACTGGTATAACCCTTGGACTGAAACATTTTTCATGTAGAAAAGCTTCAAGAAAGAAATACTTATAAGTATTGCTGCTGCTTCATGGTGAGACATGTCAGGGCCCTGAGAACACCAGTTGGCCTTAATGTCTCTGACCAACCTCACCTGGGACACTCACCCTTTGCCCCAGGGCTCCCTAGAGCCTGAGCTGTGGTGCAGGTGTACCTGTCTCTTGGGCAGCCCTTAGACCTCTGCTCTAGGTGGCTGGTCTTCTGGGTGGACCCCTCAGATGCATATCTGAACCTGTCTCCTTTGCTCCGGGCTCAGCACCCTGGATGAACTCAGACCTGCTACATCTCTTACTGTGCCTGTGGGGGAACCTGGCCACCAGATTCCATGGGGCTGTGACCTCCTGATGGGGTGCTGCCTGTGTTGGGATTGCCACTGACTTCCAGTTCACCTTTCTGTGTTGGCTGCCTCTCAATAAACCTGAGCATAGGTTTCATCCCTCTTTGTAGCTAGAGCTGGTAATTTCAAGGGCAAATTTGTGCTGCAATTGCAAATAGGAGGCAATCTTGAAGAAAAAACAGTCTTGTGATAGTTTTTGTTTGTTTGTTTTTAAAGGCAAAAAGAGGGAGTTAGCAAATTAAAAAAAAGTGTATTTTGTTCACAGAATGCTTACTTAAGTGGCACTTTTTATTGACTAATTGTTTACTTTGCATAACCTAACACTAATGTTGAAACATTAGATAAAAAAGGAAGATGTTTCCATCTGAAAGGAAATAGTAATAGAAATAGCAATAAAATTAGTCAAGTAGTGTTTCCTGCAGAGTTTAGTATATGCTGTCCAGGATGTAGCTATGGCAGAAGCATTTATGAACTATGCAATATTCAGGGCTGGACAATGAGGAAAACTGCTTGAAAGTAATTTCTTTGACCACCACTACTGGTGGCGTTTCTTTGGCACATTATTTTGCTTTTTGCTAATCCATTTCTGCATCAATAACGCTGGCTGCCTTGTTCTGTAATAAACCCTGGAGTGCATTGTGCCTAATGTAGTCATGTGTGTGCAGGTGACTTAGAAAGTAGTACCCCCAACTTAGCACCACCATTTAATTCCTGAAAGGAATTGTACCACATACTGTCCCAGCCCATGAATATGACCATGCATGTTCCAATTTCTTTAATAAAACAAGAAAAATTATTTAGAAAGCTTACAGGAAAGAGATATATGGTTTTTTCACTGACCTCAGAAAGCTACTCAAAACACATTCAAAAAGCTACTCAAAACACAGATATTTTGCCTACAGAAAACAGACTCTTTGAATGAGAAACATAAACTACAGGAAGGGAATCAATAAGACTATGGGAAAACATCTCTTCTGAATCTACCTGTGTCAGCCAAAGCCATTAATAGCCCTAAATGTACCACCCAGTTGTTTATGACTTGACTGCCAAAATACTTTCTAACCTACTTTCAGACAAGATTGACAAGATAGTCAGTGACAGGGGTGAACCAGCCCAAACACCTTTGCCTGAAGTCCAGTGGGGATTGCTCACAGGTTTCATCAGCAGCCTCCCACAGACAGGCAACCAGCCTGGGAGTGACAATGCTTTCAATCATCCAAAACCAGTTCAGCACTGCCTAATTTTTAAGATTTGTAAGACTACCTTTTCACTTTTATGTACTTTGTGACCTAAGCTACAGTATCTTTGTTTCAGATGTGATGCAGATATAGTGGAATACAAATGTACTTTCCTGTGGGCAATAGCAAATTAGGTGGTGATGAGTAATCTGTGCTTTCAGATTCTCACTGAGAACAGTTCTGAATTTACATCTTAACAGATGTGTAAAGCAGAAAATAAGCTACATCAAAGTGGAATATTAAACAATAATTATCTTGCAATTAGATTTAAATAAATTTCCACTGCCAATTTCTCATCTTGCAGATTTCTCAATATCACATCTGCAGTGAAATGTATGAGCCTGTCTCCTTATTTAAGAGGGCTAGATTGGGAGAACAGACATTTTTTTACTTCCTTTTTCCTTATGTGTATATGAATACACTGTAGGATATCAGATGCTTTTATACACAAAAATAGACTATTTGTCTCTGTAGTGTGTCACTCAGGTTTATAAAGAATAAACTATCAGAGCAGATATTAAATCTTCCATATATTTCACTGAAGTACCAGTGAAAATTTAATCTGATTTATCATCTGCTGGAGGGTAGGAAGGCTCTACGTGGGGATCTGCATCGGCTGGATCGATGGACTGAGGCCAACATTATGAGGCTCAACAAGGCCAAGTGCTGGGTCCTACATTTCAGTCATAACAATGCCCTCATTACAAGAGAGATATTGAGGTGCCTGGAGCATGTCCAGAGGAGGGAAACAGAGCTGGTGAAAGGCCTGGAGAACAAGTCTTAGGAGGAGTGGCTGTGGGAGCTGGGGTGTTTTAACCTGGAGAAAAGGAGCCTTGGGGGTGACCTTATCACTCTCAACAACTACCTGAAAAGACTTGTAACAAGGTGGGGGTTGGCATCTTCTCCCAGATAACTGGTGACAGGACAAGAGGAAATGGCCTCAAACTATGCCAGGAGAAGTTCAGTTAGGATATCAGGAAGAATTTCTTTGCTGAGGGTGGCACCATTCATGAGCATGCTCAAGAAATTACTGATGTAGCACTGAGGACTATGGTTTAGTTCATTTGGTGGTGTTTTGTCAAAGATTGGACTCAATCAATGGCCTTAGAGGTGTTTGATTCTATGATTTTAAGATTCCACGATCTCTTAAAAATTCGTTCTTCAGTTATGTTACATTAACATTTACTGATGACAGATGCTATTGTACAATTTAGTGTGCACTCTTACAGATGACAGAGATGGCATCCACCATGGGTAGATTACACTTGTGATGATGCAGTAATATTATTTTTAGTGACTATAGAAGTTCAAAGTGAATTGCACAGATAAAATGAATTTCAGAAAGTTAAATACAATGAATTCACATAAGTGTCTATCTTTGACTTAGTTATTGGGTTTGTTTGGCGTTTCACATAGAAAGAAAATATCCCATCAGAGCTAAGTAAGTCAGACGACACTCCTACAGGATGCCATTCACATTCCTGCCAAAGTCAGCAACCTACACAAATTAAGCCTTAAAAAAAAAGCTACAAAGATCTAATCAATCCACAAAGCAATAAAATTTTTTCTAATTTTTTTCTCTGTTGTCTAATTGAGGATTGATGTTGCAGAATATTTTACAAAGGACAGAAAAGAACACACTTGATTTACTGCCACATCTTACTATTTCTAAACATCTTAGGTGAAAGGTTTTTACTTTGTCATTGTAACAGGAGGAGCCAAGCTTTGGAAATTTTCCATTGCGTTTGTTATGTGAGCCAGAACTACTTTTGAAGAGAAGAGAGAGGTTTCCTAAGATTCAAAAAAGGTATTTTCAGCAAGACCGATGCTGGTGATCAACACTACACTTTGTTCAGTGGTTTAGTCACATTCAGCCCCCAAATCCAGACTGTAGCTAGATGGGATCGATTTTGGCCACCATGACTCTAGTCTGCTTGAATTTGTCCATGAACTGTTGCATTTCAGAAACTACGTGTAACACCTTTCATTGAAACCTGTGGGGGAAAATGTTGTGAAAACAGATGTGAATAATGTAGTTTATTACAGACACGGGCCTATTAAATTGAAGGACATTAAGTGGTAAAATAAATTATTAAGAAAAACAGACAATTGCACATTTTCTCTTGGGGAGAAATCTGTTTTATGCTCAGCCACAAGCTCAGTAATGGTGAAATATGATCCATTTAATGCAGTTAGAAATGTGAAAGCAGTCATACTCGATCATGTCGTATGAACTGTATGCTCCAATACTGTGTTAAAAATAAATGTTGCAGAGCTGTACAAGAAACACATAGGCAGCTTTTTCTCCTCTGGGAAAATTCAGCACACCTTTTGTTCAAAGAACGAGTTTTCCCATCTCAGAAATTTCTTCTAAAGGTAGTCACAATTGTATTAATGTTGTGTTTGTCCTCATTAGCAAGCTAAGAGGTGCTTCTCCTTAGCATTCAGAATCAGCTCCAACACTTCAGTGAATAGATAATAATGAAGAGAAAATGGGGGAAAGAAGCTTTTTTAAGAGTTAGTTGAGATATGAAGAGATTAATAGCAGTTCACTGGGGTATCTGAACCAAGAATCAGTCTTCAAAAACTTCCCAGGTGGTAATGGCACAAAGAAGTCAAAGCAAAATTTAAATAAAAACTTTGTAGATTTCTATGGGCAGCTCCAGGTTCAAAGGTCGAGGAACCCTCGCATTTTAAACCCAGTTCTGCATCTTTTACAGTGCAGTCTAATGTAGCAACCTTCAGACTAACACAGTCCACATCCTCTTGGAATCCACATTTTTAATTATATTTTTTAGATCTGAGGTTTTTGTTTGTGTGTTTGTCAAATGGAAATGATGTGATTTCATATATGGTGATTTTCTGAATCTTCCCTAATAACTGGAAAATTCTGATTTCTACTACTTTTAACAAAGTGATAGATTTCAAAAATAATTAGGCTCCAAGATTTATGCAAATAAATGAACAGTTAGAGGTGAGGATTTGTGTTAATTAAAGTCTGCACTAGAAATGTATAGTCAACTAGAATGTGTGTGAAAAAGAAGCCAGGAACCTGGAATAATAAACTTCATTCCAGCAGCACAGTTTGTGAAAAGCAGTGTTGCATGTGCCCATGTCTCGCCAAAGCTGATCATGTACAAGGCACAGACTTATAAGGAAACCAAGCTTTATCAGTTTCAATGTTCAGGAATGTAATTGTTTTACTTAATAAATCATTTATTGCCTCATTTTTTTACGGTCTGATGTGCCTCTGCTTTTGGCTTGGTTTTTAAGAAGAAAAGCAGTAACACTGTGAGAAAGGCCAAAGCATTTCTGAACCAGTCTAAAGCAGAAAGTCTGGGCAGTCATGTGAAAATAAATTTGTGATGAGATTTGCAGCCTAGCTACTAAATCAAATAGGTTTTGAAAATATGCATCCATTATAGTGTGTCTTGTTCCAGTCTTTCTTTGGGTTCTTTTGAGATGGCTGCCACCTTAGTATAAGATATATTAATTCTAATTATCTAGTCTGAGACTTTTCTCTTTCTGTGATGAATCATTTACAATGAAAGCCCCCATGGCCGGTACTTCTACCACTTTGTTCCTTCTTTGCATCTCTGATTGAGGAAAAACGTTTTCCCGATTGTTAAATCAGAATCCCTGCTAACTGTGCAACAATGTGTGCAAGGACATTATAGACGTGCACATACATTTAGGCTTCATGAAGCAAAATCTGTTAAATTGTGGGGTATTTCCAAATTCTTTAGTCCAAGGAAGTCCAGATCACTGAAGCCCAACCACAAGATTGACCAAAGTGTAGTTTATGACTGTGTCATTATTGCAAGTGTACAGCTGAGTCAGACATATTTTCCCCCCTTTTTCTGTTTTTGTAAAATACACAGAAAATCAAATCTAATGTTTCTAGCAAGCAAATGGTATCCTCAGTAGCTTAAATGGTATCCTTTTAAGCTTAAGAATATTTGCTGTGGGATTTCCTAAAGGGCTTCATAGAAAAAAAGGGTCCTTGTTTGAAGGAAAATTCAACTTTTGGTTAAGACTGATCAAAATAGTTTATACAGATTTTCATAAGCTTTTTGCTCACACTGTGTATTATTTGGCTTAGTGATCACAACTGAAAAGCATGATTTTAATAAAGAAGTTGAATAAGCAGATTAAAGTAAGTCACAGGGCCTGCCTCATTCCAGTGGTAAACAAAGTAAACTACTTTAATTAAGGAAAGATGGGTAATATATACAGCATGTGTATTATTGTTACTTTGTTTGCATATTTTTTATATTCATATTTAAAGTAGCCAGCATATCACAGATTTTAAGAAAGATTATTATTTACCAGCTGAGCTCCTTGATATGTTTTTACAATTCCTTCTGATGAAGTAAAGACAGCTGTTCCTGTGAACTCTACTTTTAATCAAAATCCCTCCAACACCCAGAAATCAATAATTTGTTTACAGGACCCTACAGGGAATGACAGAGCTAATCACTTTGATTCTACCACTTGTGCAAAAAAAAGTCCATGCTCCTGTGAATGCCTATACTAACTACAGATTGATTTTATTGACTCAGCTATTTAGCATTAGGTGTAAGAAGTGGTGGGAAAGTGACTGGTAATACCAGTATCTCAGGTATGTGTGCAGTGAAGCACAAAAGTGTAGGGTGTAATGGGTTCCCATGCTTGGATTTGGGAGGGAATTTTGCTCAGGGAAGAGTGGCCAGGGACTGCCAAGGATTTTGAAGGTTTTCTGGCTTTCTTAAAATCATGCGTGTGTATTTACACAATCGCATTTCTGCAAGAGCTGAAGGGAAAGTGCTGGTGACCCTGGATGCTCTTTGTCCCTGTGGCTGTGGCCTCCAGGATGCTGCTCTCTCTGAGCTGCCTTTGCTAATTGGAAATTTCCAGCACGTGAAAGATGACATGTGGGAAATCATTTAGTTGTAGACATATGATTACTGACAACTTTTGTATTGATCAGCAAGCAAT
Organism: Formicarius rufipectus; assembly: GCA_013399695.1. Lineage (NCBI taxonomy): Eukaryota > Metazoa > Chordata > Aves > Passeriformes > Formicariidae > Formicarius > Formicarius rufipectus. The sequence goes on along the minus strand of VXAU01000439.1, from coordinate 628,889 downwards.
CATACATACCAACTCAACACCAGTGTCACCTTTCTGGAGAAGGGACAATCAATCTCACTGGGCAATTTATATGTAAAGGAACTCTACTGTTCTTCTTGTAGCATTTAAAGCTCCAGGGTATTTCCCTAATGAAGGGCTTAAAAACATATGACCCTCAGCCAAAGGTCGGAGCTGCAGCCCAAAATATTTGAAAGTGAGCAACCATGTCCCATCCCTGGAAGTGCCTGAGGCCAGGTTGGAAGGGGCTTTGGGTTACCTGGTTTAGTGGAAGATGCCCATGGCACGAGTTGTAGAACTAGATGACCCTTAAGGAGTCTTCCAATCCAAAATATTCTATGATTCTGTGATTCTATGACCTAGAGCTCCCTGAGTCTTGAGGTAGAACAAACAGGTCCCCATAAAGTAAGGTTTATTAAATTGCATCTCGTCATTACAATAACATTTATGCAGAGACAGCACTGTATTGTAACACATGATTTTTTATTTATTTATTTTTTAGTGTGTTTTCCTAGATGAATGACTAAACTCAAAAACCCATGGGCTGCCAGGGATACAGGTATCCGTGGTTACCTTGTTGCCTAGCGACACTTCCTTATGCTGCTGAGCGCGCTCCTGCCAGTACTGCACAGTGCAGCCCCATCCAGGTGCTGCCCCAGGTCTGCTCCCTTGACAGAGGAAAAGTTGTTTGGGGCTTATCCTGAAGTCCAGATTAGGATTAGTGTTGATGTTTTTACAAGGAAAAACAAACAAACAAACAAACAAAACCCAACAAAAACAAAGAAAGAGGGAGGGGGCCAAACTTTGGTCTCTTACAGGAACATAAACCCGGTTATGGTTTCAGGGAGGATCTGAGTCAGTGTGTTGATGTAAATTCTCAGTGGTGTTGTAAGACACAACTTTGCACAAAAGTTTATTTGGGGCTGGATTTAGGGTATCAACTATTTTCTCAGCCAGACATAGACCAAGTACTAACAAATTAGGTCTTGGCTCCTTTACTGGATGAAATGAAGCATTGCTTCATTTAGAAAATAATAATACTGATTTATGTAATTTCAGAAACAGAAGATGCATTTATTTGATAATTAAGATTTAAAAATACTCATAAAAAGACTAAGAGTCAGATTCTCCAAATTACATCAATTTAGGCTGAGTTAATTGCAGACTAAGAACAATAAATTTTACTGGATTGGTTATGAAGGGCCTCTCAAATGCTGCTATTTTATGCATGCCATGCCTCACCAGCATCCAGTCCTGGTATACAGAGGTCTGTGGTTGATGTCACAGCCTTAGGCTCTACTTTTCAGGGCATATTCTCAGAACAGTGACTTGCAAGTACTTTTCACCTGAGCACTCAGGACAATATTTGTGGTTTAGCTGGATTGCTTACAGAAACAAGAGGAAAAAAAATTGTTTATGTAAATCAGGCACTTCTGGTGCAATCTGGTCTGTAAATAGGGATGCCCTTGTCTCCCTCCTCAGCCTTCCCTTCTGCAGCACTCAACAGCCTTGCTATAGAAACAGACAAAAGAAGACATTTTCTGTGCTTACAGTCCTGAGTTTGCCCTTCCAAGTAGTGTTCTGCTGAACAAGAGCTCCTTTAGAAGGCTGCTTTCTGGAGTATTGATCTGTTTTCTGCCTCTGGTACATGCAGGGGTGCAGTCAAATTAATGTGCTTTTGCAGTAAATCCTTGAAAGCACCATTGTTCTCTGATTAATTATTGCTCATGATTTCCTTGAGGTTAGTGCCACAGAAGGTGTCTCTTACACTACATCTTCCAGAGTAATGAATTCAGTCATCTGTAACGCTAGATCATTAACCTTGTCCCATGTTTGGACTGGATCAGCTCAGACTCCTCCCAGCAATTCTTGGGCACTACTTGAGAGTTAGTACAGAACAGTCACTGTTCCCCCTAGGCAGTCTGAAAGCAGTCTGCATGCTTTGGAGAGAAAGAGTGATCACTAGTGCTGACATTATGGTCTAGCCAGTTTCAGTATCAGAGAAGTGCATGGCATGTTTAATCTTCTGTAAAGTAGTGTAGTACTTTAATTGGTTTATTCCAGCAAGTCATTTAGTTGACACCTCTTGAGCAGGTTCAACCTGATCACTTTTTGCAGAGATACAGCCTAGTACAGGACTCTCATTCTGTTACATTTACTGCAACCCACTCAGGAAAACAGAAACCTGTAAAAGCTGCATTTAGTGTGCAGATGTTGGTGGTTAGGATGTAGATGATTTTCAACCTGTGTCTGCCATGGTGAACAAGAAAGTTTCAGTGTGTTTTCCCATTTTATGGAGATGCTAGGCTAGAAAGGACCAACTAGACTCACTGAATGATGTCCACCTGTGTTTGTCTGTTAATTCTTGTGTTGTAACTGGATGATTAGCAGTAGGGGCTTGTAAAGCATGTAGCAAATCGGATTATGATTCAAGACTTCAAGGGAGCTGTATGGTTCAGTAAGGATATAGCAATGGCCTTAGCAAAGTAAGGGGCCTGTGTTGCCAAGTATGATGCTGGTGTCCTTGTACAGTTAGAAAAGAAAGGACTTCTTGCTCACTTGGAATATTGTCCAGAATCTTTGTAATAAGTACTTTTCTCCTTTATTTCTATGTCTTTTTTTTTTTTCAGAGTGCATTGAAATTTTCATTGATTTTGTAATATTCTTTATTTTCCATTGTAATTTCATGTCAGAATTACTCTCAAATTACCCTCTTCCTCTCGTTTTATCCGTATATCCTATCTCCTCTGCTTAGCATTAAAATTGCATTTTTTTTCCTTACTACATGCTCTTCCTCGTAAAAGACCTTCTGATTGAATATAATTTGTTTTTCTGTGGTAATTTAGTCTAATAGTTCCCCTTGCCTCATTTGCAGACCACATAGTGATGCAACTTCCCCTTGTTTTGTTTCCAGAAAAGTATTGCCACAGTACTTAATAAAGTAATGTAGGACTCTGTTTACAAAAGAGTGTTTCTGTGGTATCTTATTGCTTTCACAGGAAGCTTAACAGCTTGCAGAACAGTAAGTGGCAAATGTTTAAATGCAACAGTGTGCCAGCTTGAGGACAAACTGTTCCTCTCAGGAATGTTTTCAAGCTTAAATGAGAGGAAAATCCTCCTTGCAGAATGTGAATTCTTGGAGGCAGCGGGGAGTGACTGCCACTTCTTTGCCTTGCCAGCAGCTTGAATTCTCAAGCACCTTCCAATGCTTTTTTAGATCAGCTGAGTGTACACTCAGCAGCAAGGAGTGATAAAGCTGTGACTGGCTTTTCCAGAGGAGCAAGGACTCCTCTTTCATGGAAGAGGCAGTAAGTCTTGCAGACTGCCTCAGACAGAAAACATTGGCTTGAGCCCACGGATGCTGGGAAGGTACTGAGGAGTGAGATGTGAAGCCACGGCAAAGCTATTTATGTGAGTAAGCAAAGACTAGGAGTGTAGCTGCAAAAACTGTGAGACAGAACAAGTCAGAACTTAAGCAGTAGTGAGTCAGACTGAAATATGTGGCACTTCAGTCATGGATGTGAGTCAGCCATCAATAAAGTAAGTGGATATAACTGAACTAATGATTAGTTTTACTAAAGAGTGAAAGGAGTTGCATTGAACAGAATAATTTAGGTTGGAAAAGACCTCCAAGGTCATCGAGTCCAACCTTTGACCAAACATCACCATGTCAACTAGACTACGGCACTTAGTGCCATTTTTTGAACAGCTCCAAGGATAGTATCTGCACCACCTCCCTGGGCAGCCCATTCCATTGTTTAACAATACTTTCTGTGAAGAAATTCCTCCTGATATCCAACCTGAACCTCCTTGGACAAGCTTAAGGCCATTTTCTCTTGTCCTGTCCTTAGTTTCCTGGAAGAAGAGACCAACCCCCACTTGGCTTCAACCTCCTTTCAGGTAGTTGTAGAGAGATAAGATCACCCCTGAGGCTCCTTTTCTCCAGCCTATGTAACCCCAGCTCCCTCAGATGCTCCTCATAGGACTTACTATCTAGACCCTTCACCAGCTCTGTTGCCCTTCCCTGGACACCGTCCAGGACCTCAATGTCCCTCCTTAATTGAGGGGCATAAAACTGAACACAGGACTTGAGGTATGGCCTTACCAGTGCCAAGTACAGAGGAAGAATCACTTCCCTAGTCCTGCAAGCCACACTATTGTTGGTACAGGCCAGGATGCCCTTGGACTTGGCCACCTGGGCACACTGCTGGCTCATGCTCAGCTGACTGTTGACCAAAATCACAGAATATTCTGAGTTGGAAGGGACCCACAAGGATCATCGAATCCAACTCTGAAGTGAATGGTCCATACGGGAATCAACCCCACAACCTTGGTGTTATTAGTGCCGTGCTCTTACCATCTGAGCTAATCTCAGAGGCACCAGCATCCCCACTTCCTTTTCTGCTGGGCAGCTTTCCAGCCACTCTTCCTCGATCTTGTAGCACTGCATAGGGTTGTTGTGGCCAAAGTGTAGGACCCGAAACTTGACCTTGTTGAACCTCATTCTGTTGGTCTTGTCCCATCTATATAGTCTATCCAGATTTAATACTATACTCTGCATTAATATTCCTAAGCAGTATTCTTCATCTTTTTTGACCTCAACCACAGGTCAAAATATTCTGCTGGATTTCTGTGGCTGCTGAGTCCTGGATTCCTTATAGCAGAGGGAATTGTGTGGTTGCTATCCATAAATGGATCCAGAACTTCCAGATGGGTGGCTGAGCTGAAACCTGAAAGCACAGAAAACATGTTGTATGATTTCTATTTTATATCCAGGCTTTAAGATAAGGCGGCACTTGCATGCTCTAAAGCTGACAGCATATTCAACTGATGCTGTGAATTTACTCTAGGGAAGGTACACTGATTCATGGCTCTCAAAGTCCCAATAATGTCTGAAGACTTTACAAATTCTTAATGAATTTCAGCCCTCAACGTCTCAGTACTCCACATCAGAAACATGGTCCAATAAGGTGGGGGCGGGGTGGAGAAAAAGAATAGAATTTAAAATTCAGATGACATCTGTGTTCTGATAAAGAACTGCCATTCTTTACTCTAGTAAAGGATGTCTCCAGTAATCACAGGAAATGGTGTCTACCCAGGAAGCTTCATAGGACACGAAGGGGAATAACAGCTTCTAGATCACAAGGCTCCTGAAGGCATTGTTAGAGTTCATTATGTAGCAAAGAACTTCATGTTCCTGATAAAGGGAATGATCATGTTTCAGTGTTTTTCATTAAGAAATATTTTTTTCATGGAGAATCCAGATTTTGCAGAACATATGTTTGCCATTAAAAGCTCTTTTAACAAAATTCCTTCTTCATATGTATGCACAGGCTTCAGATATGTCTGATCAAGGGGGAAGAAGCACTCTCTGGGTGGACACACAGCACAGGCCAGGGCAGTGCAGGTGTGGAGAGGGACCATGCCCTGGACCATGTAGTCAGGTTGTCTTCAGGCAGAGGGTGGGAGGAGCTGAGGTGTTCCCAGGTTTCAACTGACTAAAGATTTTCATAGAGCGCTTTCAGATCTGCTCACTGGAAAGTGTCCCACAACTTAGCCAGAAAGCACAATTTGGTGACTTTGCCATGACCTTCAAACTTGGTAGGCAAATTACTATTGCAAAATACCAACAGCAGAAAACTTTCTAGTGAAGGTACATTGATCAGAGATAGGCCAAGAAGATTTAATTTACATGGCAATAAAAGCATTCAGAGGTAGACATTTCAGTACTCCAAAATTTTTACTTTATCATGGGACTGAATTTGTGTGTTTATTTGAGTTTTTATGTTTGTTTTTCTGTTTGTTTTGTTTTATTTTTCTATGAAAAAGAATTGGTTTTCTGCAGTAATTTTAACTTCTGTCTTCAAAATTGAGAGGCAGACTTGTTAGACAGGTGAATTTCAGAAGGTCAGCACACGTAGAAGTTGTAGGTTTTTACAAAAAGGGGTTTATTTTTTCAAGTACATAGAAATATTTTGGAGGGAAGTGTGGGAATGGATTAAGAATATAACTGATAATACCTTGAAATGATGCAGAATGTAACTGATAATGCCTTGAACTGATGCTTTAAAATGTATGTTTACCTTTGCCATGTATGTCCCCCCCCCCAGAATCCATGTCTTCCCTTTCCCCGAATCCATTTGTACCACTTCCCCGAAACCATGTGCTTTTCCCAGAGAGGCTTTGCGACCCTTCCCCAGGGAACTGAGGGGCGTGACCCACCTTGCTACCTGAAACCTTTCCCTGCCTATATGTTAATCCCCTCATCTCTGTTGGCCCAAAGCCACACAATACCTTTTCCCCCATTGGAGAATGAACCCCCTCCAAGGGACTATAAAAAGTCCCTGCTCCCTGAATAAACTGTCTCTCTCTGCTCGCACCCTCTGCAAGCAGTGTGGTTTCTGTGTCCTGTCCCTAAGGGCTCGGAGTCCACGTGGCCGGAGGGGAAACCAGGAGGGAGCACCCCTCCCCCTCTCCTAGGTACATGGACTGAAAAACCTAACCTAGGAGCTTAATTCATATCGCTGCGACCATCACACCACCCAACACTCCAACAAGGCTCTACACATATATCCACCCGGATAGGGAAGGAAGAACTAACTAGAAGAACCTCTTTGATATCCCTGAAACTAGACTTGTCTATATGGAGTTTGGCAAGCTTTTGAGGAGTTGTTTGGAAAGTCTGAGAGATATTTTAAATCATGTGGAAATTCTTCAAATGGAAATCCTGCCTTAGTAAAGAAAATGGAAAGACCATGAACAATGAAATGTTTTCTTTATCTGTAAGAGGATATACTGATAAATGTAAAGAAAACATCATTTTGTGATGGATCATCCGTTTTTCATGTGGATTCCAAACATCAGTAACTGGGTTTTTTTTCAAGGTGATTAAGTTATGCCTGTGTTGAGAGACAGGAAAAATCATAATGAAGACATATGATATGGCCCTACTTCCTCTTACATGCTTAACAGCAGTTAGTCTGTATTCATAAAAAGAAAATACTATACTTGAAAATGAAATACTGGGTTCAAGACCTTGATTATAAGAAAGTGAAGATTAAAGAGATGGTAGCTTTGATTACAGTATTATGCCTCTGTAAATTAGTGTTAAGTGTGTGTGATACTTCATTAGGCACAAAAATGTCAAATATGGAGGCATTTTCATAATGGTGTTTTGCTCACTAAAAGCTAACAATATGATTTATTCTCCTAGAAAATTAATTTCTAAAAATGTTTCTTTCTTTGTGGCAGTTTTCAATGGCTGCACCAACTTCTAAAAAAAATGAAAACAAGTAAATTAGTAAGATAATTTTTTTCCATTGGTATTTCCTACAAGCAGCATTCATAGTCCTGTACCCTAGATTCACTTACACATGACATTAAAACTCCAAAGCAGGACTGCAGGAAACAGCAGTAGTCTGAATGCAGCAAAGGTCAGTAAGTTTTTGTGCTATGGTGGTTCTTCCTCAGTTTTATTGGAAACAGTTGTGTAAAAGTTTGATTCCTGGCACTCATTTAACTCCCATATAAATTTATCATAAACATATGTGTGATGATAGTATTTTTCATGAGACTCTCTTGCAATGTCATATATATTTTTATGATGTTCATGGAAAAAAATTCATTTGTGCTGCAGTATTATGGTAGCTTATAACCAGTTAGTAGTAAATAACAAGTGTATAATTGCTCTTCAAATGTAAAAGTCATTAAATTAATACAAAAACCTGGTGGCATTATGAATAATTCTCAAAGAATAAAAATCCTATTTTCATGCAGATGTTTATTTTCATTAAAAAAATTAGAGCCATAATAAAACCAAAATAACTCTGTAACCACACCATGAAAAGAGAATGTTCTTCTCAAGAAATTTTCTACAGAGCAGCAGAGATTGTCTGAAAGAGTCATATTCAGTGCACAGAAGTGGATTTCATTCAGATAAGCAAAACAGTATTCATTGCCATTTCTTGAACAGATTAGTTAGGGGTGCCTCTTGTGTGCAGTGGTTTCCCTATCCGAAAAACTAATACAGCAATGAGATAGTATAGACAATCTATATCAAGCCACTTCTGATAGAACTTCTGATTTCAGTAGAGAAAAAGGCATTTCAGTTCTTGGAAAGGAAGACTCTCATAAGAATCTACAATACTGGTTTTTAAATTCTGTGATTGCAACTATATATTAGCTCCAGGCACAGAATGTCTGGTGCAAGCCATAACAAAGTCTCAGAGGTGTACAGTGAAAAATCTGTTCTCCTAAATATTTATTAAAGAATTTCATACAAAAGCTCATCAGCCAAAAGCTTGTATCATAATAAAACTTTAGAAGTCTCAAATATTTCCTGTGTTCCACAGTAGCATCGAATCTCCTTGACTGATTAAATAGGTTCACAGGTTACTGATCTCTAAGAAATCTTTGTTTTTCATCACAATCCCAAAGTATTTGGTTTCTTTTCTGTGTTCACTTTAGGCTTAGTTATGAGACTGAAAAGAAGCCAAAATGAAGACCATCTGCCTGAGGCAGTCAAACACACATTGCAGACAAACCCAGAAACACAGTTCAAGGGTATGGACAGACGGAATGAAAGGTGGCGTGACAACTGAGTCACACAGTTCAATAACGTGCAGGCCTGAGATCTGTGTTGGATTAGTCATCCATAGATAAACCAGCATGAATGAAACTCCTTAGGACAATGCTAAAAAGTTTTCAAGTCTGACCAGAAACAGGGAATTGAAAAAAAAAATTCCTTTTAAATAAAAATTAAACAGAAACAGAAAATATAAAAGTTTCTTGCACTGCCAATAAAAAGAAAATAAGGTTGTACTTTCAATACTTAGAGCTGTTGACTGGCAGGGAGAGAAACACAGTGTTTTTACGGGGAGTCATTCTGCCTCTAAAAGTCCATTATAACTATAAAGAAAGGAGCTGATACACTCTAAGTAAGAAAAGCTAGAAACAGTTTCTTCTCTTAAAATTCATAGGCAAGTTAAAGTACACTGAGAAGAGAATTTTATTTCATTTGTTCTCCTGTCCTGCCATTGCCTAGTAACATTTTCAAATAATGCAGGCTTGGAAGAAGGATTAGTAGGAGGATGGATTTTCTTCTCTTGAAGAAAGTATTGGCTTTTCAGTGAAAAACTGAATGCTACAGGTACGAGCTCAGTCTCATCAATTTTCAACCTCAAACTTTTATGTTTAAAACCTGGGGGGGGGCGGGTTGTGGAATGCGAGTTTTGTGCCTTATGGGAACTGCTGCTCAACTGCTCATATCCAAGTTTTTTTCTCACTAATTTCAGTGAAAATGCAACATCCTACTTGAAAAATTATTGCATTTTAGTGTTTAGTGGAAACAAATTTTCTTCTGAAAATAAACCAACCAAGCACTGAAATGGTATTTTCTCATGGTATTGTGTGTTGTTCAAGCCTGTGATGCACAAAAAGCAGAGTTCCTTATCTACTGTTTTGAAAAGGTGACCAAAAGCTCCTGTTATGTGGCAGCTTAAGAACCTCCATCATCAGATTTGAACTCACATTTGTTTTTCACATCACTGATGTCAAAGCTTCATGTAGGTGACCTTTGGACAATAAGGGTCTGTTATTTTTTGTGGCAATATAAGCTAGTGCTTAGATACCCTTATGAAGCAGAAGGAGTAACAAACTGATTCTGTGGAAAGAATCTGTGCTCTGTGTGAGGCTTGTTGGCTGAGGATAGATAGTTGTCACCTCCTTTCAAAGCACGGGTGAGGACATCTTGTGCATTTTTGCATGTGTTTTTAATTTCAACTCAAGGTCTCAAGCCCGCTGTGTGGTTGTGGTAGGAAGTGCAGGGTTGCTCAAGTGCTGAAGGCAGGCTGTTCACTGGGTGCAGGGTGATCTTCTCATTCTTAGGCATGTAAAATGCCCAGGCCTGTAGGATATGGCTCATCTCCCTTTTACCACAATTCAGTGATGACCCCTGCATTAAAATACTTGTGTCTTAGTTGTTCTAGTGTTGCCATGTGTCGAAGATTCTGTGGAAAAGATGGTGCCATAAGAATTTCTAAGAAGAGATGAAATGCTGTTTTGTAGGAGTTGGGGACCCACAAGTAGTGTCATACAGCTGTATGTCATTGTTGAAACAATCACAGTGAGGTTAGTGCAATAATAAAAAAGTTACAAGAAAAGAGACACCTTGGAAACTACAATTATTGTTCCTGAATTCTTTTAAATTCTTTTAAAGATGCTGCTTTTTAATGGTGCAGTTGTGCAAATGACTCTTCAACTCTCCATATGGACAATGAGTCATTCTAATGTCAAATGCCCAAAGCCTGCAGGAAATTGCAGGTTTGTTGTTGCTGAGTCATAGTGGCATGCAAATCTCGTTAGCTTGATATGGATCTCTCACTCCTCAAATTTCCTTCTCTCTCACAGGTTGGGAAGACTGTGGTCTGCTTTGGAGATGTCCTAGAGAATAGTGACAGTAATACTCTCAGATAATGTTTATTTCCTGGTTGATTCTTGAGCTCCTAATTCAAATTTAATGCTACGTGGAGAATAAATTATTATTATATGGAATGGGTCATTAATGACCTTTTAAACTGTTCTGGTATTTGTATTAAAAGATCATTTTCCCTGCTGCAGTAATGGAATGAGAAGTAAGAGAACTCTATGTCTCTGTTATCTATGATGTGAGCAGCACAGCTTATTATGCACCACTGAAGACACCAGGGAAAACAGCCTCCATTCCCATTATACAATACTGATTTTAATAGTTTGCATCCTTTTGAAGCACTGACTTTAAGCCAAAATGTTTCATATCTTTCCTGTGCCCCTGGCTGAATTCCACAATATTTCAGCCAAATAATTCAGTCCCTTCAGTAAATGAATGTAGGAACAAAGTGCCACTTTATTCATGTTAATACTTTGAGGTCTGTTCTGTAAAATTCTCCACCATAACCCTGGAGATATTTTAAGTTTGGCAGAGGGATAGTTCTCATGTAAAACATAAGGCTTCCTTCATACCTGTGAAAATTATCCCAATTTTTTTTTCAAAATCCTAGTAATGATGTCAATTGCAATTCATACATGTTCAGGAAAGTTGTAAGAAAGCTGTGGCTTTAGACTTTTTGGATGTCTTCTACAGAAACTATGGATCATTACAAACTTCTTTGTTATTTTAATCTGTTGTTTTATTCTTAGTTGATCAGGTGTATTATGTGTATTTTTCCAACAGAGTAAATACGTTCCTGTCACTGGCTTTGGGGAAAATCAGAAAATCTTTCCATGTTCTGGAACACTTCGGACCCTATATTGGCCTTCTCCACCTAGGAGAAGTAACATAAAGTAGTGTTTGGCTGAGAGAGGAAAGAATTGCAGAGCACTTCTGTTCATGCTGTTTGCCTTGGAGTTTTCACTGAAATGTGGTCAGGTTCCTCTTTGCTCTTTTTGTAATGATTTTTGCCTCAGGCTCCTACATCTAGAGTTCTTGTGCTTGACTAGATCAATGTGCTATATGGATCACTGGAAAAAATCCTTGTCTTCTAAATTACACTGAAGCAGTACCAAAGAAGTGGGGATATGGCATCTCTTTGTCTAAGCAAATAGGGAGTCTTTCCTCATATCTTCTCTGAATTGTTTGGAAGGACAGTCAGGTACTTGTTGAAGATGAAAGGGTCTACAAAAAGTATTCATTCATCATTAAAGATAGCTACAGGCTAGACGGAGTTATTTTTGTAGAAATGCTAATTCTGCATATTAGAAGGCATCAGAGGCAGCATATCTGGCCTCTTTTTGTCCAGTTCCTTTCCTCCTTTAGGTAATGAGTATTTAATTCAGTGGCTCAGCCTTGAGGATGTTTGCTTGAAGCACTGTGATAAATGATAAATGGCATTTATAATAAATGATAAATGACAGTGAAATCCACTGCTGTTACCTGGCTCAAGTAAAGGTGCAAAACTGCCACAAGAGAAAACATTCATTATATTCTGTACTGAAGTATGAGCTGCTGTACATATTAACTACTTTTAACTAATATGGTTGTCTTTTTATAGCCAAGCCTCTTTTTCACAGTTCCAAATACAGTCCCAGTAAGATACACTACAGAACAAGCCTCTGATTCTTTCCTCCACCTTCTAGGTGTGGACAGTATTCCCACTTCAGTACGTGTGTAAGATATACACAGGTGTGGGGAGTAAATCTGTGTTCCAGGACTGCTGTGGTTTCCTCAATTGAAAAGATATCCAGATTACTTGTAACTTTTATAAATACCATGCATTTAGATAGTCATGTGTCTCCATTCTCCAGTTGACTGAAAATCCCATTATATCTGCTCTACGAAGGCTGGTACAGAAAATGGAACTCAGAAGGGCACTTTAAGAATGACCTGATAACCTTGGCTTTCTAAAAGTATTTTAAGCAAGGTTTTGCTGCATATCTTTGAACATGCTTTAACTAAAGTAGTTTCCTTGAGAGAAAAAAAGCATACTTAGTTGCTCTGCAATGTTTTCTAAGTTTTGTTGCTGTTATTTGAGACAAGTTTTGGGGGTTGTTTTTGGGTTTTCTTAGTGAATAAATCTGTCATCCTTAATTCCTCTCTGAAGCAGCAATATGAGCAAGAAAACAGAGTCTGTATGTACTGTAATCAGTCAAGGCTTGGTATTGAAATACTATGCTGCATTTAGTACTACCTGCATGGTTATTGCATGATATCATCCAAAGACATGGTTAGGGTTAGGTATTTAGGGCCTTCCATACTTTAACATACATTTTACCTTAATTACTTACACCGTGTCATTATTTTGAATTGTCATAGCTTTTTTATTTTGACATAAAGAGAGTGGAAGGATATTTATCATGACTGGGTTAAATGTTAAGAGTTTATGAAAAGCATCCCATCACCAACCAGCACCAGCTGTAATGGGATTCAGAGGTTGTTTGTATCCGGTACGTGAAATTGCATGTTGGGTTCACAGAAGATTAAAAATTTCCCAACTTTGTAACCTAACTGTCAAATAAATCACTGTTTTTTGGGTCACCTGTTTCTGTGAGCACTGGCAAAGGGTATGAGTTCACCCTGCAGTGAAATTTGGTATTGGAGTATCACCAGCAATAAAAGCTGTAAGATGTCTGGATGAAAATTTGAAATAGCATCTATTTGCCATTGCCAATTTGACCCTGACTACTCAGGGCATGACAAAGAGGTTACTTAAACTGATTTAATGAGCTCATAGTGTGTTAACTATGGATGGAACAATGAAAAAGAAACACACACATCTTTTGGGCTCATGAAATATTCGTTTCTATGTGTTTGACTGTTTATAATTTTCCAAATTTGGTAAAACTAAACACTGAGCTTTCAAGTGTGGCTCTTCCAAGAGTTCCCCTCAATAACAGGAGCACTAGTGTCATATATCCTGTAAGAATTTCTTTCTGATGATATTTTCAACTGGAATGGCAAATGAACTGCATGGAAACAGTACTACACCCAGCTGGAACACTTTTACTAAGGGCTGAAGTACCTTAGAATGAAAAAAATTTGCAGAACTGGGTTTAAGAAGTTTTTAAGGTTTTTTTTTTCCCCCTTCAGATATAGAGAACCTTCTTATATATTTCCATTGCATTTGGGGCACCACCTAGAGACATGTGACATCCATGCCTAAGTCCATACATTGCCTGACATGTACATGATTTGAGAAGAGGCTGATCTAATTTGAATTTGATGTTGGCTGCTGTTACCACTTACTCCCTCCTTCATTCCATTTCTAAAAGTGTTAAAAAAGTTATAACTTCATTTTAACACAAGGAGAATCACACTGTGAAAAAGCGATGAACATTGCAAAATGGAATTGGTAGCCTCAGTCAACTTTTTTGAGAAATTCCTCTATTAATAAGTGGAGAATGAAAGGGTCCTAGCAAGCTCATAACTCAGCTAAATAAGTTGAATCATAAGTGAGTTTTAGCTATTATTTTTCTGAGAACGGAACTTGCTTAGAGATGGAGGGTGCATTGCAGGTTTCATAATAAGCCTATTACAGAGCAAGGTTTGCTAGTAAATCCCTAGGTATTTCTACTTTCCTGCTAGCTACTCCTTGCAGCTTTTCTTCACCAATGGAGATATCTTTTACACTGAAACCGAGTACTCCCTCTTGTCTAAATAATGTACGATTTTCCTATTAGTTGCAAATCAGGCATCTACTTTTTTTAATGTATTTCATACTCGATTTCAGACGGAATCCTCTACAGTGTTTCTACATAGACAATAAATCTGTGAGGATGGTGCCACCTAATGTAACTAGAGAACATGACAGCTATTTCCTGTTCGACGTTGCTAAATTGCCAGCTGTAATTGAAAGGTCGGAATTTAGTACTCTTATCACTTTGGTTTCCTCTGGCACTGGCTTGCTTACAAGGACTCCTTGAAAATATCATGGATATATATATTTTAGATGAAAGCAGAGATTCTTAAATTGTCTTTTCCAGGTATACTAGGGCTCCAAGTAAATGAAAAAGATTAAGTGAAAGTTGTTATAATACTCTTGAGTGCTGTTCATAATATGTCTTTATGCTGTTCCCTATGGGAATTCAGGAAAAAAAATGACAATTTCTTGGGATCATTGATTCCTTATAATTTAATCAGAACTGTATTCTGATTCCAGTGATTCCTAGGAAAAACAAATGAATAGGTTAATTTTGGTTAAACTCATATAATTAGGCCTACATTTTTACAATTGTGATCAGTTTGCCACTATGTTCTTATGATTGGTTTAGATTTCTTGCTCCTAATTCAGAAAACATTTGAAGACAACTTATGTCAAAGTATGACGAAACATAGAATGATCTTTTACTTTTCCTTTACCTCTCACAGGCCAGAGGTTATGGGGACTAGAAGAGAAAGGCCCTTGATGCAGGAGTATTTAAGATACTGAAAGGTTTGATTTGGGATATAGTTACTAATGTAATCCAAATAATTTTGGTGAAATCCTGTAGCTATTGTTGGGTTCCCTCTGGTGTTAATGAGATCATGGTGTAATCCCCTTGTATTGAAAGAATATAATCCAAAGGCAGGGAACCCCACTGCATCTGTTCTGTGCTGATAGAATTCAAAATGTGACTGGCAGAAAAGCTAGATAGAAAACAACCTTAACATAAAATACATCATTTTTACCAAGGCAGAGATTAAACCTGTTGCTCCATCTGGAAGAATCTCTCACTAGTGATATAGATTTAAGGTGGTTTGGTTTTTTTTTTTTGCTTCTTCTCTTTATCTGAACCAGTGATTTTTTAGTCAGTTTAGATCAAGCAGAACAGTTTTAACAAGGAAGATTAAGCACTTCTCTCACCTCTTCATTTAGCAGCAGCAGTTGTTAGATTTAGAAAAGAATTTTTAGGATAGGATAGGATAGGATAGGATAGGATAGGATAGGATAGGATAGGATAGGATAGGATAGGATAGTTCTAGCTGGAATGGATGTATAGTCCAACTAGTCCAACTGTTTGACCCCTTCGGAACTGAACAAGAGTTAGAGCACATTATCAAGGGCATTGCCCAAATGTCTCTCAAACACTGACAGGCTTAGGGCATCAACCACCTCTCTGGGAAACCTGTTCAGTGCTTAATCCCCTCTTTGTAAAGAAATGTTTCCTACTATTGAGTCTGAACCTCTCCTAATGCAGATTTGAATCATTAGGCATTTGAACATGATTGTTAAGGGAGCAGAATTATATCTTTAAATCTATGCAGGTGCAAGTTGATTTCAAACCATTTTACTGTACCCTGGATAAGTATACTTTATTGAATGAAAGAAGAGTACATGCTCTGCCTGAACAATACAAATAATCTGTTGAAGAAAAAGGAATAAATACATATGAATTCAAATAAAATAGAGTGTTCTGTGTATGCAGACAGTATAGAGAAGAATTTACTTTCAGAGTGGACAGATATAATGAGGAGATAAAAATAAAGAATACTGGAGTTATGGTGCAGTAGTGCAAATACATCAAAAGATCTAGGTAATTAGGCTAATAAATCTTGGGTCAAGTTTTAATCATCAGAAGTACTAAAGTTTGAAGTAAGCATAAACACCCAATACAGAATTCCTCTTCAGCTGTAGAATGCTGAAAATTGTTCCAAAGATAACCTTAAAGATAATTTCCTCCAGACATAAAGATTCTAGATATTACCTGAGAAAGATACGTTTAGGTATTAGTACTGAATTTTACATGTTTATGGTGGTGTGGGACAAACTTAGTGAATGTCTTGTTTTGTCAGCCATGTAATTGCCAGGCTTGGAACTGAGGAGCTCAAGGGTCTGTTCTCAAAAGCTGTTGAGATAGGTGTCGATAAAACCCATTTTAAGTTGTGTATTTGTGCAGTCCTGTATAATGTGGATGTTAGTTGGCACTAGCCAGCTGGCACCACTTTGGAAATATCCACATGTTATAAGAATACAATAAGGCTTTAAAAGGCCTTTTATTTTGAACTTTGATGAAACTAGAGAAAACATTTTTTGATTTAACTGCTGAATATAATGTACACTAGTTAGAAAAAAAAGATTTCCTGGTGGGTGCCCCTAAGCCTGATTCTTTCCTGGTTAAAATGATGTTAGTTCAGAGCATATAGAAATTTCCCCTTTGAAGAACCAAATTGAATGGGAAGCAGTGAAAATTTTAACCTCTTTTTTTGGAGAATACATGAAAAACCCCACTCTAACATCAGTAGCTGGAATCAGAAGTAGTTCTAAGCCATGATGATGGTGAAGTTGTGTGTCTGAAGGTTGCCCTCTGCTCAGCAGCACAGTGGTCCCCTGAGTTGGCTGCTGTTTGCCACAGCAGCTGTCATCAGAAAAGCTCTCTTTTTCAGCTGCTGAAGAGCCATTAATGGGATAATGAGCAGTTTGCACTTTCTCATTACCAGTTATTCATCCTAGACAGTGCATACAAAGTATCTGTAGTTAAAGTATTAAGTAATTGCTTTTGTGATGTTTGTTCTGTGTTATATTGTTGAAGTGTCTAGATTTGTCAATTAGTATTTGATAAATGGTGGTTGAAGCCCAGCATATTTAAATTAAATAATTATGCAAACTTATGGTATCAGTTCTACACTCTAAAACAAAGGGATAATTTTGTGTAACTGTTTCTCCTCTAGAAAACACCCATTTGGGCTGTTCTTCTCAGGCTCCCTTTCCTGTGATGCCACAAAGAATATGACTATGAAAGTCTACATGATACACTCTTGCAGAACTGTGTTTACTACTAATGATGTTAAATCAAACTGTACAAAACAGTTTTGTAAACAGTATAAGCTGGGAAACCCATTTTTTAGCACATTTATTCTAATGTTAAGATTTAAATCATCGCAAGGCATCTTAGCAAGGAAGAGGAATTAAAATTTGCTACACCTACCAGAAGAATTTAGACTGGAAAAGGTGCTTCTGTAATGAAGTGAAAAAGGAGGAGGGGAGGAAAGATGGGACAAATATGAAGAGCCTGAGAGGCAGGTCTGCTCCAGCCCATCCATCTGCCAGGAGATGAGGTCAGTGGGATGAGCACGGCATGGCTGTTTTGCATAATTGTGTTCCTGATAAAGCAGCAGGCATTACTCCATACTTTTTGGCCCTTTTTTTCACAGCCAGTGCTAAACTGGGTTTTCAGAAATTTGGATTTCACCACTTATAATGTCTCTCATGCAGAGTTCAATGATAAATGTAAAATAAATACTATTCCATTCATTTTATCTTCCCTTCTCTCTAGTGACGGAATACATCTCCCTCCTAGAATGCCTTCCTCTTGAGCATT
Source organism: Formicarius rufipectus (assembly GCA_013399695.1). Classification (NCBI taxonomy): domain Eukaryota; kingdom Metazoa; phylum Chordata; class Aves; order Passeriformes; family Formicariidae; genus Formicarius; species Formicarius rufipectus. The sequence goes on along the minus strand of VXAU01000439.1, from coordinate 611,123 downwards.
TTGGGTTTTTTTTTGAGAAGACTATAGAGTGGTTTGATTTGAGGAAGAATACTCCCACATCCATATGAAAGCAGAAGTAGGTGTTTGCAAAAGCTTAGTGACAGAAATTGCCTCTCTGAATGTATATATAAAAGGGTTTTTTGTGTGCTTTTTTTTTTTTTTGGTTTTGTTTTGTTTTGTTTTGTTTTTTGAGACCCCCTGGATATTTCTCATGCAGATACAGTAGATTTGTCTTGATTTTTCTTATTTGCCAAAGGTGGGAAAATGATGAGAATTGCTGATCAAATGGTGCTCTTTTCAGTAGTCTGTGTGTTGTGGTAGATGTGAAATGGGCTTCCATCACTTTCTGTATCAGGTTCTCAGATTCTCCAATCAGCACAGTCCTCCTGACACCAGCAGCATCTTGCAGGCACGTGTTGGCAGAGAACACCCTCCCTCTCTTATTTCACAAACAAAAGAACACTTCTTTTAGGAAGAACTAATAAGTACTTGAAATGGAAATAGCTGATTCTTCCAACGCTAATGAAAAAGTGGTTTGTTACTAATGGAGTTTGCAAGATCGGTGCCTCAAGAACTACACTGTTTAAGATAGAGGTTGTTCTTTCTTGTCCTTATAATCTGTTTAGCAGAACAGAACAGAGTAGAATGGAATACGAAGTAGAGATGTTTTGTACTTGCAAAAATGTAATTAACTTTTAAAATGTATAAATTAATCAGATATACAGTCATAGAATAATTTCTTCTGGACAGCAACCATGTTAGTTCCAACTCTGAACTTGCCTCAGGTTACTCAGGGCATTGTACAATCGAATCCTGAACATCTCCATGAATGGAGATCCAACACCCTCTCTGGACAACTTGTGGCAGTGTTTGACCACCCTTGTTGTGAAGAATGTTTTGTTTTGTTTTTTTTTTTCTCTGACAAGTGAGATTTTTAACCTGGATTGTGTCTTTTTCAAACTACAAGCTGAGGTTGTTCATGCTTGTATTCAAAATGGTAAAAAATGGAAAGCCAGAAGACCTATTTCTGTTTGGCCTCTCCTTCTTGGACTATTTGGTCTGAGTTGTCCTGCTCAGAAGTGTTGTCCTTTTGGCATAGCTCATCCTGACATAGACTCACAAGCAACTCTGCCATGGCAAGCTGCAGGTCAATGACATCTGTACATTGCTTAAAAGGGGAACTGTGCAATTGTGTCTATGTTGTATATTGATAGTCCGAGGCCAATGTTTTTGGGAAAAGTATTCTGAAAGCTAAACGCTGACTTCCATCCCATCTGTCTTGCAGGAACCTGGTCCTGTTGAGTGCTGGGTGTTGATTTCTTTAATGTCTGGTTGACAAAATGTCAAATCCCATGAGTAAGCACATTTCTCAAATACTGATAAATTTTCTGTTGTTGCCTGCTCCTCTCTGAGACAAGTGGGGCACTTGAGAACAGGACAGTTACAGCAATTGCACAAAAGGAGTCACAAATATAGGATCTCTGGCCTTTCAGTACCTACAAGAAAAGGAAGTATTTTCAGAATCACAATCTGGGACTTGGGCACTTATATTTATGCATTTGACTGTGGATGCCTAAGATTTTTGTGAATTATATCTCCTAATGTATAGTCATTATTTTGATGGGATAATTTTAACAAATTTTATTTTTTATTTTATTGCTTTGAAATTATTGAAAAAATGCCAAACCCAAGTTTTCACATAGTGAAAAGCCAATCTGAATTTCATGTTTACTTCAATTTATTGAGTGATGGCTTGTCGGGAAGGGTTGCTTTAAGCACACATGATATGGTCATCCTGTAGGGTTATGTCAGCTAATGGAACTTAAATGAGTGGAATAACAGTTAAACACAGTCCTTTGAATTCATATTGAACCTGATAAATGGAAAAGCATAAGAAAGATAATCATCACTATCTAATATTTGAAATATTTTCAGAGGTCTAATGCAGAAAAGACCCCTCCCTAGTCCTAATACAACCAGATGCACCAATATTAATTAACAACATGCAAGCATCTAGAATAACTGGCTGGTGGTGCATGTTATTCCTGCAGTATGCTGTGCCTTTCAAACCCCTGTTCATGTGCCTCAAAAACATACTGCTGTTATAATGCCCAACACAGGTTTTACCTCTAAGGAGCCTAACAATAGCTTAAATTCCAGAACAGAAATGGCTTGTTACAGGACAAAAGCCTTTTGTGAGGAGAAAAGTCAAGCAAAACAGTTTTATACTCAGTTGTCTTTGTTTCCATGCAGGCAGGCAGCTAATAATATGTGTTTGTCAGTTTACTACTTTAACTCTGTTCCAGAAAGCAGTGCTCTTGATCATGACATGTTGGGGTTGCTTTTCATGGTTCATCATCTCTGTGGCCTTCTGGGAAAAGAACTTTACAGCAATTCTGTTTGAACCAACCTTTATTGTAACGGTGCCTATAAATATGGGATGTCTTTCTAATAGATTTTTACTAGGCCATTTCTAATGGTGACCTGAACTAGAATGAAGAGGACATGAACAAAAAAGAAGACCTTACTCAGCAGGTAAGACACTGATCATGAATGATTTCCAAGCAGATATACTGACATAAAATACTTCTTGAATCCACTTCAAGATTCTAAGTAAGTGCATACTTAATTGTGGGTTAGGTGCAAGGCTCTTCATGCTTGTATGCTTAGCATAGTGTAATTCTGAAGGAAATGCAGGTCAAAGAAAGGCTTGTTTAAGCTGAAAATAACCATTTGCTTTAGGAAGTGACTAATGCATTTTGACTTCCTATTGATTCCATTTACAATTTTATTAAGAGTAACAGGAATAGATGTCTAAAGTCCAATCCTATTAATATTAGTGGGAAAACAGATTGGCTTTGACTTCAGTAATGTAAATTTGTGGACCAGGGTCTGACCTAGATTAGAAAGTGACACTCCTGAGTTAGGCTACTAAGTGGAGCTGTTCACTTCCTTTGAGTGCATTTTAAAACAGATTCTAGTACTGAATTTGTACTTCTGTGATCCCAAATCACTGTGAAGGCAGCATTGACTTATGCATTTTGAGGCTCTGCCTTACTTGAGGGATTTTTTATTATTATTTTTTGTTTTTGTTTGGTTTTTTTTGCACAGTGAAGGTGGCATAGTCCAAGGGAAAGTAGTTGAAAATAATCTTGTCACAAGGACAAGTCTGCTGCTTTGAGGCAGCAAAAGAATCAATGACCTTGAGAAATTCATCTGAAAATTGCATATGTAGTATAAAGGCTCTAAAAGGGTGTAGCAGATAAAGGCAGATGTTGGATGTCAAACTAAGTAGCACAATATTGTGAACTAACTTCATTCCGTGCTTTTTCACACGAAGGATGTTAATAGTCTTGAGTATATTTAATAGTTTCAAAGAAGGAAGGGGGCTTTTCTTCTCCTCTCACCTTGTCTCTCATCTCCCTTGACCTATGGCAAATTTGTGTCTCAGTTTTTCCAACTGCAAAATAATCAGATGTATGTAATATTTATGCCACTTTCATGTCCTTCAGTAGGAGGTTTTTGTAGCAGTGAATCACTCTCAAAGAGCCACTTCATCAAACAAGGTCACTGAGGGAGAAATTAGTCATAGCAATATCTCAGCAACAAACTGTGCTCTTCATGTCTGTATCTTACAGGCCACTGTGTCTGTTTATCAGCAAATGCCTCGTTTTAGCACTGTGCCCAAGAGCCAAAATCCCTCTCTGTGCCTGGAGATACTCCTTGTATAAATATCTGTGTTGTCCTTTGTACAACTCCATGGCCAGATCCTTTCATGGTGCAAATCTTTGTGGCTCCAGTGACTCCAGTGATGCTGCATTATTTCTTACAAGCAGATAATTTGTTCCTTCAGCTCCTGCTCCTTCACTGTCTGGTTGCTGGAGGAGTAGCTGGGCAATGCATTCCACCTGCCAGGGGTAGGAGCAGGGAAAGCACTTGGACACAGGACTATTTGCTTTATGGGCACTCTTGTGTGAGGTCTTAAGCAGCATCTCCCGCTGATTTGGCTTCAAGTTCTTGAAATTCATGACTACACAAAAAAGATTAAATAAACTTGATGTACCAACCTGGGGGAGCCTGTAAAGGGTAACCTGGTAACAGCCAGAGCGGGACAAAAATAGTTCCTCAGCATTTAGAGTTTCACAGCATTTGAAACACTTTGAAAAACCGCAGCTTTTGAAATAGAATTGGAAGACAGTTCAAACGTTGTGCCTAGTGCCAAATGTCAGCATTACTCAAACAATTTTTTTAGAGTTGTTTTGGACTGGAAACTTTTACATTTCAGTTTTACAACAGCGTTTGATATGATAGAAAAAAAAATCAAACCTAAGCAAAACAGTTAAGTTTTCACAAATACAAGATTCAGCCAACCAAACCTTATATATTTTGCCTTTTTTTTTTAGTTTCCCATGTTTTTCTACTTCTTAGTTATACCAAATTTTGACATTTTAAGTCCTTTATGAAATTAATCTTTTGTTTTTGAAAAAACTATAGCAACAACTCAGGAATATCATCACAATTTGAGCTGTTAGCAATCAATTAGAATAATGTTTAAAATCAGTTATGATCTGAAACAGAAAATAAAATGTGACTGAGACCCCAGTGCATTTTGTTAAATGTTTGAATCACTTTTTTTGGGTAGCCAGTAGCAGGAACATTGGGTTATTTTGTTGACTAGATAAACTGAAGCTCCTGCTAGAGTTGCACCTTCTGTCTTTCACCTTTTCCTGTGACAGAAATCCTTCTGCAGCTATTCATCTAGAGTTACTCAGAGCATCTTTTAAACTAACTCCTGTTCTCTTTTTGCCCCTTTCAAATGCTTTACTGTGACTTTCTTTTTCTTATTTCCCTGTCTCTTTTTGTTAATACATTTTTGAGAGGTTTACAAACCACAATAGTGTTTGCAGTGTTGCCTGAAGTCCTGACACAAACAAAAATTGGAAGAATAAATGGTCTCATCTTCAGCCTCTGAATCTGCCTCATAGAATGCCACAGACACATTTTCAATCACCTTTAAAATCTTTTTAAGGCAAAAGTTCAAGAATTGCCCTGGATTTTCACCTCCCTTTCACACATCAGAAACTGCAGTATTTGTTATTCCTCCCAAAGGCAACACTTTACATTTCCAACGCTCTCAGCTCATGGATTGGCAGGTTTACAGATGAACTGCCTCTTGGCAATACTGTATTTCCTGATATGGTTAATGTTCCACTTCAGAGCTGTACAAAGCCTAAAGTAAACACAAACTGCTGAAGAAAAATTGCTTTAGATTTATATTTTCTATGTTACCACAAGATATAAAATGTCCTTTGAATGTAAAATCCTGATCACGTGCCAGAAGTGGTATGTAATTGGGTTAAGTAGAACAGACAATTCCACCTGCACAGTGCAGAAATATTTGCTTGCTGCCATTGTCCTCTATTCTCTTCCAACCTTCATGGTGCCTTAATATGCCTCTGCAGTGCATCAGTGTAGCCCTTATGCTCTGCTGATAGAAACATCCAGACTCTTATGTATTCAGAGTGACACAGCAAATAACCAGTGAAGAAAAGCAAAGTTATTTCTATGAGTTGAAATCATCCATAAAGGGAAATGAAGTCACACCCCTATTCTTCCTGCCTTTTACAGGACTTGTGCTGGTCCACCTCCACCTGAGACCTTACCATGTGCAAACTTCAGTGCAGAGGGATCGATGTACCAGCACAAGTTGTGGCACTGGGACAAGTTGTCCTAACAGAAAACAGAACTTGGGGGAGTAACAAAACCTATCAACGGCAAATAACATCAAATACAAATTTTGAAAGAAAAACCTAAATCTCAAAATTGTTGCATAATGTGACCCACACCACTGTTTATATTTTGGACATAATTATTCCAGCAGGAATATTTGAATCACTGCCCAAGCGTTCACTTGCTAAGACAGAGAAGAAAGTTTCAAAACTATCAAGACCTCTGACTTAAGGTGCCAATAAATACTTGAAAATAAGTATACAAAACTTGAATGATGATGAAACAAATGTTGGGTAAAAGAACTTTCAAGGAACCGGAGTATTTCCTGGTACTGTTGCCAAAGAGCAGCAAAAATGTAGGAACATTCAGGAAGGAAATTGAAAGTAGTCAGGACTTTACCATAATAATGCCATGACTGTTTTGCTTTCCTTTAGCATAGCAGGACATATGATTCAATGAAATTAAGCAATGATTTGTAGTTAGCTCGCTTGCACTGTATCCCTTTCAAGATGCTATTTCACTTAAGCATCCCTGTCTTCTGCATAAAATAAAACTTTCAAGAAATAAAAAGTTAAACAGATAATTCATAAGTCCTGTTTCTGGGTAGTCTCCTCTCTGTGCCCAGGTACTAAGCCTTTTCTGGTGGTAAACACCACATACACTACTGGATGAGTAAGACAGTGTCATAGCTCATGCATATGGCTGTCTTTAATATGAAGAGCTGCTATATTCGTACCTTGCCACAAATATAGGCCTGTTTATTTCCCTGCAGAAAACACTGTGAATGATTTCTAAATGAAAGTATCTCTTTGGGTCCATAATCAAAATGAAGTCCCACAATCTAGCTCTTTATGGAAAATAAACTCTTTGCAAACTACTATAGACACATCAGTTGTTAGAGATTTGTTTCAAATCAATAAACAAACTTAGAAGTGATCAGTCCTTATTCTGCTTATCTTTATGTAGAATAAATTTATTTTTTGTAAGGATTATAATGTGGGGGTGGTACCTTGTGTTCATGAAATCCTTTAGAACAGCTAATTATGGAAATAGTTTTCTGACATTTTGCTTTTGATACTAAAACTACTCTTTGTCTGACTTCAGTACATAGGTGGTATAAAAAAGGATGTGCTCAACTTTCCTTCAGTCATTTTACTGAACATTTTTCAGAGATGGGAATAACTGACAAGATCTTCATCTAACTTTAAAATTGTCAATGGTTATCAGCACAGAGAGCGAACATACATTATAAAGCAGAAATGTATATTGTGTTATAAATATCTTACTGTTTTCAAGTTATTCAAAGGAAACAATTCTGAAAACTTCATAAATTAGAAATCAATGTATTTTAATAATGGCAGCCTCTGCCACAAAATATATTTAAATAAATATTTTTCATAATTTAATTGCAAAATATAATCTTTTTATGACTATAACTTATGACTATAGCTGAAACTCTTCTCTAATTTCTCTCAAAAAATAATGTATATACCTATAAATTTAATATGGTGAGTATTTTAAGATTGTGTTTTTCCATTTAGCAGAGACTGATCCTCCATTCCTACTGTTTCTTCCCGAGCTTCATTCCCTTTCTTTTATTACTAGGGAAAATTCTGCATTATATTTTGGAATAATAATCCTTTTTTGTCTGCTTTGCTGTTGAGAAAAGTTCTTTCATTGCATTTATATTCTATAATGATGTAGAACTGTAGGAATTAGGTCTATTCTGCATGGGTGAATGTGTGGGGAGGGGTATCAGCAAACACCCAGAATAATTTTATGGGTTGCTATTGGGTGTATTATGGGAATAAACCAAAGCTCTTGGAGGAAGAAATGGACTCATGACAGGATATGTGCATGGGAGTTCCAGGCAGAGTGGCTCAAGCCCCTGTGGAGCTGCCTTCCTCGTGCACAGAGTGTCCTGTGAGCTCCCAGAGCAGCTGCATGTGCAGTATGTCATGGAAATCTGGAATAAGGATAGAGGGGAATGAAATATTTCAGTGAGCTCTGTATTAGAAGTCATAAGCCTATTTTGAACAGATAATGATGGAAAATAGCATAGTGGGAAAATAGGGAAAATAGGGAGGAACAATGTAGAGAAAGGAAGTTGTCAATGACCTTAATGGGGACTCTGTAACTGTTTCCTTCCATATGCACATTGGCTGTGGTTGCCTGTTCTTCATGCTTTTGTCTGCCAACAGGAATCTCTTTTGCCTTACCCAGACTGGCATTCACTTTGCTTTTGTGCAGATCCCTTCTTCTGGAAATTCTGAAATTGGAGAAAGTACAGATTATTCCTTTGTGGAAAAGGTAAAGAATGATCTCATTCAGAGGATATCCCTTCAATTCCTTACAGGTGTTAATTCTGGCCCAATCCAAGCAAAGCAAGGACTGTTAACAAGCCTTAAATGCATGCTTGAGTAGGTATTCATAAGCAGTATAACAGTTTGTGATTGGCTATGGAGCAATGCATATTTTGGTTAAACTGTGTTAGGGAGTCTTTTTAAAGACATTATGAGATAGAAAATTCATTCACTATCTTGATAGTGTATGAAAAAAATTAAGCACCCAGAATATTAAAATCTGTGGTACATTTTTCTGATTTGAATGTGTCTGGTTTTGATCTTCTGTCTACCCTGACACCATCAATTTAACCACACATATGGGCAGATCAGGATGCTTATGAGGGACTATGACCCAGATGCTTCATGATAATTTTTTTGGGATATTGCAAGAACATTAATTTTTATAGCTCCTTTTCACACCTTTTCAATATGTTTACATCCATTGAAAATATGCTCCCACCAGTACATTATAAACTATATCAATATTAAATATAAAGGTAAACATCATGTTCTTTCCTGTTTATACATGCAAATATGAGTTTTTCCTTTTGACAACTTCTCTGGAAGTTCAATTATTTGTCCAGATTAGATCCTGAAATTCATTTAAAAGCCATTTATTTTCAGGTTCTAATCATCATGCTTATAAAAATTGCCACTGTTCTGTGTTTCAGGGCAATAAATTTCCTTTATAAATACAAATACTTTTAATATGAACAGGAATATACTTACATGTAATTATTAAAATACATTTTTTTACATTTAAAGTGCATATATTTGCAAATGATGTCACACAGTTTACTATGTCTTATAATCTACCAAATCTGCCTAAAAACTATATTATGAACTCATTTTCACTGATTTTGTTCTAAAACATAAAAAAAGAATTCTGTGAGAACTTCTAAGAATCAAAATAAGTGCCACAGAGACCTCCATCAGCAAGTAGGAATGCAAGTGCTACAAGGTAAATGGTGCCCCAAGGTGGTAGTGCTCCATTGCCACCTCCTGTTTCATTCGTTCTGATTATTTGGTTGTATATTTTATTGCTGGTTACAGAACACATCTGAAAGTGACAGTGATGAAGTTGATGGCAACAATATATGTGGTTTCAGAAAGAAAAAGGGAATCAAAGGTCCTACAAAGTGTGTTCCTCCTTTAGAAAATGAGAAGATGGAGTTGTCCCACACCTCAAAATTCCCAGATCCTTGTCCCCTTAAAGGAACAGAACCACCATCAGACCAGTCTCTCCAAAGGCTCACTACCTTTTCTCCAGTACAAAAGGACGCAGGGGATCATGACAGTTCCAATTTTGGGAGCACTGTGAAGGAAGACACATCTGGAGAAACACAAGAAACACGGGAAAATGCTGACACTGGGAAAAGAATAGTGGGGGAATTGCAGGAGGAAATCGATCCAGCAGCCCAGACGAAGCAGCCTGCGGTCACTCAGCCTGCGAGGAGCACAGGGAAAGGTGGCTGCACAGAGGCAAGGCAGAGGGAAAAGGGCAGTGAACGGGCAGGGGGTAAGCCAGAAGAATGGGGTGGGGTGGATGAAAAAGTTGTCAAGTTTCATATGACAAAGATGGGCTCCCTGGGCAGCACTGTGTCCACGCAAGGGAGCAGTGCTGCCGAGTCCTTCACAGGGGCACCTGGAATTTCTAAACAAAGTCTACAAGAGCTGAAAAACCTGCTGCGTGAAGGCCCTCTGCCTTCTCGTGGGCCCAATTTCTGTTTCAGGGCAGGTGGCACTTTTGCTCAGAAAAATTCAAAACCCCGGGAGAAAGTGGCTGACAAGCAGGGCCGACCCTTTGAGGCTTTTAGTCCCCAATTTGGAGAGGAAACGCAGAAGTATTACAGCTTCCACAAGGAGGGAGTGGGGCAGCAGGGCAAAGCTCTCCTGGTCCTCAGCTCTGCCGGCTCTGATCAGCAGCAACCAGTGGGAAGCAACATGGATCACCTTATTCTGGGACTACCAGCAGCTTCTATACCTGCAGAAAATACAGCTCCTGAGGTTCAGTTTGACTCCTCCACAGACCACACTGGTAAGGATATTTAAACATCACCTGTTCTCCTGTTAAGGAAAATGCTCCTGTTGTTTTTGTGCTGTTTTGTTAAGCTGCAAATTTCAGTCAGAGCTAGTGCATGAGAGAACTGACACCTGTGGTTTCTGTGTGATCAGGATAGATAAGTTGTGCTCAACATCTAAGACTATTTTTTTTTTTTAAGTATGACTTTTATAAAGCCCAACTGCCTGCCAAAAACTACCATGCACTAGTGGTCATATCTTTTTCACTAGAACTGAAATATTTCCCCATTTAAACTGAATGCAGACAGCATTTCCCAAAAATCTGCTAGACTCTGCAAAGCTCTAATGGCATCTGGCCTTCTTAAAATTTCCTTTTTGGTTAACATTTCCAGCATCAGAAATTGTTCCTGTGTAGGGATGATGTTTTTGTTTATTTGTTCTGTGATAGGACTGGAATGCAAAAACATCTCATCTAAATTATAGGGGAAGAAAAGCAAATGAAGCAGAGAACTCTCACTAATTTTCATTCTGTTCAATAAGTCCATGTTGGACATGTTTATAGAGATAATTAATTGCTACTAATAGGCTGTGATTTCTTTGAAAGTGTGAAAGCTCTATTTCTGGGCTAGCTGGATCAGTAAACTGCAAGCTATTATTAGCTGAAATAATGTAATGGGCTTGAGCAGTTTGTTGTTCTGTTTCCAGGAAGCACACAAACTGCAGTTTGCCACTTGAATAGATATCAGATGAATACATTTCAATAAGCATCAGGCTGAGATTATACTATCAGTTTTCCAGAACAGATATCTTATCTTCTGACTTATCTCACCAGTACAAGAAAAACTCTTCATTGGTAAAACACTTTATCTATCATTGACTATGTAACAAAAGATGATAGCAGCAATTAAGTGCTTCCAATGATATTAATTTATCCTGATTTTTATTTTTCAATTCCTCTGTCAGATGTGTAGAAACACTGCTGTACATATTCTGAAAACAGACAATTTGAACATATCAATTGTTTTTAGCTACAGCAGGATTTCTCAGTAGATATAGTCTGTGTTACCCAGTTTGAATAAGTTTGAATAAGATACACATGAACATTATTAGTGCTAAGTCAGGGCACTGCATGAGAAATAAAAAGCTTTGAAAAGGTATTTCACACTCGAACTACTCACTGTTCATGTTTATTTGAATAAAGAAGTTAGATGATTATTTCTCAGCCTACACTTGAGGCTGTTCCCTTTCCAGAGTACACTGTTTTTCATATTGCTGAAAGGTTAGCAAAATGCATTGTCAGGTTTAGATTGCTACTGTTTTCTCATTGTCTGCAAAACCAGCAGATATATTTTAATATATAGGAATAATTATTCTTGTCATAGCACCATTTACAAGGTACAGGGGATTGATGAGATTAATTGTAGCTTCCATAGAGAGATTTCAACCCAGCTTTAGCCACTTAAGATGAAGTAGCTAATCCAAACTCATCATCTAGTCAGTAAAGCCAGGCATTTTGTCTTCAGAAGGGTATTAGAGTTGGTGAAAAGTTGACCTCTGGAGGAGGGTGTCTTTCCACTCAGGGGAAGAAGTTTAGTGATGATTAGTTTAAGTCATTTGTCTAACTAAGGTGTTTTAAGCTAACTGGAGTTAATTCTACTCTGTATCACTGGTGGTAGCAGTGACTGTAAGAGAACTATAGATGAGGCCTAACTATGAAGGGAGGTGGAGAAAACATCATCAAAAACACATTAAAAATCAAAAGTTTGGGAATGTCATGAGGCTCAGGTTCCATTTGGCTTTCACCAAACTAGTTGTAGGGTTCACTGTGCCTTTTCCACTAATAAGTGGAATGGACATAAATAGTTTCTTATTTAATAAAAAATATATGCTTTTGAAATTTAATTTTCATTGAATATATTCAGTAACTAAACTGAAGAGATGAAAGTTTTAGATAAAACTCTACACTCTTTAATGAGTCTCTGCATAAACAATATTTCATTGCTGCCAGTTATATTTTATTAAAAAGAATAAGATCAAGTTAATAAGAGATATGTTATTTTTATGACAAAAAATTATGTTAAATATTTCAGTTACTGAAGTGCCTGAAGCCTTGAATCTAAAGATATCTTAACACTGAGTCAATCTGAAATATAACCCCTTAACATTTTCAAGTTTGCAAATATTTGAACTTGCTCAAATCAGAAAACTTAATCCAAAATGTTTGGAAAAATTACAAGAGGTTGTATTTCAGATCATCTCAGTGTTGAGATATGGCCAAAACAGGAATATACTGTATTGTAAAAGTACACAGCTAAGGACAATCCCTAGAGATCAGCAGTAGGAAGGTTAAAACAGGTAGCTGAGTGTCAATGACTGAGAGTCCTTCAGAGGATTGATATACAGTCAGGCTAGTTACTTGGTTAATATGTCTCTACAACAATAAATACCTGTATGTCATTCCAAAATTCTGATTGAAAAACGTGGAAATATTACTGCATGTGCATTTTGTCTATTTCTTGTCAGGTGTTTTGTAAAAGAAGTGCTTGGATATGGGAAAAATATTACAAAAGAGGCAGATGGGCCAGCTATTAGGGTTAGTATGAAAAAACGTTACTTGGGCAGTGTCAGAGAAACTGGAGCTGAAGCTAAAGATAGAACTCTTCTAATCTAAAGCTCTTTTCCATGGAAACAGAGAAACTAACACGTGTAGCTAGTTAGGTGAATATACTTAGCATCCTAGCATGAATTTGGAGTACTATTTGCCTAAGTATCTATATCTGATAATGATGTGCACTTCTGCAAATTGTTATATAGTCATTAAAAGCTAGATGCTTCTTCAGCTCTTCAGTGCCTGCATTCTTTGGAGACAAAAAGGGAGGATTCCAAACAGTAAAGAATAAGATGAAATTTCCTGAATGTACTATTACATAACACTTCATAGGAAGCACTTGCACGTGAACATGAGTGCATGCATGTGCTATATGTATAGAGTATATAGCACAGAGGGTAAGTGTATATTGAACTCTCTGAACTCAGATCTTACCACATGCTGCTCTGCATGCTACTAAATTAGAATACTAATACTGTGATAACCAGAGAGGAGGTCAAAGGAAATTGCTTTGTTTCAGCAATGTGAAGCACCCAGGGATTGTGATAAACCACATCCTTGATGTATCATCCCCCTCTGTCACAGGAAGGTATGGGCTCCCACAGCCAGGGACTGCAGGTGGCTTCCACAACCACACTTACTGGGTGTGGTCAGAGGGACCTACAGAGCCTGGTGCCATCACACACACTGAGGAGAAATCTCTCTTATGAGAGAGCTCATGAGACGTGAGCATCTCCAGCTCACTGTAGGTGGGCAATGCACTGGAATCAGTCTGTTACCTGAGGCTTCCAATTCCCTTTGCATGCCTTGGTCTGTAGCGGGCATTAAAAAACCAAAAAAAACCCAAAAACAAAAAAACCCAAACAAACAAACAAAAACAAACAAACAAACAATTAAAAAAACCCAACAAACAAAAAAAAAACAAAAAAAACCCCAACCATGTGTTTTAAAATCCACGTAATGCACACTGCAGAGCTGGGCCCCCAGAATCCTGAACAGGTCCTCTTCATAGGGCTCATCTTCTTGAATATACATCAAGTGAGGCCTTGTTAACGATTGACATGGGAGCAAGAACTGTTTGAGAGAGAGGGAAACTTGTGAAGAAAGAAAATATGTCTTAGCTATGGCTGCAGGTACCAGTGGCTACCTAGTGACTTGAAATGTCAGGTGTACAGTAAGAGAAGGTTTGAACACTTCAGAAATCACATGAAGTGTTATGGGGGTGCTGACCCCAAAACACTTAAGTTCCCTTCTTAACTTGTCTTTTTAAATGAAAGCATATCAAGAAGACACTAACGGGCTGTATTTCATACTTGAGTGGATTTTATCGGTCCTACCAGCAATTTTGTTTTCTATTACATTGTTGTGGCTCTCAACTTGTTTAAAGCTCTTATTTTTAGTAATTAGGCACTAACAAATGACAGCACCTAGTACTTAGGCACAGAATTATGTGGACTTCAAGAAAGCAAATAGCCTAGGCTGTTTCCTCCATTGACATTCAAAGTTTGCTCACCCCTCTTAACAAAATTTGAACTACCCATGTGGTTTCACTGTCCTCTGTGGTCACCTGGAGGAGATCCCCACTGATTCTGGTTGGTGAGTCTGGACAGTGGTAAGGAAATAGAAAGGGAGACTCTTTGGGAGCTGTAAGTGGATAACCAGAAGATATAAGCAGTCACTTCATAGTCACTGCTCTGCTGTAATTCCTGCAGAATGACTGTCTTATTTTGGGATTTAGGACCCAGCTCTCCTAAAGTGAAGAACCAAAGCCATAGTGTTCCTTCATGTTCTTTCCTCATACCCTGCTTGCAGTTCAACTAAATTTTTCTGTTCTCTCTTTTTCTACATTTTGAATTCAACTTGAACATAGTGGGGCTGAAGTTCAGCTTCTTTCTAAACCTTCTCAATTGGCCTTATTTTCTTTTGAAAAATATATTTTCTGCCTTTTTCTTTCCCTTTCCCTCTGAACTGAGCTATATACAACTCACTATGTTTTTTAGCTCACAAGATCTGAGAGCAGCTATTTTTCTTTAAAGCAAGCCAAAATTCTTAAGACCTGAAATCTTCCTGTTCTGTAACTCTATATGACTTTCCATTTTTCTTCTTAATCCATACAAAGCAAAAATGCTCAGACAGGAATTTCATCCAAACTTTCTGATCTATTTTGTCCCCTTTCAGGTGACATTTAACTGTCTCTGGCAGCTGTAGTAAGCTAGTCATCCTATGGTTCCCACCCATTGGAGATGAATGCTTTCTTTCTAGTAATAGTGAAACGTTGGAAAACCAGTTAGATTAGACCTAATGTAAATGAAATGCATCCTCTGCTTGATTTCTCTACTGTCTGCCTCTCCTTCTACAATATATACAAAAAGACTTTAGTCCTTACCTTTGTTACTGTGCAAAATACCTCCCCTAAATAACCTGGTTTCCCATTTAGCATGGTGCTCTCTCATTCTGGAAGTGTTTAAAGTCAGGCTGCATGGGGCTCTGAGCAACCTGCTCTAGTGAAATATGTCCCTGTCCATGACAGAGGCATTGGAACTAGATGATCTTTAAGGTTCCTTTTAACCCAAACTATTATAGGATTCCCTGTTTGCAGTATTGTAAATCTCAGTTCATGCAACTTTGCTCAGTGATTCCTTCATCAAATCTAAAATTTCTATTTAAGGGTGAAGAAAGCTATGCCAGCGTAGATTCATCATATTCAGGATTATGAGTCAGGTAGTTCCATTGTGTATGAAATATTTTCTAACTTTTCTATAAAATTGTGATAATTTTCTCATTCAGTGTAAAAGAACCATTTCTATAAAATACCCTGAAATGTTAAAAAAATTATTTTATTTTTCATCTATTGAGAAATAAAAACTTACTTTGCATTTGATTCTTGATGACATATCCTCTGAGAAGCTGTGTCATGTTGTTGTCATTCATGTTGGAAAGAATAATTCATGTATGACTGAAGCTGTATGCTGGTCTCTAAACTGGCTATAAAACTCAGCGAAAAGCTGAGCTTCTCCATGATCATATCAGTGAAAAGCCTCCTTTGCAGTTAAGTGTAAAAACACAAGCAGACTCATGAGCCAAAGAAACAGATGGTAAAAACATTGAAAGCATTACTATCAAAATGATCAGGGAAATATTTTTACTGTCTTCCATGCTCTGGAGTTTCTCGTATGCTTATGTATTTACTCCCTGTTAAGGGTTCTGTATGGGAGTAAAAATATGAAACAACTTTTTATGTACTTTACTGCAGAAATAAAATCAGTAAACATTTTTGGTGAAACTTTTTTTAGGTGAAAAAGAAATGTCAATTGCATAATGTTTTCAGCTGAAGATGCTGCTGATCACTATTCACATCAATAGTGCATTCAGACGCAACTCAGTACTCATGACCAACTACCATGTCATAAAACAGATGGTAATAGAAAAGTAGCAAGAAGAAGTAGCAAGAAGCAAGTAGAAGAATGGTATCTAGTTTTAAACATGTGAAGATATCTAGTATAGGAAAAGCTGTCATATATGGTTTGAGATACAGAGTTGGTTAATATTTGAAGTCAAAAGTGAGAACAGTAGGTAACATGCTGTACAAACCCAGTAAACTGACTGTTCTTAAAAATACAAGCCAGAGTCCTGTAAGGAAGGGATGTATTTAAATTACATCTGACAGGAATTTCCATAGAATTTGGAAAACTGTAGTTGTGTGATTACCCTGTGGGACTCATTACTAGTGGGTATCATCTTAGTATAGATCTTCAGAGCACCCTGTGTTAGATTCCTAAGGTTGTAGAATAAATGAAAACAAATGTAAGTATTAAGCCTCCTGCTCTTAACCACAAGACGACCTTCTTCTTGAGGAACTGCAAAACTCGTTCTCTTCAGACTGATTATTTTGCAAAGAATACCATGCCATTCCCGTTAATAGCTGGTACAAAGTCAGCTCTTGAGTGATGAAACACTACTTTGACTGGCATAGCAATATTTTGACACTTGCAAGAGTTTTTGTTTCCCTGCCTCTCTGAGATGGTAACAGGTGCCACAACATGCCACGGAGCACAGGCAGGGTCACTCTGATGCTGCGTGTGACTGGCGTGCCCAAGCTGTGTCATGAGGCAGCAGGAGGCTGCAAAGCAGCTGCCTGGCTACAGCAGGGTTGGATCTGGAGGGAGCATATCTGGCCCAGCTGGTGCTGCTAGAGAGGCAGTGAGAGGAAGAGACTGCGGAAAGAACTGATATAAACATGTCTCCTTCTCCAGTACATGATTTATATCTGGAGTCTATCTGCAGGTATCTGTTGTTATCGCCTTATGTTCCTTTGGTGGTCGTGTTTCTCAATGAAGAATTTCAAGTATTACTACATTTGTTAGGTCAGCCTGTGCCTGTCATTGTCAAGTCCCCTGGCAACATACAGCACATTCTTTTTATTTCATCAGTTTGACACAGTTGCCTCTTCTAGAGCTAAGAAGTTGTTTGGTTTTGTTGTGGTCTGATTTAATAAGGGAACATGGGAAACAATTCCTTTGTACAAGGGCAAAACGAGTGATTGATCAGGGACATGCACTTTCTTCTGCTGTGGCATCTTTTTGTTGCTGAGAAGGGAAAGCCTGTAGTCAACTATTTGCCCTATCCCCATATCAGCTGCTCTCAGCAATCTGAGTGATTTCAATATGAATAATATAAGAATTACACCACTCTTCTGCTAGAAATAACAACAGCAGCAATTTCAACAATACTATTACTACTATTATTAATTTATAATATTATATTTTTTAGATTGGTAATATTTTTAGGTTTATATTATTAACATGTTTTAAACATGTGAAGATATTTTGTATTTGTAGTAATTTTGTACTAATTGCAATAGAAATAGGAATGATACTAATTGTTTCTAGTGGAAACCTAAATGGAAGATAGAGATAGAACCATAGACAAACAAATATTAAGTTCTTTTCTCTGTCCCACTGTTTTGATGTAGATCTCTAAGGATGTGCTTAAGGAAAGGTGGCTGGTCTGGACTTTTGTTTGATTTTTTAAAATGAAAGTCTGAACAAAAACCTGAGCATCTTATTGCATTTACATTTTTCCATATGTAGATTATCTGAAATTAAAAAGAAGATGACATTACTTCTAGAGGTGCAGAAAACTAGGGAAACAGTTATACTCATGAGGGGAATTCTCTCTCTTAACCATATATGACTTGCTTATTAGCTACCCTATGTACCAGTAACTAATGCTCTGGGTAATGACTATATGAACTGGGCAAAGAGAGAATACTCAGTTCCCAACTACACCTTTCAAAATTTTAATAATAATTGGCTTCAGGGATGTAGTTTGATAGTGATTTATTTAGTGGCTACCAAGAAAATAATTTTGGGACCTGTGCTGGAGAAAAGTAAGTAGTCATTAGTTATTTACTATTACTGAAGAAATAAATTGCCTTCCACATTTCCAAAATGTATCTGAGATACTAAGTCATGATGATATTTTTATCTATCCTACAATTTACAGAGATTTATTATTTCAATGGGAAAGCTAATCTGCAGATGATATAAAAGAGGAACTCTAAAACGTGTGTGAAGGCTTCATGGCTGCTTCTATTGATTCTAAAAGATTTTAGATAAAGGCTATTGTAAATGAATAAGTATCTGTCTTTTGACTAGTGGGGTATCTAGATTTGTATACAGGGTAATTTAGGTTAATACTAGACCAATATATGTAGTTTAGATTCATCATTTAAAAAGACACATCTTTAATCATAAGTCCAACTGGAGAAGACATATTTTTGCTTCTTCAATTAATACTTTTTTCTTTTTTAGTGTTCTTTAAAAGCATTATAGGAATGTTCCTTTAATGTATGTTTGTTCATATAATTATGTATTTAGTCAAATAACTTTAGTCTGAAAACAACAGATATATATAAAATTTAGAAAATTACCTACCATTGGTAATGTTTAAAATAAGTATGCTTGTAGGTTTATTTTTAAATAAATGTAAGAATCATTAATATGAACACACACCACATTTCTATTTTTCTTAGATACTGATTTATATGATTTATACTCTTAGAAATACTGATTTAAAGAATTTGATCTGAATTTAGTATGCTGGTTTTTCATGATTTATATGTTTTTACCTGAAAAATATTTGTTCGGTAGATGGAAATTTAACAGGAAACATTTCAGGACATTTCAAGAAATACTTGCAAAATTTACATCGAAAGTTGACTGTTGTCAAGTGTTGCCAGCCAAACTTTATTTTGATCAATATAAAAACATAAAAACCTCAATGTGACAGGTGTTAGACAGGAAATTTTACCATCTCTAAGAGGAAGTGAAAGATGCAGAAAATAAGGAATTGAGTGATGCTTCTATAAAGGCAAGGGCCTCAGATTTCTGTCTCTGTAGTAAAAAAAAAAACAAAACAAAACAAAAACAAAACCAAAAACTCCTCTTGATACAAACTGTAGGAAGATTTTCCGAACCTTTAAAATTTCTGTTAATTTATTAAACAGTCACAGTTCATCAGCTGTTAATAAACTTCGAAATAATGGCCATAAGCATAAAGAGGTCAACTCTGGTGAACGCCAGACCAAAGGGAAAGATGTCATGAGAAGAGGATGTGACAAAGTTCTTTTCTTGTATTTACCTATACAGTTTTTACTCTGCTCTCCTATTTACTTAAAATTTTGTTCTGTGTTTTCACCTGCCCTTCCTCAGGGAGCACTGTTCTTACTCTACCTCTTCTTACTCTATAAACCTAAAGTATTCTCCTTGACATCTGTAGCTGGAGGATTCTCCAGTAATATTCAAAGTCTGAGAAGACTTTGACTACGGATGAATTTGCTGACCTCTCAGGGAATTATCTGACAGCCTTGTGCTGGGCCAGCTGAGAGCCTTCTTAGAGCCTCACAACTGTCAGTCCTCTTTGCCCCAAAGGAGAGGTAAAAAAGGTCTATTTGTGCCTGCTGGCCACTGCTAAAGGAGATCTGCTTTAGTCTGGGTAATTTGCTACAGGAGAGATTAGGAACACTCCCACCAACCTTCAGAGTGCCTCAGCATAAAGCTTTAAACTTCCACTTGAAGAGTGGTGGTAGATGGCTACTTATGGTAATCTTCGACTGTGGATTTGAAAGATCTGCAAAAATTCTTCAGATCATATCCTCAGGAAGAATGGAGGACTTTTCTTCCAGAAATGTAGAAAGAAATTTTTTTTTCACTTTTTCTTTTCATACCTTGTATAAAATTTTACACTTGGTCTATTTTGTTTATTGTACCAAGTGGAAATTAATACCTTATGTAGTTTAATTTGGATATCAACAACACATAGTCAAAAGAGAAGCAGGCTGAGAAATGAGAGGTTGGTTAAAGGAAGTTATGGTGCACAGCTCTCTGTTCTATTATGGAAGTTATGCTCAGATATTACTACTTTCATGTCAAGAAGTTTATATAGTCCTACAGCTGATGTAAGAAGACATTTCCATAACAGTAATTCATAAATGCATAAACTTCCCTTAGAAATTGCTGCCTGTGGTGAAGAAGTCTGTAGTCTTCCATGGGAGGTTTGGTAGAAGACAAGTGCCCTTTTTATCATTTTTCTGTATCCATGCACTTTACAAAGTCATTTAAGAAACATAGCATCTGTATTCTGTCAGTTTTCAGTGGGAAATAGGTTGCTATTTGTGTTCCTAAAAACACTCAAAAACCAATTGAGTTATCTCTCAGAAATTCCTGGCTTTACCATGTGTTCTCAACTTGAAAAAAAATTAAAATTATAGACCATTCCAAAAAATAAGGGATTTTATACAGGATGTCAGGGGAAAATGCATGCATTTAGTTGCAAAACTGCTTCATGATTCATAGCTTTTTCTAATTTTTGTTTTCAGTCTCTGTGCCACAATTTCCCACTATTTTTAGGAGAATGGCCTGTATTCCAGTGTTCATTATTTTGTTTGACATGAACATTCCTCTTCACTTATAGCATCCAGCACAGACTCTGATTTAAACGGCCTTGGGAATCCAACTCTCCTTCACCTGTTCTCTCATATTGAATTTATTAAGCAGCAGATGGCCAGGGACAACGTGCAGTTTGTCAGATTTGAATCAGTAGACCTCCACGGTGTGTCAAGATCAAAGAATGTTCCTTCTCGATTTTTTCATGTAAGTTTTTTGGTTTCTAGCTGTACCTTTATGTGTTTTCATGCCCCCATCCCTTATTTATATTTTGTTCATAGTGCAAGCAGCAACTCAGAACAAATTATTTGTGCCCTCTGCTTGCTCCTGTTCCCAAAGGATCTAGACTTCTTTCATCATTGCAATCATCTACTCTTCTATTCCCCCAAAGAGTAATCTAATTAAATAAGGCTAGTAATTTCATTTATTTGAAGTTCTAATAATCTCTCTGATTAAATGTGTTATAAAAAGTTTGGTTTACTGAACATCAGTACGTTGTAAAAAGAAAGAAGTAAATGCTGGAAGAAAGAAAATTACTGAATGAAAATCATTGTGGTATATGAGAAATTTTATACTTGCCAATAACATAGGAAAATACCATTGAGTTGCATGATGACTTAATAGCAATATTTGCCATAGTAATGATTTAGGAAGTAAAAATCAAATTACAAAGCAATCCCTGTCATGTGTGTTCTTGATTGATCAGGCTTTTCAGTATATTGCTTCTCTGATATTTCATGTGCATAACTGTATTATACTTTCACTTGCATATCACTATGAACATTTTAAACTTTACTGAGTGATTGCAAAAAACATATGAACATGAAGGGATGTAGGACACTTTTGTTTCAAATTTCTTCTGAAACCTAGACTGTGTTTTCATTATTTCCATTTTCGATATTGCTAAAATACAATTGTATCATCTAGGTATCATTTTCTCTCTCTGATGCCACTTGGAGGATATAAAAAAAACCTTCTCATTCATTTTAATTTTTTGAGGGGTTGTACGTTAACTGCTTCTTCTCTTTCAGTTGTTATGTCATATTACAAATGTCTATATCAACTTGTTCATAGATAGATTTTGTGTTACTCATAGTCTGAACAAATTTGGGCTGTGACAGTCTAAATTTTTGGACACTATAAAAATGTGTGCATGCATACACACATGCATATACATAAAGAGCAAGTTTTGGGGTAGCAGGGTTGGAGAAGGGAGAAGTACTAGTGTAGGGTAATAAGCTTCAACACCTTTTCGGTGCCAACTGTACAGCTTAGACGTCTTGGAGGAGAGGTCACCAGAGTGTGCAGTTCTGGCTGTGGGTATCCCGCAGGGAAAATTGATACTGTTGACTGTCACCTGTCAACAAAGAGGACAGACTTTACCCAAATAATTAATTAATCATTTGATCAATCAATTAATTAATCCATTCATTCATTCATTCATTCATGCTAAAAGATGCTACTGTATGCAGTTTGAAGTATTTCAACAATTTTCCACCTGGATAGGCCAACATGGTTTTTTTCAGCTCTGAGCTTGCCCCTTTCTAGGTTTATTCTGTCTCCTCTGATCACTCAGATGGCAATCCTTTCCCTTAGAAGAGTAAAGGTAAGATGTATATATGAGCCAAATTTCACTTGCTAGAACCTGGCGTAATCGCAGTTTTCGTCAGATGTTGGAATGTGAGGTAAGTTGTAAAGGTGCTTGTTTGAAGGTAGATGATCCTTCCTTGGGGTTATGTCTGCATTTCATTTGCACCAGCTGAAGCTTTCTGTTCAAATGGAGAAGAAAGTATAATTAGGAGTTTTTTTCACATTTTACCCCAAGCTTATTAAGTCCAGAAAGTGAGATTTTCTTGTTAAATATTGCATTGGGGAAAAAAAAAAAAAAAAAAAGAAAGAAAAGAAAAAAGAAACTTGTTATGGCATTTAAGGAGAAGTAACAGCCTGAATTTATAATGCCATGAGTCTTGTGTGATAACCTGGGTATATGTAAAGGAAATGCTCAGAGAATGTAGAAGCTAAATAGATTAACTATAGATATTTTTACTTGCCCAAAATTATATAAAGACTATGAAAGAAAGGTGTTGAACATTTTTTAGCTCTTTATGGAAGTTAATAAAACTATCATTGGGGTAACTGAAGCCAGACATTTTATACCAATCTTTCAAAAATTTGTTCTGTTTTATAATGACAGAGTAACTTGCTCATACCCTCCGCTTTAGTGATCACTGCATTTTAGTGTTCTTTTAGGAAAAATATTGTTGTTCTTTCTGAGAATCTGAGTTTTACATATTTTATGTATAATAAAAATACCATTGCGCTCTTTTGGTAATATGTCATTCTGATCTGTGTCTAGGAAAAAGCAATTCATGGTGTTGCCATGCCCAGAAGTTACCTTGAGCTGACGCTGAATCCTAAAGATAATGAATTAGATTACATAAATGCAACCAATTTTAATTGTGACATAATTCTGAATCCTGATTTATCAACATTTCGAATACTACCCTGGACTGAACAGACTGCAAGAGTGATATGTGACTCCTTCACCGTGCTGGGCAACCCACTAATGACCTCACCGAGGCACATTGCCAGAAAACAGCTGAGCCAGCTTCAGGACAATGGCTTTTCTCTGCACTCTGCTTTCACTTATGAATTTTGTATTTATGGCATTACTGAGGTTGTAAATTCAAAGACAATATCCTTTCCCGCAGCTACGATACTAAATAACCATGACCAGACTTTCATTCAGGAGCTCATTGAAGGAATGTATTATGCTGGTGCCAACATTGAATGCTTTTCTTCTTCTACTGGGCCTGGGCAAATGGAGATCACTTTTCATCCAGCATTTGGCATAGATGCTGCTGACAGTGCCTTCACATTCAGGACAGGCATTAAAGAGGTGGCTAAGAAGTATAACTACGTGGCTAGCTTTTTCTCAGAATCAGGATTCTACAATTCAGGGGCTCTGGCACATAGCCTGTGGGATTTGAATGGCCAGAAGAATTTGTTTTCTGCTGGTTATGGAGTTGAGGAGCTCTCAGAGCTTGGAAAAAATTGGTTATCAGGTCTCTTGGCACACACAGCTGCTATCAGCTGCTTAATGGCTCCTACCACCAGCTGCCGTAAGCCATATTCCAAATACAGTAAAGAATCAAAAGAGACTGTAAATGCAAAATGGGCATATAATGATAACAGCTGTGCCTTTAATGTCAAATGTCATGGTGGAAAAGGCACTCAGCTAGAGAATAAATTAAGTTCTGCTGCAGCAAACCCATACCTAGTCCTTGCTGCTACTATTGCTGCGGGCCTAGATGGAGTAAAAAGAGGACTTAGGTACGATGATATGCTCGAAGAAGAAGATCCCACCGGTGATCTGAAACATTCATCAGTCCCTCTGAAACTGGAAGATGCTCTTGTTGCTCTGGAGAAAGATTCGTGCATTAAGGAAGCATTAGGCGAAACTTTTATCCGATACTTTGTTGCCATGAAACATTATGAGTTGGAAACTGAAGAAATGGATAGTGAAAGGAATAAATGCCTGGGGTATTTTATTTAGAAGGAACACTTCTGTAGTGATGCTGTGTAAATGCATACAGTGAATGGCTAAGATTCTTAAAATTAGTAAATATATTTTAAAATGTTTTTAATGCTTTGGGATTTTTTTCCCCCCTCCTTTGTATATTACATGGTGATTACACTTTATTGTCCCTGTACATTCATGCCAATGCAAAGCTGATATATTAATGAAATAACATTAATAGGATTTTAAAAAATCAGGTGTGCTTTTTTTTTAACAGACCTGCTGGTGAAAAGAAGAAAAGAGAAGGTGAAATAGAGACTAGCAACCATACCACTGTATTAGGACTCTATAATGTGCAGAAAAGTAGAAGTAATTGAGACAGTGATGGGTGTGGGGTTCAGAACTAAGGAAGGGAATTTCTTGTTCAGCATAGTTATAGGATTTATCCCAGCCTATTCATTAGCTGATGGGTTGCTAAATCAGAAGAATCTGAGTTTGATTTAAAACATAGGGTGGAACAATGAACATTGTAGAGAGAAGGGCAAAAGACTGAGGCTGTAGAACTTGAGAGACAGTAATCAATATCTTAATGGGCATAAATAAAAAAGACACAAGGAATTATACAATAATTTATACATCATGAATTCCACTGCTGAATGAAATTTGCAAGAATTAAAGTGAATAAAGATACTAAAAGAAATAAAATGGTGGTTTTAAGAGGGAATAATTCATAGAAAGACATCAGTGTCAGGCCATTGTGCAATAAAAAATGAGCTGGTATTTTGTCTGTTTTTATAGTTAATGGGTTAATTCAGAGTTGAATGGCAAATAAAGGAAAAAAAGGGCAGAGATGGCTGGGAATTTACAGCTTAATCTGTGTTGGGAAACTTGATTTTATCAAGTGTAAGGAAGATGACTGTGAAGAGGGGAACAGGAAGTGCAGGTTAAACCAAAAAGAAGGAGTAAAGGTGCAGGTTCAGAGACTGTCAACTTGTGGTTAAAAGAGAGGAAGAAAAGACCTATCCTAGAATTAGAAATGGCAGCTGGTGTAGAGAAAAATAATTTTTTTGGAATGGCAGGAGGTGGATTTTAGATTTGCCCTTTGTATATGTTACTGTTGCTGCTATCATCCTTTATTATTAAAGAGAAACCATGTTTCATACTCCACCTCCACATTAACAGTGATTTCTGATGTTCTTTATCTTGTCACAGTATTCTGATTCATGTATAGGAATTTGTGAGTTGAAAGAGTTTGGTCATCAATGGAGTGAAAACAAGATTCAGTCAATGCCTCTGTCAACTTGCAGAACTAGGAAGGTGTGAACAGAAATGTGCTAGTTGCATATGATGGATATTCCATGTTTCTCCTACATAGCATTGTACTTAAAATGTAGCACCTGGTATGCTAAAGCTTTTTGTGTGATTCCAAATAATTAATTTTCTCCTCAAGCAAGAGGAAATAAATAATCTAAGGAAAAATGATGAATAAATTTCCTCATCTCAGTCCATGGCTGGTGGGTTGATTTGATTTTCTCTCTTACCTGACACTTTTTTGTAGCACGCCCCATATTGGGACATATTGATACAGGCTGATTTGCATTGGCTACATCTAGTCTTGTAGTTAAACTGAACTTCCCTTTCTTAAAAAATTGTATCTCCTTTGCAGCTCTAACACTTCTTCAGGGACTCTGGAAATCTGTCTTCTGTCTTCTCTTTCTGGATACTTCCTATTCTCATTTTCACAACCTCTTGGCAGAAGACACATAAAAATGACTTCCTTGCTCAGTCAGCTTGCTTACCATAGACATTATTTAGTTCCAGCGGTCACACAGTCTAATAGCTACTTCTTGGTGTGGATATAGAAGACATTTTGTCATTTGTCATGGATTTATAATTATNTAACTAACTTCTATAACTGAATTTAATGAATGTGAAGTTTATAACATATACTAAATGTATTATCCATATTATTTTCATATCACAACAGTGAATAAATAATGTCAGACCTAGACCTCTTGCTGTATATGTCCAACTACCTGATTAGATGCATAGAAAGCCATTATTTATAAATGAAAAAATATCCAGCTATCTAGAACTGGTGTTTTTGCAAGTTATTTTATAGCAAGAGAAGGTAAATCAAGAAGATAAATATACATGTATTTTCTGAGTAGTGCTCGATGACATAGACTCTGAAAATACAGTGGTTATATTATTAAATGGAAACATTTAATGTTTCTGGCAAAAGAATGCCTTTTTTAAAATTTTATTTTAACTAGAAAATTCACAAGTGCAGCTTGAAATTAGTGTGTCTTAAACTTTGGTTAATATATTTTTCAATACTGTTTCTTAGATATATTCTCTGTAATAAAAATCAAATAACTCTATCTCCATGGGAAAACATAAAAACATGTCTTTCAAAATAAGTAGTTATGAATTTTTAACGTTGTGTGCATCCCCAACCAAATTTTCATGCATAATCATCAGAAAGGCAACAAGAAAAAGTAACTACTTCATGCTGCTCAATTGACATGAATTACGATTGACAATTGTATCAATAACGTTTCTGATTCAAGTCATGTCTGAAAATACTCTTCACTGTTCTACAGATCTGAGATCAATGTTTAGAGCATTGTTAATCAGATGATGTAAACGTGCAGTGTTCTAAATGAAAAACAAAAAACAAAAAAAACCCCAAACAAAAACAAAAAATAACAAACAAACAAAAACAAAACAAAAACCACAAACAAACCAAAACCAAAACAAAACAAAGAACACAAAAAACCAAACAAACAACAAAACCAAAACAACAAACGAACAAACAAAAAGCCCTGACATTTCAGATCTGGGTTTTGCGTAAGATCCTGATGGTTTTCCAGGATCACAGAATTGTAGAACCATAGAATTGTTTGAATCGAAAGGGATTTTAATGGTCATCTAATTTCAAACCTCTTGACATAGGCGGGGACACCTTCCACTAGACCAGGTTTTCTTAGAATCCCATGCAACCTGACCTTAAATACTTTTGGGATGGAGCATTCATGCTTCTCTGGGCAACCTGTTCCAATGCCTGTGCCTTCACAGTAAAGAATTTATTCACAATATCTACTTTAACCTACCCTCTCTCAGTTTAAAGGCATTCTCACTTGTCCTGTTGCTACATGCCCTTGGAAAAGGTCCCTCTCCAGCCTTCTTGTAAGTCCCCTTCAGGTACTGAAGGAGGCTATAGGTCTGCCCAGAGCCTTCTCTTCCCTAGGCTGAACAGCCTCAACTCTCATAGTTTTTTTGCATAGGAGATGTGCTCCAGCCCTCTGATCAAATCATGGCCTCTTCTGAACTTGCCCTGACAGGTCTATGCCCTTCTCACATTGGAGGCCCCAGAACTGGACACAGCACTCCAGGTGGGGTCTCATTAAAGCTAAACAGAGGGTGAGAATCATCTTCCTCGACCACTGGCCACGCTCCTTTTGACACAGCTCAGGATGCAGTTGGTTTGCAGTTGCAACCATAGGTCATGCTGAGCTTCTTATCAGCAAACAGACCCAAGTCCTTGTGGTGCCTTTGCACACAAATACTTTTGTATGTAATTCAGCCCATACCAATCCTAGTACTTCTGTAACAGAAGTCACAGGAGTCATCCCACCGTGTGTCTCTGATGCCAATAAGACCATAGCCCTGCGGGCATGTGCACATCCCTAACTCCTCTTTTTTATTTCCCATGCTGTGTACATTTGCACAGAGGCATTTAAACAGGGTCCCTTACAAAGCCAACTTACTGGTTGAATACCACAGTTAGATGTTGCAAAGCTTTATATAAGGAATTTCTGATATTAATAAAGCCTCTTTTAATCTTTTCAGCTTTAAACATACTATATATTAAGATCAGTGCTGACAAGGTATTGTTACTTTTGACACTGAGCTACATCATGACTGCTTTTTCTACATGTTTTTCTGTGCCAGGCTTTGGTTCCATAACACAGAAGAATTACAAGGGGCATTTCTATAAACTCACAAGCCATTTAAAATTCTGGAAAGTAACTTTTGCAATGCCAGCATGTTAAAGGCATTGTGGAAGTTTGCAATTCAATATGTGCCAGTAAATAAACAGTTACTAAATCTTCTCAGGATTTGACAATAAGGTGACACACTTCAAACACATCCAGGGGACCAAAGCAAATGAACATAAGTCTAGCCAGGATCTATTGACTCGCATAACTGAGTTACTGTGTGTGGCTCAGAGAGAAAAGACAGGATATAGGTGTTACTAATGACTTTTAGTCATGTAAGATTTAGCTAAGCAGTAGAATATTATCTTTTCTTTCTGTCCATTGCAGTTAAAACAGAACAGCAGGTTTTTATCGAAGAAGATTTAGATTAAACAGTCTGAAATACTTCAAAGTGTTAAGGATAATGAAACTAGTACCCGGTAGATGTCTGTAAATCGTGGCAGCATTTTGATGAAAACGCCAAAGTATAATTTATGATGTACCAAGGCAGTGCATTGTAGTGCATAGTACCTGCATAATGTTTACAGGTGTAATAGGGTCGGTCATTTTCCTTGTTTGCTGGGGTCTCATGTTGCTGTGTGATCATGGAACAGAGTGCTGGACTGTTCTCATGGTTGAGTTTATAGGAAAGGAAAATATCTATTTCAGAAGATTAAAAAAATAGCTTAATCGTATTATCTTTGATGGAAGAAATCCATCAATGATGACTGTAATGCAGGGAGAAGACAGATCAGAAGATACAGACTAGCAAAGCTGTCAGAAAACTGGCTTACAGCTATGGTTAGAGACAGCATGTAATGAAACAGTGAAAATGTATTGAAACACTGTACTATCATTGCTCAGGTAAATTTTATGCTGAATGTATGCAATGAACAGTATCTCACAACCCTTGCACACAACATGCCCTGACCTATTTAGTGATACCAGATCAGCGGCACAAAACCTACAGAGCCCCCCACACCGTAGTTTATTTTCCATTTGGAGAAGTCATGTTTCTAACCAGGCTTCAGGTTTTGATATGAAAAGATAATTTCACTTATTAACATTTCTCCTGCAAGTCAAACTGCTGATACCATATGCACAAGTGAATATTCATATTTTCCTCTTTCAGGCTCCAGCCAGAGGGCAGCAGTACACTGTGCAATGTTCCTCTGGGATTTCAAGTTCTCATGTTGTGCTGAAAAACACCCCATTAAAATATGTCCTTATATTTTATATGTGTACTTACAATATTTTTGAAAAAAAGATACTGTGACAGCTGAAAGTTAATGTATATCTTTGTCATTTGTTTAGTTAAGGTCAATTAACTCTTGCATCTTCATGGCCTTCTCAAGAAAAGGAAGCAACCTAAGACTGAAAATACTGTTTTCATTCTTGGTAACACCATCTAAATCTTCATCTAGTAAAAGGCTTGTGTCTATATTGGTGTGTATGTGTATGATTTTTATGTATTCTTTAATGTTGCAACAAAAGCACAAATCAACTAATGGTAGTATACAATTTTTGTAGTTTAATGTAGGCCAATACTGAAATGTCTTTTATATTTCCATATTATTTAAGTCCTTTGGGAAATCTGCTTGCTTATAGGGACTCCCATTTCACCTATACTCCTGTGTCATTTTTACTGTCTGTCAGGAAAATTATAAATGCATAGTGAATAAACAAACTCTAGTCACACCTATTCCAAGCCCTCTTTTTATTTCTGAGTAGAAATATAACCTTACTCAGAATTTGAATTAACGGAATTTTGATACACATTCTGAATATCAGTCAGCAGGTGGGATAGCATTTTTTCAGTAGTTGTGATTGCACATATCTATATGTTTTGTGAGTCTGCTACCACAGCTCACATTTTTCACATACTGAATTTCTTCACAAAGCTGCAGTATGAAGTCTTAACAATCCTTTTCCTCCAGTCCTTTCTTTGCAACATCCTTGTTTGTTGGTTTTTGTGTATGTGTCATTATTTGTATTTAACTAAAGGGCTTAATTATGTTGAAAATTCTTCAAACATTTGAAATAAAAATTGATCATGCAAGGTTGTTGCGGAGCATTAATGTAGCTGCTCTGCAAGTCTGCTGTTTCAACAAATTTTAATAACACCATCTGTGCAAAGCAGACAAACTTGTTTCCAGGGCATGGCAGTAAAGAAAATAGAGAAGAGGAACTATTTGCAAGAAATTCCACTAGACATGTGTGTTAACCTTGAGAAATGGTAGAAAGATGTGAAGAGGGCTGACCAGGTGAGAGTGCTTAGCACAAGCTCTAATTCATCACCTGAGAAAAACAGAGCAGCTCCTGGATGAGGAATGACTGGTTGAAGGTGAGAAATCACTTGGATGAGTTTGCAACTACAGAGCAATTTTTTTGATTGAAGGTATACAATAACAATTGTTCAATTTAATCCGTAATTTCAGAGAGGTTTTTGATTTCTTTGCTGACACTAAACTCTCATCATAACAACATCTACAAATAGAGCCTTCTACCATCTCACACTGGCTATATTCCATCTTGGTAAATGTCCTGTCCTTACTTTTTTACTCCTTTTTTTGTTCTGTTTTGCTTTTGTTTGGTTTTATGTTTGGCTTATAAGGCCACAGTATTCCTGAAATGTAACCTGTCACCACGTACAGAATCGCAGCTTGTACCTGATGCTATTTTGTGCCCCTTCCATACACATCTACATGGTGTAAATTCTGTAGCATTTTCTGTAGAATATTAAATTGAATTCAAAGTTATTGGACATAGACTCAGTCCACAAAATTTTAGGCACTTAAGTGGCACACCTCAGCTAGGATCTTAGCTCCCACAGCTCTTCTGGCTGCTCAATGGCAAGCGATAGAAACCTCCAAAGGGCAAGTAAAATATGACTTTTGTTTTGTTTTGTTTTTTCTGTAGTGTGCTGTTTAAGTTCTCAAAGTTAAGGCTAAGGACAATTTTACTGAAACCTGCTTTCCTAGACATTGTTCAACAGTGTACTGGGTCTGGTTGGGATGGAGCTGATTTTCTCCACAGGAGTCCATATGGTGCTGTGTTTTGGATTTGTGAGTAAACCAATGTTGGGTTTACATCAGTGTTTTTGCTATTACTGAGCAGGACTTACACAGCATCAGCATTTTCTGCATTTCTCACTCTCTGTCTCTATAAGTAGGCTGAGGTGGGCAAGAAACTGTGAGCAGACAGAGCTGCAACAGCTGGCCTAAACTGACCAAAGTGATATCATGTACAATATGATGTTGTACTCAGCAATAAATCTGGGAGGTAGTCTTTTCAAAATAACCATTGATTGGTGTCTGGCTGCACCTGGATCTGCTTGTGGGAATTGATGAGTGATTGTCTTTACATCACTTGGACCTTTTTTCCCCACTTTCCTTCTTTTATTAAACTGTCTTTATCTCTACTCATGAGTTTTTCTTTTGTTTGCTCTTCCAATTCTCTCCAGCCATCCTGACAGAAGGGTGGGTGGGTGAGTGAGCACCTGTGGGAGTGCTTAGTTGATGACCACAAGCAACCCACCACAAACTGTTATTTGAATACTCATGCTCCTGGCCCAAGACAAACTTAGGTGAAAGATAGTGCATAAGCTAAAAATCTTGGAATTTTTGGAGGAGGAAGTAATGATGTGCAGTGTCAGTAATACTAGGATTTTTGTGGAAAAGGTGGACAAGTCTTAGGGTTTTGGAAACCGGAAGATAGGAGGCACATATAGCTTACTGACTCTGCCTGGGCATTAAATGTCTTTGAGAAAATTATCCTTTCTGTATGACACCTTATTAGTGGCTGGATTAGAAACAAACGTGCTTTAATCCAGATTCTGTGCTCTGGAAGCTGTTTTTCACATTTAGATATTTCATTGGCTGCAGATATTTTGCCACGTGACTACATAAGTGGGTTGTTGAAGTCCAGCCTATTCTCTAGCAGGACTCAATAAACATAACATGAGAGGGTCACAGCATTGTCACAAAGCAAAATTATCTATGCCCCCTATAAATCAGAGCATTTTACAAAGGAGCTACAGTCACAGCTGCATGATACTGGAAGTGAGAAAAGAATCTCACAATGAAGCTACACCATAGGGTTCTATATATTGTACAGCAAATCAGTATAAATGCAGTACAGAAATACATGCTAAGCTTCTCTGTAATATGTGGTAAATCATAGAGGTTCACCATAGGGTTCACCTTTAAGCTCCCTTGTAATGTACAATAAATCACTAAGTTATAGCAAGGCCTATCGAGCACCTTGCTTTTTTTTTTGGCTGTTATTATTATTGCTGCAGTGATATGAGGGTATCTGTCACTGACTGGTAAAGTCAAGGAAAATGGTAAATCAGTTTGACTTTGAGGATGTATATGAAATGGGGTCACTTTTCACTGATTCAAGTTTGTGCTTCCTTTGGGGTGCTCACAATTCTGCTTGGAAACACACAGGGATGTCTTAACCAAAGAATTTAAACATCAGAGGATAGTGAGGTGGCCTCTTTAGCACAGGCATTTTGCACATTGCTTCATCACTGCTGACTTACTGACCTTGTTTGACAGTGAGGATCTACTAATCCTGAGACTCTGCAGGTTGCCTTAGCAGCACGTACATTCATTAAATAAATAGTTGAAGGTAACTTTCAGTTCTCTTTTGAGGATACTTTCCCATTCAGTGAAGTCTTTAGTAGACACTGGCAAAACAGCATTTGGAGGAAACTCAAGAAAACCATCAGTTTAAAACTTACTTTAGTTTGTTTTGATGAGTAGCTTCAGGTCATTTTTTCCCCTAATATTTTCACTAAAATCTTGCATTGGACATCTTAATAAAATTGCAGCACACAAATCTGTTTTGTCTTTTTGAAACCAGCTGATTAATCATTCAATATTTGCCTTGCATTTTACTTGTTGCTTGAAACCAAAATGTTGGAAAAAGACAGAGGTGAACTCTTGCTGTTCTATGATAACAGAGGGTGCACAGAGTGACCTGGAAACCTGTTGCTTCATAAAATCATGATCTTGTGGAAATGAAATTCAAAGAGGTGTTGAAACACTGACTTTGTCAAAGATAATCCTGAAATCAAATCCTACTAACATTTTCTGTCTTTCCACACATCCTCATTGGCACTTCCTAAAGCTGATCAACTACTAGACATAAAATTATTTTGTGTGAGCACCAGCATCTGTATATTATGCCACAAAAGCTTGTCTGTACACACATCAAAACGGAGAAGCAACGTCACATGGAAGGGAGCCCAAATAATACCCTGCTCTGGGTCCTCCCAGGACCATCCTATGATCCATCAGCTCTCCGTGAGCTTATCTCCACAATCCCAGAGGATCACAGAGACCTTAGGAATGTGAGAACACAAACTAAGGATTCAGAGGAAGGAACACTCTGCCTGGGCTCCTCTCAGGACTGTTCCAGTAGTTCATATGAGATATATATGTGTGTTCTGTGTGCATGTTCCTACTGGGTAGCTCTGATCAGCTTTGCATGAAGACCTTGTGGCATGAAGCTGTGGCAACTTTGCCCCTCTTGGGCTGCTCGATCCAGGAGAGTGTAGCTTGTTTTAAAACACACTATGTTTTAAAAATTAGATTAGACAGACTCTTCTCACAGAACCATGCACAAGATCAACGCCCATAAAATCAGAGCAAAGTACATGGGAGGAAATCCATATAACTTGCTTCTGTCGTATCACATCTTATTTAAAAGGCAAGGAAATTTTAGGTAATCCAATTTAAATTTGAACAGGAACACCAAACAATGCACATCCAAGCTGACAGTCAAACATTGGCACCATCTTCATTCGATCTCATTCAGAAGATGACTATCCCAGCAGTTCTGTGCAATCTGTCACCATGTGAAGACACTTCTGCAAATTTCAGTGTAGCACACAATTTCTGAAGCAACAACATTTTTCCCAAAAGCTCCCATGAACTTTATTTCTTAGGTGAGAGAAGGAAAATGGAAAGACAATACAGTTGGGTATTTTGCTGTTCTTACTGGCCAAATTTCACAGCCCAAGGAAGAAGATGGCATTCATATTTATATCTTGCTTACGTTTTGTGATGACTATAAGTATACTTTCAACACTCTTGAACAGAGACAAGGCTTTTATTTCAAATATTCTTGGATAATAGAAGAAATAAGTCTGAGATTTAACTTCGCAGTGTTTCTTGCTGACTAGCAAAACTTAAAGTACTAGTAATATCTATGTACTTTTTTTTTTTTTAAGTAAGACCAAATTATTTGAATTCTACTGTTTGAAACAGAATCATAAAAGTATTTTTTCCTACAGCAGTGTTACAAGTGGAGGTGGGAACATGAAGAAATGGATAATTAAACAGCATAACACTAAATCTAAAAGATTAATAAAGTGTAATTGCCACCTACTAAAACAGGAAATAACAAGATTATTTTTATTCACATTAATTTCCTTCTGTTTTGGTGGATCCCTGTCTTGGGAAAAGGAAAAATAGAACTAGTACTTTCTTAGTGTTCTGTTTGTGGATCACTGCATCTTAAACACGCTTTATTTCTCCTATACAAGAATAGAATTTTATAATATTTATGTATTCTCTTACGTCAATCAAAATCAGATATATTCATTATCACAATTATCATTAATTATTCTGTTACAGGTTATGTAAAATTAAAATGATTTTAAATATCCTCTTTTCATCTGTCTTGCATGTCATTTCTCCTGTTAAGAGCTGTTCTACCAACTAAGTGCATAATAACTTAGTTCAGGATTTTGGATGAGTTACTGCATAGCCATTTCTCTCTACAGCATGGAGGCAGAGAAGCCTTTGGTTCCTGTTTGACACAAATGCTGTTTTGTTTTAAAAAAACCCACATTTCTTTCACCTGTGAGAGTGTAGACACCATCCATGTGTATTTAATTCTGAACCCAGTTTGAACAGACACTATGATAAAGAATTAAATATGCAGACTTCAGGAAAAAGAAACAAAAAACTATGATACTGACAGAAAACAAATCTCACCTTCAGTGACATATCTGGAATCTTATTTATATTAGTGCAATGACCCCAAATAATTGCAACATTCAGTTCCCTGATGTCTCTTCATCTGTTTAAACTCTAGTTTCTTGTTTTGTAAGATTTTACATTTTCAAAGATATAAGTGGAAAAAATTACCTTTATGCTTTTTCAAAATCAGTACATCATTTTGTGGAGTAAATAATAACAATGAAAGCAGTTATTAGCTCTAGTAAGATTTATTGTAACTCATCTGATGTTTTAATCATGATTCCTTCCATAGTAGGCTATGATCTCAGCTTTTGCATATTGAACTTTATACTGTGAAAATTAAAGGGAACTCTTTTTTTGGACCCTTTCATTTCAAAATCCTCTCCTGAACGCCTTCATTTTACATAATACTACTCTAAGGAATGGGAAGACTCATTAGTATTTGGAGTCTTGCCCCTTGCTGTACTTACCCTCATTTTATAACAGTTTAAATCCACCAAGATGAGTAAAGCTGCTCTGTACTTACACCACAGCGACCACAGAATTTAACCCAACACTCTCAGCCCTTAATTTGATCTTCATGTATGGTCTACTTACTTGTTTTTCTCTGCACAGCAGATTGAGGATACACAGTCAGATGAGTCTACTGCTCTCAGGAAGGACAGACTTTGGCATACTCATCCTTTGTGGTACACACTCTTTTGATTTGTGCTGCTCATCACTGAGGGGAAGCCCCGTGTCTCCAAAAGCAGCACTGAACTACTAAGACTTTCTAAGTCTTTCTAAGACTACCATCTGTAGTCTTAGAAAGTGTTACTGACACAGTAATATTGTCAGAGGTGTGATGAGGAGTGATTTTTCATCTTACTGGCCGAGTAGATTACATTTTTGCTGTTAAAAGATAAATGAACATGAGCCATGACTCATATCTATGTTTGAGTTTGCAAGAATTAATTGGAAAAGAGTTCTTGTTCCCTGATCATCCAGAATGGGAAAAGATTATGATGTGCTCTGGCTCCTGGCTTTGGCAGGGGATGTCCAGGTTTCCATCCCACAGAAATCAAGCTGAAGCAGGATGAGAGGAAGCTAGTGTACATCAGTGTAAAGGTAATGGTTTTAAACTGAAGAAGGGTCAATTTAGATTAGATATAAGAAGGATGTTTATTACAATGAGAGTGGTGAAACATTGGAACAGGTTGCCAAGAGGGGTTGTAGATGCCCCATTCCTAGAAACATTCACGGTCAGGTGGGGTGGGACTCTGAGCAACCTGATCTAGTTGAAGATATTGCTGTTCGTCGCAGGAGGATTGGCCTAGATGACCTTTAAAGGTTCCTTCCAACCCTAACCATTCTACAATCAATATTCATCCC
Organism: Formicarius rufipectus; assembly: GCA_013399695.1. Taxonomy (NCBI): domain Eukaryota; kingdom Metazoa; phylum Chordata; class Aves; order Passeriformes; family Formicariidae; genus Formicarius; species Formicarius rufipectus. Next base: position 574,603 of record VXAU01000439.1, on the reverse strand, counting down.
TGCAAAGGACAACACAGGATGTGGCCTAGGTACTGGTGGCTGGAAGATCTCTTGCAATTAGCAGTTAGACATATCCCTGAAGACCAGGTCTGTGCCCGAGGCACATTGGTAGCTGTTCCTTCACTAACATATCTATCAGTCTTAGGGAGAGGGTGGAATCAGATATGCTAGTTTTCCACATAAATTGCAAGTCAGAAATGAGCCAATACAATATATCAACTTCCACATGTAGCCTAAACCATGAAAAGAGAATTTCTATCCTTTTCCCACATTCTTGCTGCTGAATTGTTTCTTTTTCAATGCAAAGGATTCTGTCCCTACCACACACTCCCTCCCTTCATTTGGGGTGTTCAGGGGAACAAAGCCCCCTTGCCTGATCTCCCTTTGGCGGACCGTTCTTGCTGATTTATTGTTACAGCCCTCTTGGGATGGCCTGGGCTCCTGTCAGGAATTCTATCTTTGCCAGCTGTGCTATGACTAGGTGAGAGAGAAAGGGCTTATGTCTTCAGCCTCACCTTAGATATATGGCCACTGTCTAAAGTCTACATATTGCCTTACTGGCTGCAGCACTCTTCAGCATGTAACTGATTTCCCCTGTTTGCTTGGGCACTTTGTACTGCTCTGCATGACTCATAACTTCCATTGAGGGACTGCCTGCAGCAGTAGTCTACAAATCAAGAACTACAACTGGAAGCAGAGTGATAGTAAGAGATACAAGGGAGCGCTGTGTAGAAATGTTGTTTTTTACTGTATCTGCAGATGTGTGTCTGGAGGTAAACAAAAGGAGCTGCAGTTGCAAACAATTTGGGAATGAAACTCATGATCTCTAGTAATGAGTAAATCCTAAGAGGCAAGGTGCAGTAGAGATAGCGCTTGGAGTCTCAAATATAGGATTTGCAATCTATGTAGCTCTTTATATAGCTTAATGTGGTGGGGGTGAAATGATATCCCTTCAACAATAAAATGAATAATTGTATAAAGGTCCAAGAAATAAATGTTGAAAATGCTTTGTCTGAAAACCGGAAGCATCTCACTTCCTTGGGAGTTCTCTAGTGACTATTTCCACAGTGGGCAAATAAAATTTGTCTATGAGGACACATTGTATTTGAGCCTCCATTCAGGAGGTTGATGCATTGCAAACTGTTAAGTAGCAGTGTTTCAGTATATGAAATAAATGCCTAATCAGTACCTCTGCATTATGCACAGCTACTTCATGATGTCAACAGAAAGACTCAGATTTTGTAGCAGCTTTTAACTCCTTTATTTTTTTTCCCTAATGAAGAAGAAATAACCTGATGGGTTTGCTCCTCATTTTCAAAGAGTTCTGTCTTAATTTAGAGGAAATTAAGAAATTTATTAGACTAGAAACCAATGAAGGAAAAAAATCTCGCCTTTAAATTTAGAAAAAACTTTAATTAAAATATGATAATAGAAAGGATAACACTTCTTAACTACTATATATATCTCTATATATATCTATTCAAGAGAAACAAAGAAACCAGAACTGAATGACCAATTTGTGATTAACTCCTCTGAATGCTATGCAGTCTCTGCTCCCATTGGGTGCAGTAATATTTACAGACAGCAGGTGGTGATGTCGCTCCTCGGACAGTGCGGGGCTTCCCTGGGGCACAGGCACTTCAGTGTGTCCCTCTGGTATGGGTGATGAGGGATCGATGGGATGCTGTGCAGAGAGGGGGATGAGCTGGGATCCTTTTCTGTGGGCAAAACTCTCTCCTAGTCCTTGATGGTGGCTGTCGGTTCTGTCAGGAAACCTGCAGCAAACCCCGGGTAGCAAATCTCTCTCTCTCTCTCTCTCTCTCTCTTTGAAGGACCAGGAACTCAAAAATCCAGGGGCTGGAGTGGGAGAAGAAGGAAGGAGACCAACTCGCAGGGGCAGAGGCTTTCTGAAGGAGATGTCTTTCTCTCCCCAACAGCAGTCCTCTCTCTCTCCCTCGACAGCCAAAAAAAACCCAAAGTGCTCCCTTCCCCTCACCCCACCCACTCCAGCCATCAAAGTAGCTAGGCAACCCACCTCAACCCATCGTCTCTTCCTCTGTTACCTGGTGGTGGGAATGTTACAGGCAATTATCTCCCAATCTGTGTTGGTAGGGGAAAGAAAAATTCCACCAGGTCCTGAAACTATAACAGGTTCTTGTGGTGTAGCTGCAACTGTGCAGGTTACAATTCAAATAAGTGGCAGTCTACATAGAATAAATTACTGTTATCTGCTCATGAGTTTTCACATTTTCTACCAAACTTAAATAAAGGACAATAAGAATCTTAGGAATTTTGAAATTTTTTATCAAAGAAAGTGTCTAAGGTGTTCTAAGGTGTCTAGTTTTGCAATCATTCTCATGCTGTACAGTTTTGACTGTGAAATCATTGAATTGCAAAATGCTGATAATATTCCTATTTCCATTCCAGATTTTGAAATCTGGAAAACTGGTTGCTAATAGAATATCAGCTGTGTGAAGGGGTATATATTCTTTAATTTAGGAAACAAGATCTGAATACATGTACAATATTATTAGGACAAATCAATATTAATATTTATTAAAATATTACCATTTGTTAGAATTTATATGATTCTGATGGACCACTGCCTCACACCAAAGAAAACAGATGCTTCCACCCCCAGCATAATAACATCTCCATTGTAGTCCATTTTTTTCTGAACATCCCCTCCCAAGATAGTGCTGTGTTCTCACCAGATTTCCTCTAACATTCTCTTCAGCTACAGGCAAAAACAGTAATTAATGATGAGACCTGAGTGGTGTGCAGCTAAACACTAAACCAGACTGAGTCTTCTCATCTCTGACAAGTTGTTAGCTCACTGATCTTCAGCAGTTATTCAGATTTATTGTAGGTAAAATTACATATTATGGATACTATGATGTACAGGCCTACTATTTCAAAATAGATTAATTTAATTAAAATATGTGGTTCCATGGGACTCTCAAAATCTTTTGTCTAAAAAAAGGTCTGGTAAAGTTAATTAAGGACATTAACATAAAATGTGCTTTACAGGAACAATTATCACTACCAAAATATCTTTCAAAGTGTCTTTGCTTTGAAAAATGATAGGAAAAAATGGTTTAAAAAGCACTGTTTTAAGGCTAAGACCATTCTAGAATATTTTCTTATTATAGAGATACTATACTGGTAGCAGGGTGTGAGGGTATGAAGCCTGGTAGGAGAAGGAGTATCTTCGTTATATAAACTTTTATGCTAAATATGATTTTCTTTTTAATAATTAAAGCTTGCCTGTATTTGTAAAACTATGTCAATTCATCTAAAAAATATACTATATTAACTTAAAAAATCACAATACTTTGCAGTACAGTTTTCTATAATATTTGCTGTTGTAGGCACAATTATATTGGGGAAAAAAGGATTTTTTCTAGTGCATTTTAGCTTGTTGGAGTGAAGATGGAGATATGACACTGCGTAAAGAGGTATGTAATTTGGGAATGTCTCTTCTTACAGCTATACAAGATATCTTTTTCTAATCCATCTAAGACAATGATCTTTCATTTCCTTTCACTTCTCTTTTCCTTTCCTGAGATTTTCCCAATTTATTTGGACTTGAGTAGTTCTCATGGCAGCTATGCATCCAAGATTTTTACAACCCTGGTCCTTTGCTGAAATCACAATGCATCAAGACGTTGATGGCTTCTCAAACAACCGTTTTCTAGATTGAAATCCTTTCTGTGGAAAAGTTAAAGGAAGTTATTTGAAATGTTTCATCAGATCAATGCTGTGGAAATGCAGAAAGTCTCAACTAGAGAGGAATTTACTGACCAAAAGGAAAAGCCAAACATTGTGTGGAGTTAAACAAGAGTTCTTGGAAGAGAAAGTCTTATTTCTCACTCCAGCAAATAAGTTAGCATCTACATTCAGCACAAGTATAAATTTCCTGTAGGCCTTAAAAAGTAGCTTAAAAAGTAGTGGCAAACATCTCATCAGTTCATTTGGGAGTCTTCTAATGTGCATATATTTATGCAATGTGTGATGATAACAAAGAAGTGGTAAAGTAACTCCAACAATGCTCTAGCTTTCACATCCTTCAGTCTGGCAAATATCTTCAGAAATGAGTGAGTATTCTAGCTCAGTGAGGAATAGAGAGACCTCACATGGAATCTCATTGAACCCTTTCTGCTTTTGTGAGGAGACATGACAATTAGTTTTAACTTCATTCTCAAATTTAATGAAAAAAGTGATTTTTCCCTTGTAGCTTGAAGGAATCCCTTACCTTCACCAAAGTCTCTCCCCCTCACCTTATGCCAGGCCTTTGGGCATCTGTTGAGCCCGCAGTGAGGGCTGCACTGTGCTCACAGTTTGGCAACCCACATGCAGCTCTTTCTCCTCGCATAACGATTTACAGGAGTAGGTGGAATCCTGGGTTGGATTTGCAGATAAGTTTCAGGAGGGAACACTGCTATTAGCTAATAGACATGTGTAAACCTTTTTCTCTCCAGCTGCATTCAGTTTTGTATAATATATAAAAAAAATATGAAAAAAGTATTAAACTGCCCTAAGAAAAATTTTAAAATATCTTTTATTATATTGGTGTTATTGTCATGATATTTAGGCAAGACTGTCTATAGAGGAGACAAGCAGTACCTTTGATAACAAAAGGTTCATAACCATAAACTAACAATGCAAGAAAAAAAGAGGGGGGAAAGGAGGAAAATAATAATTTTGGGTGAAGATTGAGTTTGGTCTAAAACATAAACAATTCTTGTTTAACTTCCCAGAAGAACTTGTGTGACTAAAAAAAATGTCCTGCTTTTGTCCAACAATATAAGTTGCTTACAAAAATACTATTTCTCTCTATACACCCACCTCACTATTATTTGTGCAAGGGGACTAAAACTGAAGTATTCTAAAATAATACAGCCAGTTGTGCTATTTCCTGAATCATTTTATATAAAGTATAACTACATTCAAAGTGAAAAGAGAAAGTATTTATATTGCATTCAAATATGCAAGCAAAAGCACTAAGAAGCTCTTGCATGGAAAGCAGAATGCTCCTTTCCAGCCACTAGATAGAGCTAGGGGACTTTGTGTATCAGCAAAGTTCTTGGCATGGCATGACTGTCACTTCTGCCAGGAGACCCGGTGCTTCTCTTCACTAGTCTGAAAATGTAAACAAACAGGATTTCAGCCCTGGGCAGGTTTTTCTGTTTGAAATCACATTTTATATCATATGTTGGTTGAATGGCATGTTGGGGACAGGGAAATAAAAAGTGGTATTTTGCTTCTTTTATCCTTTCTTTTTTTTAAATTTATTTGTAGGATACAGCTTACATGTGCCAGCTTGCTTCTTATTAATAAAGGGGTATTTTAGATTCAAACCTTACATCAGACATTCTTTTTTACCTTACCTAACAAAGTAACTAGGAAAAGAGGTCATTTAACCTTTGAAAAATATATTTTTTCAAATGTAATGTGTCTCATTATTAGAGTTTATTGCCTTGGCAGTAAGCTAGCATTTTACAAAAATGTGAAACTAAACATTATGTTCTGAGTTTGTGTTTTTGTTTTGTTTTGTTTTTAATGTGAATTTTAGACCTTATAAGAGTGGGCTATGTTCCTGCCCTCTTTCCCCATCCCTTCCTACCCACCCCACCACCAGTGTTCTTGCTTTTCTTAAGAAACAACAGTATAAGATTGAATCAGGATCAAACCAATAAAGCCCCATAGATATGAATCCAAAAATTGTAGCTTCTCTAATGATGCAGTTGAGCTAGGGAAATAGATTTTCATTGATTTTTTTTTTTATACCGTCTTAAGAAGTTTTTTTTTTCTAAATATCATTTACCATTACATTTTATTGAATTAAATAGAATGCTTCAAACAGCTCTATTTTGAAATTGTAATTGTCTCTTGCATTCAACGATGCTTTTTCGAAAGATACTACCCTTGCAAAGGAAAGCGCTGGCACAATGTAATTGCGATTAAGTAATCCATCTCTCTTAGGGAGGGTTGAGGCTGCAGGAGGCAGATGGACATGAGGCTTTGCCTGGTCAGCTGGCCTGCTCTTTGGCTCCAACTTACAGAGCTTGCAACAAGGCCATGAGAGCAACTAGGGGCAGAGAGCAAAACTTACACATTTGAGGGGGAAATGATCACTGGAATGCTTGAGAAAATGGAATATTCCTGTGTAACTGCATTTGGATTTTTTCCCCCCCTCTTTTGAATTTACTGCTTGTGTATTACAGGAAAGCTGCATTCAAATGCCTGAGTACAGGAAGGTGGAAAGTGTACGCATGAAGAAGCAAAGGGGCTAAACCCTTTATCTGTGAGTATGAAGAGTCGGAAAAATGGGATAGATGAGGAACAACACTGAGTTATTAGGGAGTCCAAGTTATCTCTGCAGACCTACATCATGCTACATTTGAGGGTTTTTTCTGCCTTGTCTTTTGAACTGGTTAGCTTTGGTTGTCTTGCTTGCTTTAGGAATCATTGTTCTGTAAACAAGCTTGACAGGCTTTAAAGCAAGACTTACAGCACCCAGAGTGCAAAATGTTGAGGAAGACAAAAACAGATTCTAAATTAGGATGGATTTCCATCTCTTTCCAATCTCCTCAGTGAAGTAAGGGAATGAACGTTTCATGTTTCCCATGGTAGGCTCTGCACACTGTATGCTATTTTTGATGATCTCAAAACTGTATGTGGCTGCCATGCCGTAAAAGTGTGATGTCTTACTGATAAAAGGAGAGAGCTTAATTGTGTTGTTCCATGAACATACGTATTTTTAAAGTATTTTCAAGTGCAGTCTCACTCCTTGCATGTGGTTAACTGGGAGATTGAGCAAGATAACAAGAAATGGCCACTAAAGTTTGTATTCTCAGGTCATATTCAAATTTTTGCAAGAATCACAATAATGAGTGTGTCAGAAAAGTTGAATCTCAAATATGCTTCCATTCCTGGGGATATCATATATACCTTTATGACTTTATGTATCACTTTATCGATTACTCTATTCACCAAAGCACACCCACAAACCCCAGCACAGGAACAGAACTCATGTTAATGCTGTATGAAGATTTTCCCCACTCCATTCCTCTAGAGGGTTTACGAGCACAAATTTCCATTACAGATTTCTTAACAAAATCCTTCTTTTGAAATAACCAGTGTACAAATTCACACACACATTAATTCCTGACACAACACAGAAATTGCATGAATCATAAAGTACAGTATTTAACAAAGTGCTAAGTATTTCAGCCACTAACATTTAGATTCACAGGTAGAACAGCAATGCAGGGGTTCTGCAAAAGGAAATTTCCATCTGATCTTCTCTTAAGACATAACCTTCTCATGTGAGATGAGCAGTGGTTTACTGTATCAATTCACTGAGATAACATACCCTTCTAGGAGCCAGTGCTTATTTATCTGTGTTATGGTTGTCAATATTTCATGAATTGCTACTGCCAAGATCAAAGACATTCATCCCTTTCCTGAATGGCTGAGATGGAGGTGCCCTTTTCAGTAAGTTCAGTACTTATTTGTATCATTAACAACCAACTTTTTCATAGACTTTTAGCACAGAACCTGATGCTACCTATCCTAGTAAGCCTCAGTGACCCTGCTGAACACACAAGGTCTTTCTGCTGGTCCCAATTTCTCCATGTCTAGACAGACATAAAAGACTTTCCACATTAGCTGTAAATGTGAAAAGTGGTTCCTATGTCCTGTCAGGCTAGACATTATATAGACACGCTGGAAATTTGACTTTCTTTTTGTTTCTTTCATGAACATTCCAAGATGCTTTCAGACATTTTTCCATGTTTTTCCAATTTTCTGATTTGGGGATCAGTATAATCCAAGTTTATTAAACTGTGTAATTCAGAGGACATTCTTGTGCATCTCTGGATAAAAGCAGCAATGAAAAGAGTATTAAATTGACATATAGCATATTTAATTTTATTTTGCAAAGCTGTTTTCTCAAGGTGAGTAATATTTCTTCATGTTTCTTCACCTACTCAGTTCTATTTTCCTTTAAATGTAAATTAATTTTGAATTATCTTTAAAAAAACAGCAGTATGGGAATCAGTAACTCCCAGAATTCAGACTAGTTTGAGTAACTTCTCCATTGAATTAGTTCCGCTGGGCATCAGCTTCACTGAAGTTGAGGCATGTGGCTGGACTATATCAGCTTTGGTCCATCCTATACGAAGTGAACATCAATCATCTCATCTTACCTTTGATATACAAAACATGCATGTCTACCTCTGACTTAGTTGTCCTAGTTCCTAGTCCTTTTTGATTTTCATGTATCTGACCTGTTTTGAACATGCTTATTTCAGGTTCAGCATTAAACGAATTGTACTCCAGTGTGCTTATTTTCTCTCCATTCGCTATTAAGAGATTCCAGAAGGTCCAGTTCTAATTCAGACCTTCATATTGTAGGCATCTTCCTTTGAACAGGTTAATCCTGCTCATCTAATCTACCTGTATATTTTATGTGGACATGACAAGAATAACAGTCATTACAGTCAGTTACTGAAACCAATATATAAAACTCTGCCAGTACTGTTACAGGTTGGCATTCCGTTGTGCCTGGGTGAAGCAAGGATGAGAAGGGTAAATGATGCAGGGGAGACTTAGAGCAACCTGTGCTAGGATTTAAGCTTTCAAAGTTTTTGAACATCATTGTCATAAAATGGACAGTGAATTAACTGTCCAGGTTTATTAAGACAAAGTGTTTTGAAAATGATGTCTTCCAAAGGTTCAATGCTCTGCTCCCAAATATGGGCATACAGAGTAGCTCAGTACTGTGAAACTCAGCTGTAAATCATTCCATGACATAAGAGGAAAGTATGTAATAAAACTCACTCTTTTAAAATTCCATGAAAATATTTTCTCTTTTCACTTTCACTGTGTTTTTTTGTTCTAAGAAGATGCAAAGTGAGACATGAGCTGTACTGTGTTGTGGGTGAGCCAACAACAGCCAGTGCTATGAGTAATGAATCAAAAGCCTGAGAAGAATGTATTTCAGTGACTGGTTTGACTGCAAATAGAAGAAAGAGGTGTAGGATTCAGGAAGATTAGTGTCCATTTTTAATTCTGAAGAAAACTATTTCTCATTCAATGTGTACATTTTATACTCTCTATTCCTCAGTAATTCTGGGACATCAGTTTCCAAATATACATTTTATAGAGTAGCAGGGAGTATTGAGAAATGTAGCAGTGATGCCACTATTACACAATATTACATTAAAGTAACATTTGCTTTAAAAATAATTTCTGCTATGTTAAAACGAGATTAGTAGTTATATTTTTGATGATTTTGAGAATAACTCTTTCTTGGTGAATGTTTCTTTTATTTACTGTCGGGATACGCACCTGTCAGAAACTGCCGAGAAAATAATGTTTACTTATGGATGAAACTGTTTGCTGCTGTCACAGACGCCTGCTGTAAACCTTTGCCATAAAGCTGTTGTTTCTGCAAGTTTTTATACTGTTTAAATGTTATAGTTAGGACAAAAAGATGTATTAGATAGGTAATTAATACCATTCTATTACTTCTGTATGTCCAAATGTTCTGCTTAGTTCTGGAAACCCCGGTTACAGCCCCCTGATTGGTTCATGTACCCCAAAATCTCATTGGCTAGCCGGTGGAGCAATGCTGCTCCAACCTGTGGAGCTGAGCCACCCCCAGTTCTTCCTTATATGTTATAAACCCTCCTTCCCTTCTCCTTTTGTGTCGTGGTCCGCCCCTGTCTCCACCCAAGTTCTAGAACCCTCTGAACAAACCCTATAAGTATCCCATGCTCTCCTTAATAAAGTGTTCACGCCCACCACTCCTCCCTCTGTGTGGACCGTGTCCCTCTTTCCCTTTCGGACCGCGTCAATTTACTACATTGATATTCTAGGGAGGAGTGGGTTTTGTTGACTTTTGTATAGTTCAGGGCTTTTTTTGAACTTTTTCTATTTGATGATAACTAAGGACCTTTCAGTATAACAGACAACTTGGAGCACTTTGCATACATATGGTGATGTATAGCATATATGAATTTTCTTACTTTCCTTTTCCCTTTTTTTTGGTAAACATGTCTCTGCTGATCTTGCAAGCAATTGAAATGTTTCAGAGAAGAAATTGTTATGTTTGATTTAAATAATTAATTATATCATTGATTAAATTACAAAATAGATCAAATTATTTAATATTATGTACTACTATTTCTGTTGATATGGAAATACAATCAGTGAAAGGATAATCAAAATGTTAATAAATTTTGATTAAGCTGTACTTCCTTCTGTCTTCAAGAAAAGGCACTTACACAATCCTTTCTTTTTCTGATACTGAAATGCATATCAGGATCTGAGAAAGCTAAGAACTTTGAAAATCTAAATCTGCTTCTAAAACTTTCATTTGCAAAACCTCTCTTGAACGTCCTGGTTATAACCTGATGCCATATTCTTATTTGATGGGACAGGAAAGTCAGTATGTATAATGAACATTATATATTTAATGAATTTCAGTTTGATTTTCTGAAAAATCATTGAGTTGAGATTCTGAAAGAACTTGAAGGAATTATGACAGAAATATAACTTATTCAGGAAACAGAAACACAACTACAGAACCTGAAGGGAAGAATAAGAATGGCAGCATGAGAGACCTTACTGTGATTTGGAAGTTAAAATGAGGATTCTTTGTCTGACATTTAAAAATAATACTTTATAACTGTGTGGAGGTGTTCAATTGTTTTGTCTGATACTAATTAACACTGAAACCTGGGTTAAAACTCTCCTTGTAGAAGTACTGGGGACAAGGAACCTAATAAATTTATTGAAAAATTTGAGCTTGATAAAGTCTGAAAGTAATTTTGTAGCATAGGTGTCTGCAATGTCAAGGAACTGAATGAAAGACTTAAGATAGAAAGACTCTTTCTATCCTATGCTCCTTAAAAGCAGATGCGTGTGTCAGGGACATTAGAAAAATAAAAATATAAAATATCAGCCTGTTGCAAAATTCCTTTCTTAACAAGGTTAGTCCTATTCTAAGCTGTGTTGGAATACTCTTCCTCAGCTGTTTTAGAAAGTAATTCTTTTTGCAACACAAAAAAACCTCCACCTTTTCAGACATATTTTTATATTTTACACACTGATAATTCTTATGCAGAGCTTGACAGAGCATAATAGAGTCATTCTAACTGTCCATACTATTTATCACACTATCACAGGAGTTACATGATATGGATGATATGATAGTCTACATAGCTCTGAAAAGAGTTGATTTAAGGAGTAGAGTTGCTTCCAGTTGGTCTAGTTGGCTGGGGTTTCTCATTGGACTTTTATCAGCCTGCTCTCCATGCATGTGTTTCTGCCATGCACTTCTGCCAGCATGACTTGCATAGCATTCCAACCAGCCAACTCAAGCAGTTCATTCTGCTAAAAACTAAGGCAGAAAAACATTATTTTCAGTAGAACCAGTAGGATGTAGCTCTCTGCCTGATTGCATCAGGCCTTGGGCTGACACAAGAAAAAGACTGGGAACTCATAGACAAGAGTAAATTGGCTTAAACTAGTTTAAGCTTTCTGCAGTACTGCCAACTGATCTTAAAGGGAAATATTTTTTAGACAGAGTACTTCATTATTATCCTGACACTTTATTTTCGCCTTTCTCTTGCTACAAAGTGCTGAATTTGTTTGTAGCATTTTGGGGACTGAATTTGCCAGAGCGCTTGATATGCTACAGAGGACACTGCCCATAGTTCCAATAACACTGGCAGTTATTCAGCTTTCTTTCTTTGAATGGGAGCCATATTTTGGTTCATTGACAGCTTTTATGCATTTAAAGAGCACTAATAAATTTGGCATTGAATTGCCATTTTATCTTTTTACTTTTATTCCTACTTTAATTGGAATACAAATTTCAGATGGAGGGATGAAACTACAAATATCTCTCATATGTATGAATGTCAGTAATTCTACAATTCTCGCTCTTTAGAAAGTACTATTGTAGAATTCAAAGTCCAACTGAGCTGGTCATTTATCACAGTCATTAGCCATAAGTATTATAATTACATACAGAAGCCCCTTTACAGGACAATTTTGTCCAGCTGTGCATTTTCCAGTTGTTTGAATGTATAAGTCAAAACATAATTAAGCACACAACTCCTTTCTCATCCGAGCCTAACCAAAATGCCAGAACTTTTTATCTTACTCTATTATTAATTAATTGCAATATCTTAGTTTGTAAGGAAAGATGGCATTTATAAATGAGATTTTCAGTACATCGTGCAATGAATATGTCTTTAGGGTTGAAGTGCAGCAGTGATAAAGTAGTAAGAAAAAAATCTTAATTACAGATACTTGTTTTTCTTATGACTGACTGTCAAAACCAGACTGCATCCAAAACAAAAGCAAATATTCTTTTTGATTATTTAATAGAAATTTTCAATGTTATTGCTTTAAAAAAATCTCATTTGAATGTTTATTTTGCATTTATTAAAGATCAAATTTATGAAATGAAATTATTTCTAAATTGAGATGCCTTATATTCTTATATTCAAATAAGATATTCTGAGTGACAATTAATGACAAATATATATATATATATATATATATATACATATATATAGGAAGCAAAACTAAAGCATGAATGGGTTTGGTGTCTAGATTTGAAGTATTACCTGGGATGCAGAGACAGCCTAAATTCTGGTTTCTTTTTTTTGTACAACAAAATAATGCCACAAAATATTTGTTCTTCATGAAAGCTTTTCTCTTAAAGACCACCGTAGAATACATTTTAATAGACTAGGTCTAATTATCTATTAACTGCCAAAATTGACCACAAACTTTATTGAGGATCTGGGGTATCAACAAGAATGTGTTTGTTTCTGTATTCTGGAAGCACTGGGAAACTTTGTCCACATGAAAGTTTGTTCTATTAGATGATTCAAAGCAGAAGTTTTCCACATAAATTTTGAACATTTCTAGGTAATTAATTTTCTAAAATTTAGTCATCTTTCTTGGATTTTTGGTTCTTCTGCCTGATAAATATTCTGATAATTTATCAGAAACGTTTGATTTCTGAGTGAGAAACATGGTTCAGATTTTCTTTCTTACTAATGTCCCTCTTGGGCTGACTCTGTGCTCTGTTGTAGGACTGGTTTGTCCCTAGGGTAAGCTGAAGATATCGCTGTAATACCCTCTCTGCAGCTGAACCTGTGTTTTCTACATGATGCTTTCCATTGCATTCGCATATTGCATTAGATAACCACATTTGCCAGTTTGAAACACACTGAACAAGGCACAGACATTCAAAACTAATACCTAGAACCCATTCTGTCCCTGCAGTAGCCATAGTAGTCACAAACCTTTTAGCTTTTTTATAAACCAACTACAAATAGCAGGTGAAAATTGTGCTATTTCAATAAATTGAAAAAATATTAACTACTTAACATATGAAGTCTTGCTTTTTGCAAAACATACTGTATAGTTTTCTCAAATTGCTTTCCTAAGAAGTGGTGTTATAACAAGAGGTTCTGTTTTCTAGAACTTAATACTGTCCATATTCTACTATTTTTAAGGCTTGGCTCTGGTGGACCATTTGAGCTACAAGTCTTTATTTATTTATGGATGTAAATATAGTCCTGTACCCTCCTCTGTGGGACTCAGGTCTCTGAATCAGTAGATACAGCTTATATATGTCCCGGGGAAAACTGTTCAGCTCATGTGGTTTAAATCAAATAAGGCTCAAAGTGGTTTATTGATTAATTAATGACACAGTTAACTGCCAATCAGTGAATTATACACTCACAATCGATATTGGTGACACAACAGATAAACCACTGTCCGAGATGCTCGTAAGATGTGAACAGAGCCCTACAGTTTTCCAAACCCCCTTCTGCAGGTGCCCTTCCATGCACCCTTGCATCCTCTGGCAGTTCAGACAACCTCCCTCCCCGCCGTGTGGTTGCAGGTGCCCAAGGACAGGTGCTCCACATGGTCCTGTGTGCAGGCTGAGCAGGGGTGCCCCCACACTCCACTGTGCTGTGGGTCCCTGGCAGGTGCAGGCTGCTCCTGCATGAAGGGCTGTGGAGCCTGGTCCAGAGGCGGGGATGATGTGGGCTGATGGTAGTTCCATCAGGATTTTCCAGCACCAAGACCTCTCCCAATTCCCATTTCTTTCGCACTACTTTTCAGGCAGTTTCAATAATCTCTTCCTAATTTCATGGTTGTTGTTCAATCTGATCGATCCAAGAGTTCCTCCTTGTTGCTATCCATTCGAGGCAAAGGCTCTCCCAGGGGGTTTGCTGTCCCATCACACTCGTTGCTCCACGCTCACCTACTGTATTGAGTGTAGGTGCCGAGGTGTTGGTAGCAGAGAGGCCGCTTAGTGACCTCTCTGTCTTTACCTCTCCCAGGAGCTTTTTCCTCTTACTTTCTCACCCTGTTCTGTCAAGGAGGGGGAGTGTTTTGGCCACATCTATGTCCGATAATATATTAGACACATTTATTTCTGACATAGGTGACTATACCTTCTCTGAGTTTCTTGGCTCTTTAAAAAAAAATCTTTTCTATTTTGGAAAAACAAATACTTCTACAGTTCACATTGTGAGGAAAATTACTAGTGTCCACTTCCTTGGACATGCTAATTGTCTTGTGATTCATAAAGATTGTAGAAATTATATGACACAAAATAAAGGTATCACACATGCATATCCTGTACACATGGAGAACATATTTTTAAACTGGTGGTTTACAAAGTTTTGTATTTAAGATATGATGCCTGAATAAACTTCCCTTGTGTCTTTACTTTTGAGTCTGCAACTTGGTATATATTTAATTTTCTGTGGATTTAGACTTCTTTGTGCAGGGTGTTTTGTGGATGCTGTTTCTGAGAAATAATCAATAGACATGATTCTCCCATGAAAAGATATTAAGATGAAAGGTCAACTACAAGAAAGCACACAGTTGGTCTTGAATGACCATTCAGCTGTTCTGAAAATGAGCTGGGTGATAAGTTGTTGATCTGTGTTTGTGGAGGCAAGTGTAAAAGAAAAAGTAAGAACAAAAGTTTTAATGTTCTGCATGTCCAACTTTACTACCAACTAGACGCAAGACTTTCTTTTCTCTCCATTTAACAAATTACATTACCCTATAAACCACTGCTACAACTACCGAAGTTGGATGTGTTGGAGGGAAGTGAGACACATGCACGAAACACTTGGGTACAAATGTGAACACATGCTGGCTATCTTACTGTGAAATGGAAATCAGGCAACTCTGTGTGTTCTCTTCTGTACAATTTTTATGCAAGATAAAAACTTTTGAAAGAATATTTACATTTGAAGAACTGGATGAGGAAACTAGAAAGAGAGAAAGCTATATCATTTCATCCAGAGTATCCCTCTTAATTTTTATATTTAT
Organism: Formicarius rufipectus; assembly: GCA_013399695.1. NCBI lineage: Eukaryota > Metazoa > Chordata > Aves > Passeriformes > Formicariidae > Formicarius > Formicarius rufipectus. The sequence goes on along the minus strand of VXAU01000439.1, from coordinate 559,210 downwards.
TGACAAATGACTCATGTTGAAAAAATTATCTTTATTACTATTTCAATCTTAGAAAAATCAGTGAAATTGCATTAATTGCTAGATTTAAATGTGTTTTGTGCCAATGGTGTTTAACGTCACATATATGAATATTTTGATTTGCATTTTAACTCAATTTCACATTTCACATTTCAATAGACTATAATGACTATTTCCCTGAATTCTGTGGAAAGCTCACATGTGATTAGAAAAATCTGATTTGACACAGTAAAATTTTCTACTTTGGGCAAAAGACCCCGTACTTAAGAAAAGCATCAGATTATTTATTAGCTGTCTAAAGGGAAGGAAACTTTAGCAGGATCTCCATGACATTTACTTCCTCTAGTTGCACCAAGGTTTTCTTTTGATCAAGGGCTCATTCCCAGGTTATCCAAGGCTGACAAAATTTCTGCTAGTTATGGGAACTGCTAAGTCTTCTCAAACTTAGACAGACTTCTCTTTGCTCTTTGATTTAATCTATGACCTTACCTACTTGCCAGTCTTTTGCAATTCCCCTTGAGTCCTGTTGTGTCATTTGACATCTGGATCACTCACTGCAGAAGTCTGAGAAAGCTTGGAGTGCTACTGAGAAAACAAAATGCTCCTTTTCCTTAGCTGATAGTGGAAGGTAGTCAAAATGTTATTGTAGTCTAGTGAAATAAGTCAGAGTGCTTCACCTGGAAACAAGAGCTTTAATTTAGCTGCAACACTTAGAATATTTTATCACTTATTTTCCTTAACTCCCTTATAAAACATGTTCTATTTTAATTTATAAGAGTATATAGTCATTACTAGCCAGAACATTTGTCATTGCAGGCTTTCCTTGAGTTCAATGAAGAAAAATCAGGTGAGCGCAAAATGTGATATTGTTTCACACATTGCACTGTGGCATCATTTCCTAACTGACAGTAAAAGTCTTATGGTCCTATTAGCACCAGTAAATAAAAATGTGGTTCTGTGTTACTGTCAGACACTGCTGCCATAGAAGGACTCCAATGCGAACAACAGGCGGTACTTTTCCACCAGTTGAAAACACATTAAAATAAATAAAATGGCCAGAGACATAATGTTCTCAGGCCACCAAGGCAGGTGCAAGTTATCAAAGCCAGCCACCTCACTGTGGCACCATCTGTGTAACTGTGACATTCTCAAAGCACATACAAGAGCAAATATTGCATGGATCCATTGATATGTGAATGGACACATATGTGTCAATGTTTAATAATTAAATGTGTCCCTGGCTATTTAGATCTGTTACAGTACAATGTTTTAAACTTTTTAAAAATCTAACTTTGTAGGAACTGACGGTCAGGCAGGGCTACACAGGAACAATTTATAACAAGAATTCTGGAAAGTTTTTGATAAAATTGATGTGACGTAGAGCATACAGACAAGAGAGAAAACTGCTCTCTTGTCCTAATGACAGCATTGCACTTTGAAATTAGTCATAGCAGGTAGAGAGAGATCCCACATAGATTTAAAAAGAGGATATAAATCCAGGTAATAACACACATTTCAAATTGCCATGGGATTGGAAAATCACTATGTTTAACATTAACTTTAGCTTAATATAGATAAATCCAGCAGATAGAACAGCTATTAATGCCAAGATGCTATGCAGCTTTTAACAAACCTGAAGCATACAAACATCAGTAATCACACCTCTGCTGTTTCCTTTGGTTGTTGTGAATACAGAGGAACGTCCATTTTGCTGATACACACCCACCAGAGCAGGGCTCTCATTTAAATTTAAAATGAGTAGTCTCATTTAAATTATCTTTTTAAATTAACAGACTAATTTCTGACTTACAGAAAAATGAGAAACAAGCCCCAGAAATGCAATACAGTTACAAGGAAATGTTGTTGGTGTTGCTTTAGCTGAAGATTAGTTTTGCTCCTAGAAAAGACTAGCAGGGAGACAGCCCATCATCATGCCTTTAATTTTAATTGGAAAAGTTACCTCTTTCTGGATGCCCAAATCCTTTTCTTAAGTAGTATGATAATTTGAAATCTCTTGAGTTTTATATGAGAAAACTTTACTGAAGCTGGCAGTTCTCTAGCAAGACAGAACAGTTCATGCAGATAGACAAGGGTAATGAAACAGATGATCATCCACATAAATCGTCATTGTTAGGGGTTAAATAGGGACCTGTGAATGTATTACAAATGCTAGTTAATGCTGTGTGTCTCAACTTGGTGGATCCTTGCGGACAGAAATATTCAAGTTTAGAAAAATATTAATTGTCAGTAAGACTTAAGGCACAAAAATTCTAATGGCAGTTTGAAAGGTAAATCTGTGTTGACTAGAATTAAAGTTCAAAATCATATTTTAAGTATTTGTCAAAAGAAAATGCAGATGCATGAACAGAAAAAGGTGCTCCTTTAAGTTTGTTCTACCACAAGTGAAAGGAGCAGGATGTCAGCAGAAGCTGGGTTGATATTTATTCATGAGGCTTTTTTGCTGAAAACAAATGAGAGAAAGTAAGGAAATGAAAGTAGTTACAGTAAGTAGGAGGAAAGAAAAGAAACCACATATAAATGTGGAAAAAAATGTAAATGTAATTTTATAACAAACTAAAAAGGCACAGTTTTTCATACTAAAGGGAAGGTATAATGGGTATAGTGATCTTTTAAACCTTCACATTAGTTTAGCTTACAAACTACCTACAAACTACCTATTTCACCATTTTCTGGGTTTAGGAATTAATTTAAAAATCTGATATTCTAAATTAAAAAAAAAAAAAAAAGAAGATTCTTTTACCACTTAGTCTAAGTAACCATATATTACATCACCATCAACCATTAAAATTGTGTTTATTTATTCTTTTTGCATTTAAAATGCTACAATCAATGGCACTTATTGGTGCACCTTTGTGTTTCCACAGTAGAATATCAGAGGAGAAGGGGCTCAGAAGTTTGACGCTGCTGAAGTGTTGTTGCATAATTAGGGACAAACGTCTGGAAATGTCAAACAATGTTATTAAACTTAATATAATTGAAGGGAAAACTGAGTAGTTTTGTTTCTGATGAAAGAATTTAGAAACATGTTGAAGTTTCAGCTTAGCTAGAGAACAGCAGTGCATTCAACCTGTGGAGAAAAGCCTTTTTGTGAAGGGTGTTCCCATGGTTTTATCACTATCAGCTTTAGCTCCTTCAGTGCCTGAGGATGCTCAGGAGTCCCCTACCCTGGCCAATGGGAAAAGTGCCAGTTTTCTGAAAAATCAGATTTGCTCCTGACTTTGAGAGGCTTCCAGGCTATGAACAATTGAAGCTGCATGTTTTTTTTATTTTGCAAAATAGCTTTTGTGTAATGTCAGCAAAGGTCATTTGCTGGAATTGATCAGTTAAATGCCTTAAATGTTTTTTAGTCTCCTACTCATAATGCCATGGGCTGACATGATAATACTGTGAAATGTCCATGTGGGTTTTGTTAAATATATTGTAGAGAACAAAATCTGCCATCCATTCACATATGGTCTGGAACCAACCATTCACTTTCGCTGCCAATCAGTCTATAGAAAATGTGAATTTTGCAGATGGTGTGTTCTTTTACATTATGTTCATTGAAATATTCTGGAATTGAAAGGCATTTGAAATCTGATACCACTTCTTGTTTTGATTTTTTTTCTGGCTCTCCTTTCCATAAATCATGTTGGCAGAATAATTTTTTTGCTTTTACAGGTAAATTAATTATTTTCTGTATACAAATACATCTTGGAAGACAAGTATTCAGTTTCCTTGCTAGTCTAAGAAGGAGAATGTTGGAGTCATGGTCCGAGAGGAAGAACTGTATTTCCATGTTATTGTACCTTTGTCTAATATTATGATGGTCTTATGTTATGTGAAGATGACTGAGGGTAAAATCACAGAAAGCTTGGCAATATTATTGACTTTCTAACAGAAGCTATAACAGTACAGAAATTATAGGGTGAAATACAGTTGCTGCTTCCTATAGCAGTGCAGGGCCAGAGTGCCTAACTGGGGTACTGACCTGTATGTCAAATATATAGACCCCACACACTCAGTATTTAAACATGTCAAGTTAATTTCAACTCAGAAAAGCCTGGATCATGAAAGTCGTGTTTGACTTGACTAGTCAATCAGTTTTATTTCTTCTTTTTCATATTTATATGTCATCTCCTTAGGATATTCCTATTCCAGGGTCTTCTTTCTGCCCTATTTAATTGTCTGCTCATTTGAGATTATACATATACTTTGCATAAGTATCATGTTATATATGTGTCAAAATCTTAAATTCAAGAATGATGTGGTAGATGGAAATTGCCTCACCTATGTTAGACATTTAATTATATAAATATGTTTTTAGGGAAATACAGGTCTCAAAACAGTGATTCATCTACTCTAGGCCAGACTCAGGATTCAGATTCACAAGGAGAGACTGCTTATAGAGAGACCCTAGGAAAGTAGCCCAGCCTTCAGATACCTAGTGTAGGGGCAAATGCTGTTTGAGTGTACAAAAAGGATGAATACTTACTTGCAATTACTAACATTGTTTTCACAGAACAAAGTGTCTTCCTTGGTCTCATGTTTGTATCCTGCTAACCTCTCGGTGTGCCTCTGCTCTAGGACTTGGTGTGCAGTGTGACCTTACAGTTTTCTGACGCAGTAAAGGGAATAGATGAGAATGACTGAGAAGGGGAATAAGTGGCAGGAGACAATGGGAAACTGAAATATTTTAAGCTAATATTTTCTCCAAATAATTCAATTCATGAGACTGTAGTCCAGGGTAAAACAACATGAAACAGCTTTCATTATCATCAGAATTATCAAATACTGCTGAGATTTACTTCAAGAATACAAGGAGAAACAATGAGCTAAATTGACAGAAAAAGTTACTGAAAAATAGTAATTCTCACAATATTTCTCTTTTCCATATCTCATGAAGGAATTTTGAAAATGTATTACTAACAATAATGGAATAATTTTATTCCTAATATTTTCAAATTTCTCTTTTCTTCATTCTTCTCAATAGAAAGCCTAGGAAACCTTTGACTAATGAGAAAAGTGGATTTCACATTTCTTCTTTTTCTGTGAAAAAATTTCAAACTATGCAAAAAAAGTTTAAGTCATTGTCACTTTTTTTCCAACTGAAGTTCTATACTTTTCCAGTAAAAGTAGTACAAGAAGTAAGACATTGTACAAAATCATTTAAAATTGCATGTTGTAAAATGAATTAAGTGAAATTGTTCAAATTGTTTTTTCTCTTGTGTAATTAAGAGGTGAAACATTTAAAATTAAATTAAGACTTCTAATTTTCCTCTATGGTACCTTATCGCTTATTTTCTGACGCATTACATTATTTAGGATTTCACCATGTTAATATCACGCAGATTTGCACATAGTGCAGGCATGCATTAAGGTCACATTATGTTAGACCATATGTATTATTTAGAAGAAGAAAAACAAACCAGCCACTAAACCCAAGAAACTGTAATTTGAACAGTGAAAAACAGGGCCATGAGAATGTCCCTATTCCTGTCTGACCTTAAGAAGGTCATTTTTATCTCTCTGCAACTCTGTTCTTTGCTTAATATGGAGACCTAATTCTACTTTACACTACATGTACATGTAAGATCAGTATTTTACAGTTTTGATTTTTTTGAGATTATAGCTATGACATTAATAAATATTTACTATCGAAACAAGTAGGTCAGCAACTGAACTGTGGCTCTTAAAGCTTTCTATCCCTTGACTACTTAAATTCCTGTTAATTTATGTCTTGAACATCTTGATTAAACCTTCCTTTTCATATGCAATTTAAAGTAGGCCTTTTTTTCAGGAAGAAAAAAATTTCTTGTCATTATGCTCAGGTGGAGAATGAAATAAAAACAATGTAAACGAACCCAGATGCCTTCCACTTTCAGGCATCTTTTACCTTTGATTCTTTCAAAGTGGGAAGAGTTACAAGTATATTTTCCATGTCCTGCAGAGCTCTGTACACACTCATCCAATTTCTCAAATAATATTCAAATCAGTTTTAAGCCTTGCAATTACATTTTCCCCAGAAGTAAAGTAATGACATTTTTATCTTAATTTTACTTTCCCATCTATGAGCTTCATGCTGTATCCTTCACATTAAACTTTGGGATGTGAGGAAATTATGTAACTGCAGAGTTATCATTGAGGAAATGTACTTTGCTGTATCACACAGTTCAATTTAGATTAGGAGAATGAAAGTAGTGTTTTGCAGAAATGAAGAGAGGAATCTACTTTTAAGAATTAACATACTAAATGAAAATTGTATGCAGTATGGATGAATAATTCTGAAACATCTGTAAAGATGTTTTAAATGCAATCACAAATTCCCACACCCTCTCTTAGCATATTGAGAAAGTGTTATTAGATCTTCCACTAAACTTCTGATTTGCAGATGGACTCACAGAAAGTGGTACTGTCAGAAGTGCCAAGTTTTCAGCAAGCCTTGTTGGTTTCAGTGGCAGCTTCTGAATTGTCAGTCTTCTGAAAACCAGCTCAGTGGGACTCCACTTCTGTGTATGGTCTGCTTGGAAACTGCCTCAGTTCAGTTACTCTTCATGGGATCTAGTAGTTAAGAGACAAGGTCTAAGACCTTTATTCTTCATATATATATATATATATATCTCAGAACTAGACCTCTGTAACCTCTTTTTTGAAAACCTTGACCTATGGATTTGTTTGGCTTCTGAAGGAATGAGATGAATAAGTCACACTGAACTAATATTCAGTTCCTCCTGATGTTACCTCCAGAGTTATTTCATGACAGATAAAATCAGTGTTACCCTCCTGTGCCAAAATATCAAGGGGGTACTAAGATTTTTATTTATTTATTTAATATTGGGCTCTTTTCTTATGGTATTCCTGAAAATTTACATTTTTATATCTTTACAAGGTGAAAAAAAATCAATAACTAAAAATTTATAATGACATTACAACAACGGCAAGAGCAGTGGCAGAACCAATGCCAGAAACCCTGCAAAGTTCCTTTGAGAGGTAAACCTCTTTACCTCAGATTTTTTCCGAGATTTTTTCCATCTATTTTAACTGCCATTTGGTGAAACTTTTATACCTAATTTTATAATAAAAAGAGAGGGAAACGATTATGATGGTCTCTATTTAAAAAGAAAAAAATACTGAACTTGGCCCTTATGGGAGAATTTGTCAAAACCAACAAACAAGACAGAAAACAATTCATTTATAAAAGTAACACAGAAGAAACAAAGAGAAAAGATAATGAGACAAGGGCATGATGTGAAGAATTATGAAGGACTTTATAAAATATTATGGTTAGGCAGTCAAATAAGAGATGGAATCCAGTTGTACACAAAATAATGCATTTGGTCAAAAAGTGTTTGCGATGACTGTGAACACTCAGGAGGGATATCTGAGGTTCTGTTCTCAGATATCAAGCTCTTTTATGCCACTGGAATAAATTTATTTAGTTCTCCACCTTTCTCTGGCTCATGGTGTGCAGTTTGGATCCCTTCATTCTAATAAAGGACATGTTAGAAGATTGAGGGAAAGCTGATGGGAATGATCAGAGGTAGGAAACAGTTTCTGTGTGAGGCAGGACTCACTCGATGAGTCTGCTGTAGCCCAGACAGTGCTGATGTAAAGGTGATATGAGAGAAATTGGTAGAGTGATGTGAGACACAGAAAGCATGGTTAGAAGCTGTTCATTATCTCTGTCAGTAGAAAATCAATGGTATTGAAAAGTGTATTGTTCCCAGGGAAATCCTTTCCAAAGGATTTTATGGAAACAAAAGATTTACATGGATTCACAGGTTACTGAAAAAGTTTTGGAAGAGACGTCAGATGGGGAGAACTAAATAATCCACATCAGTCTCTTGAATCCCCCTGAGGACAAAATAGGCAAAGGCTGAGTGGGAGATATCAAAAATAATTGTTTGCTCTCTTTTTGCTTTTCCCAAGACTTTTGCTCAAGGTTACAGCTGGGGATAGGTTAAGGAGAGGTCATTTTTCTCATCCAGTATAGTCATTTGTAGGTGACAAGGATTTGATGTAATGCTGTATATTTTATTTCTGCAAGCACTCTTTCTAATCATAGTTGCACAAAATGGAAGTGATATGTTAATATAGCCAGGTTTTCTTTATTTTCTGAGACTAATAATCTGTGTATTTACAATTCACAGGCTGGTGACTTCTTTGAAAAAAATTCATTCAAACATAAAAAGAAACAAAATATTTAAGGTGCTGCTCAAGCACCTGAAAAGTAAAGCATTTTAAGTGGAAGTGAATTTTCACATCTTTGAATACCAAAATCCACAGATACTTCCAAATTTTGCATGGAAGAAACCATGTAAACCATCAATTCTGACAAAATGATAATCTCATATTGTGCAAAGTGCTTTCCAATGCCTGTCTGATTTTAATTCAGCTCTGGTTATTTCTGATGAATGAATATACAGATATATTCATATCAGTACATCATATATTACTGCATATATAGATATTATTACTACTTATGGTAGGAGTAAACTAAAATCAAATGAGAGCTTGCAGTTACAAAATGTTTAATTCATTAAGTTCCTTGAATTATTTTAAAGAAGAGGTGTGCTCTATTAAAGAATGTAAAAAGACTTCTATCAGTAAATTATTGAAAGTCCCACCATCAACATCTGTGGTATTACTTTGGGGCATAAAAATACAAAAAAAACCCATAAAGTCAGATTCCTGAAGTACACTTCTTTAATTTCTTGTTGCCTGAAACATCTGCCCTTTACCATAAGCTGAGTTACAAACCCTCTGTTTCCACAGCACACCACTTAAAAGTGAGTCAGTAAAAAAAACACTACTTGGAAACTTTAAGCATAACTTTGCCATATGTTGTCCAATTACTGCATCTTCTTTGTTGTTCTCAAATCAGTGAATTCACTGAGCAAAAGTTTATTGTCAAGCTACCAGATCACTAGCAATTTCTTTTGTATAGAGATATTTATAATTTCAATTATTTACATGCACTACACTTTAACTGCTGGAGGTATTTAGACTTCTAAATGGGGCCCAGAAGGATCATTTTGATAACACTCAGATGATTAGCTGAACAAAGGCTGTTTTTCCCTTAATTGGATGAAGGCACTGAGTGTAATAAAGTCCCTTTACGAGCTTGTCACTGAATTGGGTACAAATGATGTAGCAATATTACACAAATTAGCCGGAACTAAAACACCCCATGCAGAAGTTCTCTTTTTCTTCTTAATAAGTGTCTTACTAACATACTCTACCTAAACATACAGGCAAAGACCATTAAAAACCAAGCCTCTTAAGAAGTTGAGAATGCCACAGAGTGAATCTTGCAGGTGACAGCTCTGCATCTATATTGTCTCCTGGTTTTAGTTCACATCTATTTAATCATTTGCTTTATATAAAATCACTGCACCTGTCTGAGAATTAGCCTTCCTTGGAAGTTTGCCAAAACAGGTGTGAAGGATTATTGTGCTCTAGGTAACAAATCTGAGTGATACACAAGAATGTTTTCTGTTTTCATGCCTGTGGCAAGAGTAACTTTTCACCTATGGAAAAAAATAGAAATTTTGGGCTCCAAATTTATTTTCCTAGGAAAGATGCAGATTCAGAAACACTGACTAAAGTGCTTTCCAAGTGGGTTGAGTTCTTCAATCTCTTTCATCTCTTCAAAGTCATGAAAACCTACTTTATTTTTAAGGTAACTTTACTTCTCCACAAAGGGGCAGAAATACAGTTTTAGCAATACACTCTTAGCTAAACCAGTAAGCAAAGTCTTGCTGGTATTACCCCCGTTCATGTGTTGATTTTATAATTGCAGTGTTCAGATTAGCTTCTTAGGCTTATGGCTGGTTTTGACATGACTGTTTCTCCTCCCTTATATTTCACCATTTCCCATCTTCTTGGTACCCATTTCTGATTTTATACTCGGGGGACAAGCTCTTTCAAGTTAATAGACATTGAAAATGTACACAGCGCCTAACATAAGGGGGACCTGATTGCAGTAGCACAGAGAAAACCTGATTAACAGAAGTGATTGTGGTGTTAATGCAGGTGAATATAAATATATTTAGAATGGAGTGTAAACTACCCAGCTGCAGTTGACTGATAGTATTATAAAAAGAGGCACTTTAGGAACTGAAGAATATGGTCAAGTTTGCTTTATGTGGGTGCTAATTTCTGCCTAAAGCTCAGGCGCTTAGTGGTAAAGTCCTCATAGACGTACAGAAAAATCCCGCTGAGCCAGGGCAGAGACTTTGTGGAGTTGCAGGTCTCCAGAAAAAGAACTTGTCTACTAGTGTGAGGGGGACAGAACCCACAGCCCTGCAGGAGTACCCTGTCCCTCCCCAGATTTCATATGAAAAACTCATCAGCTGCAAGGATTTACCTCTGTGTGTGTAGGGTGGAAGGGTAGAACTGAATGCCAATGACCCTCATAGCCTGGCTGTGACCTGAAGCAAGAACCTTCTGTCTTTTGTCTGGTGGGTACTAACAACAGTGAATTAGTCTAGTGTTATGGTACAGGGCAGATGCTGCAGAAATGATCATCATGGAAAAAATATCACTTTTAGTATGAAAAGGAATTTGAAGAAGAAGAAAAAAAAAAGGTAGATTTTTCTATTAAATCATGAATTGCACCATCTCCCAGCAGAGAACGGCTTAATAGAAATAATGTAATGAAAAAACACACCTAAATTTGTCTCTTTAAAATTAGAGAAATTATTTTTTTTTTTTTTTCATTTTCAGTCTTGGATTTGTTGCATACTGTTCTAAATATACTAGAAGATCCAAGGGAAAATTAAAAAAAAAAATCAGTATGATTTTATTTGAAGATACAGAACAAATCTTCCTGGAAATTTTAAGATTTTTAAAGCCATAATAATCTGTTACAGTTACCTGATGTGATCTGCTTTGAAGCAGAAATGGTGTACCTAATGATATTTTTGGGATTTATACAGCAAAGTTGATCACAATATTCCTGATATTTTCAGTCAACCAGGATATAATTCTGCCTTTCTTTTCAGCATGTATAATTCAAATGTTATTTCTTTCTCTTTTATGCAATTCTTTTGCCAAGACTGATAGACTGTAGTCTTTTCAATTTCAGTATCAAAATCCTCTGTTGGATTTATTTCCCATTTGCTCTTGTTCATTTAGAATATGGTTGATCTTGTTAAAGACTGAAAGAAATACTGTTACAGCCAGAGCCTCATGAATAATGCTCTGGGTTTACACAACAGTAACTCAGTTAGCTCTTTGAAAAACAGAGATTAATAATCATGAGGAGCTTGAAGTTTTCTGTGAGTTAATTGGTGCTTTAACACTACATAATGCAATAATATGAATGAATGGAAAGAAAGGAGAAATAGCTCAATAGCTTTGCTAATGTCTTCAGAAACAATGTTTTCTTTTTGTCTTCAGTCTGAAATCCAGCCAAAAGTTGTAAACCAAAGGAAAAACACAATAATGCTGTATGATTCTGTGTTTTTTAACAACTAGGCAAAATATCAGGGTTGTTTGAATAAATAGCAATGCTGTTGTAGTCTGACAAGAGATGAATATTGAAGAACCTGTTAGAAACTGACCCTGACAAGTCATCATTTGCAACTGACATATTTCAATGGTGGAAACAACAGAAAGAAATATATCCTCAGATATTTCCTCACAACACCTTGCAAGGTGGGATAAGCAGTGGGAGATGATCATCACAAACTGCTCTTTGGTAGCAGGCAAGGGGTTCTCAGCCTGTTTCCAATCCCTGCACATCTCAGCTGCTGTGGGGAGAGCACAAGAAGAGGACAAGGTGTACAGCTCCCTAGGCAGTCAGGTCTCTGTGAGGCTGCAAACAAGAACTCTCAGTGTCTTATTGATCTTGTAGCTGCCTCACAGAAAAGCGTTGATGTGCTGCTGGGCTGCCCCTTGGGCTAAGTGGGTAACTTAGGATGCCCAACCCCACACAAATGTCATGAACCCCTTATCTATTCAGGGCACTTTCTGTGTATGGAAATTTCAATCACTGAAGCTCATTAGATACTGGTACCTATGCAAAAACACCTGGGCTTTGACGGTTAAGTTACCTGGCATCTGTTTCAGTTTTAAGCCCCATGGGAAACACAAGGTAAGTATTCTTCTCCTAGTTCTGTTTGCTTTATTGCTTGTTCTGCCTGCTCTAGTACTTGTGCTATGAATGCACTGAAGTCAGGTTGTCAGTGAGGTACATAATGGTAATAAAGCATTAATTTCTGCTAAGAAAAGGTTGGATTTTATTGACTGGAGACTTGGATTCAGGACCTCTCACTCTTACATTTTTCAATGCAGATCTCCCATTTCCATGACAGTGATCAAGCTGCCAGAACATAGGATATTTTGAAATAAGATGTACTATTTTATCCTTTGAAGCCACATAGTTTTAAACAAATAATTAAGTAATAAATAAATAAATAACTCCACTAAGGTTGTGCTTTGAGTGCTCTTGCATGAGACCATGATGCAAACCCAACAGGCACTGGGAGGTCTTGATTTCCTGTTCCTCACATGACCCTCATATCTAAGACAATAGGGGAAGGAAACAGAGTAGATGCTCCTCGGTCTTACCTTTGGCACCTAAACCCAGGAGATTACTCACAGTTGTGAAATTTCTTTTGCTATTGGTGATAATTGGAGTGAACTTAGACTCTTCCCTGAGAATCATGGGCATGCTCTGTGAAGAGGCAATGGGGATGTAACACCCTTGTTAGTAATGATGAGGTTGAAGTAGAAGAGCAATAAGAATGAATTAAAATGCTGTTTTGAGTGGGCCTGAAGTTCAGCCTCTATATCCTGAGAACAGTGAGTACAGCAAATTGTGATGCTCTGAGAGAAACCCTTTCTTAAAACAATGATTTTCAAATTAGGTGTTGATTAAAAGATTTCATATTTACAAGTTCCAAGTGTTGAGGAAATTTCAGAGTTTTTATCCAAAGGCAACTTAACTTTAATTTACACTTGATCAGGAAAAAAAAATTAAGAACACATAATGATATATCTACATGATCTAATCTTTAAAGAAACTTATTCCCTTATAATTTCTATTGAGCAAGTCAAATATGAGTGACTTTATATTACTTTAGAAGGTGAGACAACTACTTTGCAATTCCTTTATGGCTGGTTTTGCCCTTGAGTGCATGACCCATGTGGCAATTTGGTGAAGGAAATACAAACTCATGTGTTTTTTATGGGTTTCATATTTGCTTGTGCTCATCCTTCTAATAAAATTAAACAAACACATTCTCAATCTGATACACTACAGTTTCAGTGAACTAATTAAAAATGGCACAGGGTGATGTTCATAACTGTGACAATCAAAGTCACAATTTAAATTGAATCAATAAATCAACACATTCCGATGATCAAGCCACCAATTAATACAGCAGGTAATCAAGTTAAATTGCTGTGTGCTACTCTTGCATTATAAAATTTGAAAAAGAAGTCACTTAACGCTCATTTTAACAATTCATAGAATCACAAAATCACAGAATATGCTGAGTTCGATGGGACCCACAAGGATCATTGAGTCCAACTCCTGCCCTGCACATCCCCAAGAGTCACACCATGTGCCTGAGAGTATCATTCAAATGCTTATTGAACTCTCTCAGGCTTGGTGCTGTGACCATTTCCCTGGGGAGTCTGTGTCAGTGCCCAACCACCCTCTGGAGGAAGAACCTTTTCCTAATATTCAACATAAACCTCCCCTGACTGAGCTTGCTGCTGTTTCCTCAAGTCCTGTCACTGTTCACCACAGAGAAGAGATCTGTACCTGCCCCTCCTCTTCCCCTCACAAGGAAGTTAGAACTGCAATGAGGTCTCCCCTCAGTCTCCTCTTCTCCAGCCTGAACACACCGAGTGCCCTCAGCTGCTCCTTATTCAGCTTCCTCTCAAGGCCCTTCATCATCTTTGTTGCCCTCCTTTGGACACTCTCTGAGATCTCAATGTCTTTCTTGTATTGTGGCACCCGAAACTGCCCCCAGTATTCAAGGTGAGGCTGCCCCAATGCAGAGCAGAGTAGGACAATCCCCTCCCTTGATCAGGGAAGCTGATATTATATTTTGTCACTGTAAATTACATTCATAACTAAAAAATTAATTTTCCCCTCAAATCAGCTCAGAACTGGATGCTGCCAATTGTAGAAGTTACATGTATTTTCTGATCCATTTACATAAAAATATGCAGAATTCCTTCATTTGTTGAGGAATTAATCTTTATTTCTCATTAGCGAAAGACATGATTAAAGGGAGATTTCTTTAAAAAAAGATGGAAGTGTGCATATTTAGTGTGCAGCTCTTTTAAGATGTGTTTAAGTGCAGAAAGTTATGTTCCAGATATTTTTGTAGACATTGGAAAGAATGTGTGCTTGCTTAAAAATCAAGGAATGCAAACTTCTTAGTATTGAATATAAGGCCCAAAGAACCAAAACAAACTCATGGAGGGAAATTCCAATTAGAAAGTCTAAATTCAGAGGGATAGAGCAATCTATTCAGCAGGTAGAAGTGGCATTGATAATTTTTATAGTTTCCATGCGCTGTGGGAGTTTTCAAGTTGACTATTCGGCGAGAGACATTTTCATTTGGACAAAAGAATTTGTCTTCCCATGTTGAGCTTTAGAACAATGATATCAAAGTAATATGCGCATGTGCAGCTGTTAGAGAATTGGTTTTGCTACAAATGTTCTCATGGATGTTCTTAGAGAGAATGTCAAGCACCTTTATGAATGTGCAGTCTCTGTTCTGACAAATGACTCCTAGCACTCAGTACACAGCTGAGAACTACAGAGCCCATGCAGGCAGTGGAGGACAGGAAGCGTGTTCAATAGTTGGCTGCCCAGCCAGGAAGAGAATTCTAACTTTGGTACTGTCTCATTACTGTCTTGGGATGGAGGTAATCTTGGATATCAGGATCAGGAGTTTTCTAGTCCCCATTTCAATGAACTACCTTAGTCAACAGTTCAGGGTGGCCTGCCTAAAATCACTCCATTTACATGTGAGATGGTATAATCTCCTAGGTTTTCTGTCCCTCTCACAGGTAGTGGTAGGGAGGGTTTTTTTGTGTGTGGGGTTTTTTGTTGTTGTTGTTGTTGTTGTTTGTTTGTTTGCTTGGGGGTTTTTTTTGGGGGTGTATTTTTTGTTTTGTTTTGTTTTTTGTTTGTTTTTTTTTGTTTGTTTTTTTTTTTTTTTTGGTTTTTTTTTTTGTTCTTTTTTCTTTTTCTTTTTTTTTTTTTTTCTTTCCTAGTGTAACACCCAGTGGAGCAGTTACAGAAAAACTCCTCCTTTTCAGGACGTATTTACCTAATCTTCTACATGTAGGAACTGTAAAAGCACTCCTACTAGTTTTAGTCATATATGATTGCAGAAAAAGTTTCCTCTGGTATACAAATGTCTTAGAGCAAAAAATAATCCTTTCTCCTCAGGGTTATTAGTCACTTTTGAACATTTGATTGCATATCTTTGTATAATAACAATAATTTAGGCTCTCAACTCAACAGCTCTCAATATTTTAACAGGGAGAAAGAATGCATGGTTCTATTCACAGCTGAATGCTAGATCTATAAATTGTTTAAGCCTGAATTGCTATGAGAATTAGAGTAACAAAACACTGGATCCTATCTGGACATTGCAACAATTTAGATTAGAATTCTTCTGATAATATTCCACACATCCCATAGCCATCTATATGCTAATGTTTCCAACAAATTATCAGATGTTATTCTACACAACCTTTTTTTCCATAAATGACCTGTCATATTCATAATGGCGTCTGCATTTGGAGACAGTTTTTATTTTATCTAGCAAAAACTGCAGGTCCATAAAGAAACTAATTATATAGTTTCACGGTTGATAATATGATTTCTAGTTTTATAACTAGCAATATGCAAACTGATTCAGTACAAAAAATTACTTTTAAACTCAAGGGATTTTCAGAGAGCTGGACCAGATTTATAAATGACATAGAAGATTTCATAGTTGTTACTCTAAGACATCACTTTTTGAGCTTTTCTGACATTTTGGAATAAGTTTTGTTCTTACATTCCATGTTTTTGTCCAGTATTTCTATTTCACACCACATGTACTTACACTGCAACCCCCCCAAAAAACTAGAACTCATACACGGAACAAAGACAAATAGTTCAAGACCCCCAAAATTAATCAAAGGATTAGATAGATAGATAGATAGATAGATAGATAGATGATAGATAGATAGATAGATAGATAGATAGATAGATAGATAGATAGATAGATAGATAGATAGATAGTCAGATAAAAAGGTCTGTCCCGGTCCAGAAAAGATCAGGAAACAAGGCCACAATTATAGGCTGAGCATGAACTGTAAGGTTCTTCTGAAATCTTTGCATCACTCAGATTCAATTCAAACACAACAGTCCTCTGCTAAGTAGCTTCTTTCTCAAAGGTGTAATGATACTCTCAGACAAGTTAACATGATTAATATAATTTGACACCTGCATCTCTTTTCTTCTGGGTATTGTCAATGTCTGATTACAGTCTTCAGAAGTAAACATTTTTATTCAGCTCAAAGTTCATAGGATATAAACATATCTATGTAAGCATATTTTCTCTTAATCATTTATTGATACATTTTGACAGATTACTTTAAACCAGAAAATTCTGCCATTGTCTGGAAAAAATGGAGTGCTTGGAGGATGCTGCTTCCTTCCAAGGATTTCTATTGAACCATGATGAACCTTTATCCTCTCTATCCTTAGTCAGCTCTACTATTGAACCCCAGAACCTCCTTGGTAGAATAATCTTTGTCAGCTGTAACTTGGAGTATTCCCTTGTTAGAAGTTCTTCCTTATCTGTCATAATGATATTGAAATATCTGAATCAATTGTTTCTTCGCTACAGTTTCATTTCCTATTGACTTCTCTGCTATAGCTCTCTTCAGATATAAAATCATCCAAAATATTGTGATAGACCTGGCTTGATTTCTGTCAGTTAAGGATTGAAGTTTGTCTATTCAGGACAAAGAATGAAAATAAGAATGGGGGTAGATCAATTTACAATTACTTAGTAGTCTTAGAGTATTCTGAGCCAGCCCTATGCTACTTGGTGAGATAATCATCATCGTGGCTAGGCTTCACAAACAAAGATTTGGGAGGGCTTCTACCCACGCTTGCTGCAAGTGCACTGATGGCTGATAAGGCCAATGTGAGATAGACAAGTCCGGTTGCAAAAGGCACAGCAGACAATCTGTGTAGATGGCACTGTCAAGGCACAGTTCTTTCTGCAGTGTCTTTTCTCCTCCAGACTGATTCTGCATTTGTTTTCAAAGGAAGCATCAGTGTTATGAATGGTGTGTCTCCATGTCTCCTGACTGGAGGCCAAAGTGGACCACTGATGGTGGTCAATATGGCCAAGGCTGAGGTGTTGTTTCAGGCAGTCCTTGTATCTCTTCTTGAGGGCTCCTCTCTTGCAGCAGTCAGTGGCGAGTTCACCACAGAGCACTTAGGGAGGGGTGATCCTCCGTCCTGGAGATGTGCCCTGCCCAGCGCAGCTGTGTTCTCAGCAGCATGGCCTCGATACTGGTGACCTCTGCCTGTTCCAGAACGGACACATTAGTCACATAATCAGACCAGTGGATGTTTAGGATTGTACGGAGGCAGCGCTGGTGGAAGCATTAGAGGAGTCGCAGGTGGTGGCGGTAGATGACCCAAGATTCAGACCCATAGAGAAGAGTAAACAGGACAATGGCTCTGAAGACACTGATCTTTGTACTTTTCTTCAGGCGTTTATTGCGCCAGACTCTTTTATGGAGTTTTCCAAAGGCTCTGTATGCCTTTGCTAACCTGTTGTCAATCTCTTTGTCAATCTTACCATCTGAGGAAATGATGCTTCCCAGATAAGTGAACTGCTGGACTGACTTAAGCTCTGATTTGCCTATGGTGATGTGGGGGTGATAGAAAACTTCCTGAGGTGCAGGTTGATAAAGAACTTCTGTCTTCTTCAGGCTGACTTCCAACCCAAAAAGCTCAGCAGCCTCTGCAAAGCAGGATGTTAAGCGCTGCAGAGCTGTTTCTGTGTGGGCAACAAGGGCAGCATCATCAGCAAAACGCAGCTCACAGACAAGGTGGTTTAGGGTCTTAGTGTGGGCCTTCAGCCTCCTTAGGTTGAAGAGGCTTCCATCAGTACGATACCGGATGTAGATGCTGTTTTCTTCATTGAGATCTGCCGTGGCCCTTTGGAGCATCATGCTGAAGAAGATTGTGAATAGAGTTGATGTGAGAACACAACCTTGTTTCACACCATTGGTTATTGGAAAGGGCTCAGAGAGAGCCTCGTCATTTCTGACTTGGCCACGCTGATCCTCATGTAACAAGATAATAATTTTGAGGAACTTAGTGGGACATCCTAATTGTTCCAAGATCTGCCACAGGCGTTTTTTGGTTTGCTAAATCAACATATAGAAAGTATTTGTAAGTGATGCCTTAGATTTCTCACATGCTTCTAAGAAATGCAGTATGGGAATAATTAATTTTTAATTCTCCTGAATCTGTGAACTCTTAGTTCTGTAGCAATCCTGAGTGCATTAACAACTGATATTATAGATCCACAACTTCTCAATGTTCCTCTTTCTGACCATTTGCACAACCCAACCCTGCTGTTGTCATTTGATCATTACAACTTCTAGTCTCTGTGAGATGCTAAGACCCAGGATCACTTTTATGAGTGACTGATTATAGGTTTTGTTACTTAAATTTTGGGATAGCACATAAAAAATCACCTATTGGTAGGAATTTAGCACTTTACAACAACATCATTTTTATTTCAAATAAAAAAAGCTCCACCATGAATTGTTAATTCTCTGCTTCATCCACAGCGTATAAAAATCAAGCACCATATTACCTCCTTAGGGCCTCCAGCTGTTCCAACTGCAGGTGCAAACATTGAATTTTACAGAATCAAAAGAATTTTATAATTGAAGTAGGTACCACTATTAATTTTTATTCTGTTCCCCACCTAAGGAATGTGCAATAATTAGACAAGGCTAAATCTATTTCATAAAAAGTCTGTACGCTTATTTGCAAATTTGGTGTCACCCTGCTGATTTTGGGGCTAGTCCTCATGCTAAATTCTACTCTGATTTTCAGATTTGTAGAGTCATGCACTTTGATGATTATCTCCTAGCTTACAGGCTCCACGGAACTTGCTTTGTTATGCACTATTATGAAATTGATGGATGAAACTTATGTCTCCATATAACAGAGGCATAAAAGAACTCAGTCTAATATTACTCTCTTTAACTAGGTAAGAGATTTCACCAGATGGTCAATATTCACATTGCATATTTTAGAGCCATTGGAACAAAGAACATCAATACAATGAACCTCATTGAATCACAAATGTGTTTTCCTTCCTTTCTTAGGACAAATGATTTATCAATCATTTTGAGTTTCAGAGTCTTACCCTGAGCTTTGTCATGGAAGCTAACTTGTTTCTATTGTATCTTGGGGAATAGTTTGAGTAAAACAGCCCACAGCTTGCAGTATTTCATCTTCTTTTCTACTCCTCCCAAAAAGGAACTGTCAAAAATCATTCCTACCGTCTAGCTTTCCCTGCCCCAACTTGTGTTGCAGGCGTGGCTGCAGCGCCACGTCTGTGTCATTCGGTGGCAGAGAGGATAAGGCGAGGTCTTCCCCTGGTGCTCTGACCCACGTGGGCTCCCAGGATTTCTCAACAACCTGACATTATTACTTTTCTGCTTTTCTGATTGCTTTTCTGTTTGCCTTTCTGTTTGCTGGTTTTTTGTTTAATGTTAATCTGAAATGGGCAGTGGGCGTTGGCCAAATGGTGTAAGTTGCTGCCTGTGGAGCCGGCTCCTCCTCTGAGGACACCGGTTCGAATCCCGAGGAACTCACTGTCACCATCCGAGCTGCTCGGCCGTGGCAAAATGAACCTCAGGAGTAAAGGGGGTGGGGCCAGTTCCTCGCACACTGTGCCTCACCTAAAAAATCCATTGCACAGGCTTATCCCAAAATCTTCGTTCACGAAGTCTAGCCAACAACAAGTCTAGCTTTACTTCCCTTGAATACACTGACAGGGTAGATAAAACCAGGAAAATTAGTCCAACATAATAGGAATCTGTCAGTACAAAACTTTGTTTTGAAAAATCATTTCTAAGTTTAAATATAAAGATTTTTTTAATGCATAATAATCCGCATATTTAATAATTTCCACCGTGATTATTTAGAAGACTAAATTATTGATCTGAGGAAAAGCCTAAACAGAGCAAGATAAGAGGAATGGATCTCTTAGAGTATTTGTCAGGAAGCAAGTAGGTCAAATAACAGTGTAGAGGTGACTGCATCTACATTAGTTAAAATCAGACAAAAAGATTTCAGATCATACTTAAAAATGCTGTCACATGTAATACCATCGTTTGATGGATTATTTAAATGATGATAGAAAATAAGCAGAATAACAGAAGGATAAAGCAATGTGAAAAAAAGCTCGGTGTGAAGTAAGGCAATCATCAGACAGAGAAAAACCCCTATAAATCCTTTGAAACAGAAAACCAATTACAGATAGAGATGTAACAAGAGACAAAAGGACAGAATGTAGTGTACTTGGAACTGAATAGAAATATGATGGTACATACAGCGTGATGAAAATTCTCATTTTGTATTCCTTTCATTTGAATTTTGTTTTTTGAGAGAAGGGTTTGAATGTTCTACCTGTATTTCCTGTCTGGCTTTCCCAATAATTATTATAGTTTAACTTTAAGACTCCTTCAATTCAAGCTAACATCAAACAATTCCTCAGTTTTAATACATCTAAGAATTTTTTTTTATCACAATCCAGTTACCCAAATATCTCATCTTCTGCAACAGGCACTTGAAATTTCAATGGGGGGAAATAAAAGTGCAGGACTAGCCTCTGATTTCTGCCTTCTGATCTCCAAGCCTATAGATTCCTGAGTCAGAGGTTGCATCTACACATTTGTATTTAATAACAATTGATAGATTTATCTTCTTCTTTTGACATCAGTAGCATCTTGTAGCATTGAATTTTGTAATTTTAAGGTACATTGTAAAAAAAAACCAGTATTTTTTTCACACTGTAAATCTATATCTGTTTAATCTTGAGTTATGATTAATGACAATATTTTCCTAGTAATTTATCTATGAATTGTCATGATTTTGTATTCTTTTATAATATTGGCCCCTGTATGTCTGCTTCCAAGCTGAAAGTCCCTAGACCGTTTTGTCTAGGGATTAGTCTAGTTTGGAGAAAGGTAGGCTGAGGAGTGACCTCATTGCTCTCTACAGCTTCCAGAGGAAGGGATGTGGAGAGGGAGGTGGTGATCTCTTCTCCCTGGTATTGGTAGTGTCAGGGTACATGGGAATGGTTCAAAGCAGCACCAGGGGAGGTTTAGAGTAGATATTAGGAATCATTTCTATATCAGGAGGATAGTCCTACAGAGCTGATTAATGCCTTGAGTCTGTCAGTGTTTAAGAGACATGTGAACAACGCTTGTAATAAAATATTTTAACTTTTGGTGATTCCTGGAGTTCAGGAAGTTGGGCTCGATGTTTATCATAGGTCCCTTATTCTATTCTATTCTATTCTATTCTATTCTATTCTATTCTATTCTATTCTATTCTATTCTATTCTATTCTATTCTATTCTATTCTATTCTATTCCATTCTATTCTTTCTTTTGACCTTATCCAAGCCCTTAATTTAAGTATCTCTTATGTTTTTACTGAGAGATTAGCTTCTCCATCCCTGACTTTACTATATCTGGCAATCCTTATGGTTCACATTTTGCATTTGTTGCAGAATGCAGAAAATTGGATATCCTGTGAATATTCTGTGAACAATTCATTGTGCAGTTCCCAGGAGAAGCAGGCCTGTGTTTACAGATTTCAAGAGAGCAGTTCGCANGCTCTGGGACGAGCTCTCATGTGAGCTTTTATATATAGATATATATTTTTATTTTTATTTTACTTTATGCATTCACTTATTTTATCGTTAAGCTCCACAGTATTTGTTCTTTTGTAATATCTGCTTCTCTTACAAACAGTTTGTAAGAAATTCAGATCCCACATAGTGGGGGTGGGATATTCAAAAATGTGAAAAAAAAAAAAGTAGAAATGGCACTTCATGACATGGTTTAGTGGGCATGGTGGTATTCAGTCAAAAGTTGAACTTGATCTTGGGGGTCTTTTCTGACCTTAATAATTCTATGGTTCTATGATAGGCTCTATGTTGGTCTGCATGCTTGTACCCAAGATTCAGTAAGGAAGATAGTGGCTGTATTTTGACATGCAATATGCTCTAGGAAGACGCTGCTTGAACAGGGAGGTCAGACCAGGTGACCCCACCATTGCACTCTTCCAACCTTACTCATTCTGCGATTTCATGATTCTGTGATTCAGTTGTCATCACATGCCAGGCTACCTCTTGCAGGCCTGGCTGTAGCCTGGATACTCTCTACAGAAGCCTGTAGTATTATAACAACCCAAGCCCTTGCTAGAAGTTCCTTACTTCCCTTCAAAACCTGTTTTGGGTGAAGGGAGGATGACTGATAAATCTTGGGTAAGGGATGATGATGTATAAATCTTTATTTGTCCTTCTCTGTGTTCCAGACAGTCTATGGAGCAGTTAGTATAACTGTATTTACAAGTTGATAAGTTCTCAATTTTTTCTGGTCTATTTTTTAAACATTGCCTTCTAAATTTTTCTCCAAAAAAGACTAAGTGTGAGAATATTATTTTTTATATATCCCATACCCTTTCTCCTCTCTGGATGTTTTCTCTCCTCTTTCCCAGACTGGATGTCTGCTGTACCCAGAGAGCTGAGAAAGTACATAGGCCTTTGAAGGTCTATGCAGACGAAGCACTAATGTATGAAACATGGTTCACCGAGTGCACAACTACAAGATCAGCAATTGTTAGTCAAAACAGTAGTGCAGGTGCCCAAAGAGAACTGCAAGGTGAACCATTTGTTTCCATCAGTGGAAATTAAAAGACAGGGAATGGTTTTTCTCTTTTCTGCTGTTGTATATGGAGGACATTTTCGGGATGAGTAGTTGTCTTGTGTATGTATATGTGTATATATATGTATAGGCATAGATGATAAGAAGCTGAGGCAGCTTCTTGGTAAGAACTCTTACTAGGGCAAACAGAAGTTGTAGTGATGCAATGGAGAACAGAATTTTGAATTCCAAAGTGCATTTAAACTGCTCTTATTTTATGACTCTTCAGATTTTGTAGAAAACTTGTATATGTGTATTTGGCTTAAAAAAAATACCACACCAGGATGTATAATCTGTCCTGGAATGTGGTTTAGTAGAGCAGATATTGGAATACACAAAGTAAGTGGGCAGTTAAGCCTGAGCAAATAACAGCTCAGAAAAGATTAAGTCACTTTCAATCATAATATTAAATGTATAGACACAATACTCCAGTATGTACTCTTGTGTCATGATGCTATCAGGTTCCATCAGAAGACCAGGCTTGAAATACAGCATTGACCTACAATAGGAGTTAAATGTCTCACAGTAAAAAGCACAGCTCAGAAATCCCCCTATCTCATTTTTTTTTTTTTTTAGTTTGTTTGTTTGTTTTAAATTTTATGTTTTGAAATGTACATGGAGCAAAATTCCTATCATCCAGTTAAGGATTATTTTATCCCTCCATTAGCAGTTACTGCAAAAGTATTTTGTAAGCATTTTAATGCCTTCATCTAGTGGCTGATTACACCATATAATCATAGAGAGACTCATTTTGCATTCTTACACAAGCAATATTTCCATTAAAATCAATTGGCATTTTGCCCAAATAGGCTTGTTAGATCAGACACAAAGCTACTAACAGGCCATGAACACTGACAGTATGCATGCCATTCCCATTACAGAGCAACTGATTTTGTTTAAATTCCATTTATATTGTTAAAGATAGAAATTTAATCTAGGAATTAGAGATTCAGTCTGATCAATATTCACATTATATTCAGAAAGGCCCACTTCAGAAAAGCAGTACATTTGAAAATAAGGAACTGCTTGCATTCATTTCTATTCAAAACACGTGCAGCCTTTGTTGAACTTAGGGCAAAGAATGCTTTTTGATCCCCAAAAATACTACAGGAAGAAAATATATACAGACATCCCTAAATGAGTCCTTAAGTTCTACTTTTCCAATAGCCTCTGACTTGAGAGCAAATTATTGTACAGTCCTCTCTCAAGAGCAGAAGTTGGAGATTCTTTGACTGAGCTTTCAATAGTTTGGTTTATTCCTGAGACTCGATAGTTAAAAGTATGTGTGACAAGGTCAGCCAGATTTTGTATGTATATATATATCATACATGTATTTCTCTGTTTTGTTAAGAAAAGTAGACTAGACTACAGTTGTCTACTAGACATATCAAGAAAAGTCTGCTTAAAATTTTATTGAATTTGGAGCAGTCAGATGTCACCCCAGTCTTACAATCCATTTATGATATAACCTCACTCTGATGAAAAATGCTATATATTTTATATAGAGAATAAACAACATCTCATATAGATGATGATTTTTCTCTACATCAGCCAAAAGTCAAGATGGAGAGAACACAGTGCGAATTCAGCTGAAAAATCTCAAATAAATAAGAACACCTTTGAAAATCTGCCATCAGGCTTCAGAAAGCTTTCAAGTACCAGACTAATGTTTATTCTTCTGATAAGAAAATAAAGGAAAGATATTCTTGTTGTGATGATTTCTTGCTGAAAAGCTTGACTGAAGTACCAGTACCATTCAGGGAAAATCCACAGTACAGAAATTATAACTAGCTAGGTTATAAAAGAAATCAGAGCATTCAAAGTCAACACAAATATCTCCTGTAGATGCTATGAATTAAATTTCTTTTATCTGGTGGAAGAAGTGCTGCCAGCTTCCTATAATGAACTCAACATCACCTCAAGCCTTTTAAATGACATTTACAGTCATGCATCAAAGCTGGAATTATAGATCTCATATATTTTATAATAGAAGTGAACACTGTGCATCCATGATTGGACATCAGAGGAGCCCTATTTGTAGGGCAGCTCATGAAAAGAAAACATTCTTAAAAGAAAATTTGCTTTACATATTAACAATTGTGAATTAAATCACAGCAAAATAAGTTGTACAAAAGCATATAATGAAGAAATGACTAGGAAAAGTCAAGATGAACAAAAAAATTAAAAAAGAAAGATCCTCAGAACAGAATTTAAGCTTTTATGACTGGGATTAAAAGTTTCATTTTGTTGCTTTCCTAAATGTCATCAACTCACTCAAACAAGGCAATATGGTGTAACCCCTGTGATGTTCCTGGTAAAAGGCCTGGAAAGTGCTTGCATTGACATCTGAGTTTCTCAAGACTTCCATGCTTTCAAAGCTCAGCTCCTCAACAGAAATTCTTCACACTGTGCATAGAAAGAGGTCCATTTTTGTATCCCTTATAGAGAAGACAGGGAATCTCAGATTTAGGGGCAATCCCATGGATCAGTTTGTCCTATAGCTTTTTACTCTGGAAACTGAGGTTCCCAAGTAGTTCACCATGTGTGATAGTGGGAAGTGGCCCATTGTCCTGCCCCCAGCAAGATTCACAAAATTACAGGCAGTTCACATAAACTCCAGCACTCTGGTTTGTGCCGCCTCCTGGCCTCCCTTTCTGAACCTCAAATTGCTGATGTCAATAAGAGTTAGTATTTACAATTACTGTAAGCAGTAAAAGAGAGTGCTCATTAGATGTATTCCTTCTTTTTCTCCAACTCACACAATATCTTTTGGCTTTACTTTTGTCAATTCAGCTTAGCTACTTTGTTGAGATGACAATGAAGAGACTCACTGCCCAGTTAAGGAAAATGCTCAGGTATGTATCAGATGTGTAACCTGTTCTTAGTAACCTATTCCTTCTGTCTGCTTGTCCTTCCTGATCACTGCTGATCTGCTGACAGGTTTCTATGTGCACTTTTGTGTGTTCATGTTGGGCAACAGTTGTACATGAAATTCAGGGACCAGGAAGTTACTCCTCATCCCTGTTGAGTGGGTTCTGTTTTGTACCTGTTAAATCACAAAGCAGTCTCTTTTTTGCTTTGTTCAATCTGTATTTTCACTTTGTTTCCTACTTTTTAAAATGTGCATTTAACGTCTTTGAGGCAAGGACTTTATTTTTACTGTTTTCACATCAAATGCAATAAGATGCTAGTGTCATTGATGGTCTAGTCTACATTGCTAGTCTACATTGATGGTGAGATCCCAGACCGTTCCAATTGCCTGCAGTGTTTTGATTTAGTGTTGCATTAAATAAAGCCAAATGTAGTTTGTTCCATACTAGCTGTGTAACTTCTTGTTCACAGGTCTCTTGACCAGGTTTCTGGTTGCAAGACAAGAAGGATTCTTATAACCTGACTGATACTCACTCAGAGCTTATTCCCCACTTCTTTTGTGCTAAGCATTGTGTTTGTTGGGTTCTATCTGTTGACTTCTAAAGGACAATGTTATTAACAGCAGATCAACTATATTTAAGTGTCTTTGTCATTAAAATGTCAAAATAAAACAGACTTCTCTCTACTTTAACCATTTTCCAGAGAAACTTTGCCTCTGCAGTGACCTCGTTTATTACAATATTTCTCTAACCTTTGTGTTATTATCTCAGATATTTGCAGTATTCTATCCACAAAAAGCAAGGATGTGAATCCAATGGCAGCTTTTTCTTTCTCATAAAGAGGGTTAGTAAGAAATAAATAAATAAATATAGAGAATACAGTCTATTAAGGGAAATAGACTCCAATACATGCATAGTGTGTGGCATTACTTTGGCTGTATTCAGTCCCAAAGACATAATAATTTCTTCACAATTAGGGCTTCAAAAAATGAGATAAACCAAATTATGTTTTTCAAAAAAATGAAGAACTCATGCTAATATACAGCAGAAAATAAAGTGTGTATCACAATGACTATAGGGTCTTCTGCTTTTTATTTTTACCTTTACTTTGCATCTGCACCACATACAGTTATTCTTTGGACTCTGTTTTCCAAGAACTTGCCTTAGTGTTTTGTAACAGTCAGGTGGTATGTTGGCCTAACATATCTAAGCATGGATCAAGTAACAAGCCCCTTCTTTTCAGTTTGACTCTGTTAATGGAAATATACATTTTTATTTCTTAAATTGTCAATATAGCACCCAAAGTTACAAGGATATTTTTGTTTCATTGGTTTGAATTGCTGATACTAGACTGTAATGAAGCAAACAAAGTCTGGGGATTCAACCAGGTTTAGTCTTTGGTCCTTCAATGGTCCAGCAAAGCAAGAAATTTGGCCTAAAA
Source organism: Formicarius rufipectus (assembly GCA_013399695.1). Classification (NCBI taxonomy): domain Eukaryota; kingdom Metazoa; phylum Chordata; class Aves; order Passeriformes; family Formicariidae; genus Formicarius; species Formicarius rufipectus. The sequence goes on along the minus strand of VXAU01000439.1, from coordinate 531,872 downwards.
AATCAAATTTTCCAGGTTGTGTGCTGATTAATTTGAAAAATCTGCAGCCATATTGGAGACAAATCTGCTCAGAATCTTTAGTTTTCCTTTCAACTATGCAGCATGTTGTTTGGGGCTTTTAAATTTTCCTCTTAAACACAGAGTTCTTTTCTCATCCTTAATTTTAAAGCTTTCTAATTAGATAAAGTTAAGAAGTTTCATTTTTGGAATGCATATAGACTCCTACACATATATACAGACTCCTTTGACATTAGTGATAGGTGCTATAAATGACCTATTGGCAAGTTTATGGTCCTTAAACATTTGTAGCAACTATTGCTATTCAGATTTATTAAAGCTAAGTAAGATTTAAAATAACAATTTTAGGCAGATCACTTGTCTGTCACACTGTATACTTCACTGCAGTTATACTGTTCTTCCTGCATTTGTAGCTATCACTGTCATGTTGCACAAACTCTTGTACTTTCCCTTTTTTTTTTTTTTTCTTTTCTTCTGCCTACCATTTACTTTTATTGCTACCAAAGGAAGTTCACAAAATTGGTATAATTACCAATTTCCTTTTGAGTTACTTAATCTTAATGAAACATTAATTTTCCTCATTAACATGATACATGAGACATTTTCTAGCAATAATCTGATAGATTTCACTGATAGAAATCAACCACATTTTCACTTTGTACTATAAATCATTTCAACCAGACAAAATATTTAGTGCTCCTTTTTCCACAGTAAGAAGCAGACTAGCAGATTTTTTTTCTTTGCAGAAATTAAGTGATTCTTGTACACCTGAATAAGTTCATTGACATTATGTCTAGTCAGGATTTGCTTCTCTTACCTTTAGGGAAGTCTACTACTCCTCCCTGCATTACAACTCTGTCATTCTGGTAAGAAACTTTCCAGTGATGTTTCAGAGGGCACCTAGGGTAGAAGATTTTGTGTTTCAAACATTGATGCTTTCTCACAGTGAAGTGTATGATCAAAAGTTTTGTGTTGTTTCCTTCCCCTAAGGATACAAAAATGTGCTTCCAGTTTTCTACCTTCCTCTTAATGTATTATATTAAACATACTTTTTCCAGCAGTTTACTGAAAGGATCTGTCAGCAGCTAAGAAAGGACCTGTAGGCACTTATTCTATGTGTCCTGCAACTCCAGGGCAGCTTTACTGAAGAGGAAGCATGAGAAATTATTTCAGTGCTCCACCAGCATCAGGCAAAGAGCTGAGTCTTCACAAGTCTTCTGACATAATCCTGTATGAACAGTCAGAGAATCACAGAATGACTTGGGTTGGATGGGACTTTTAAGTGTCCCTCTTTCTCTTTTCAGTGACAGTCATGACTGACCATGTATCCTTTCTTTGAGAAGATCTCACAGACTCCAAGGAGAAGGAGGCACTGCTATTTCCACTGTGCAATGGCAAAGTGTGGTAGTCTGGAACTTATTGCTCTGTGCTGAAGGAGAAGGTGACCACAGAGCCCCTGGTTCCTCAATACTAGAGGTACATGGCTTTTACTGGCTCCTCTAACCTTAGTGGGAAGTGTAAATATTTCCCTTTCTTCTTATATCAGTTGGATACTCAAGGCAATGATCTAGACAGATTGAGAAGAAGAACAGGAATGACAAATTTCCTCTGAAATGAGGTGTTCCAAGGCAATTACTCTGAGAAGCACACATACTGCTAAACCCTGTATACTTCAAATACCCGTCTTATTTACTCACTGCTTTGAATGCACCTCAGTGAAAGGGAGAATTTACACAGTTTGCACTTCATATAATTTGGCCACATTTTTTAAAAGTTTTGGTGCCCCCCCCCCCCCATTTCAAGGTTATGAGTATCTCCTGTTATTGACTTCTTTGGGGTAGGTCAGGGGTAATGTTATTTGACAACATTACTGAGGAACTGCTCAGCACAATAGGAGGCAATCTCTACACAGCTGCAGCAAATTAATCTGATGTTAATTACATTAATCTAATGGCAAAATTTTGTCCTTGAAATCCATAAACATTTTGAGTTTCCAGAGAAAGCTTCTGTTGTGTGAAACACAGTGGGAATGGCAAGTTTGAAGCAAAATTTATAGACTTGTCGATATTTTTATCTCTCAATTGAACATAGTACTATACCATGGAAATTGTTTGCACTCTGAATGTGAATCAACCTTCATAAGACAAAGGGGATAACTGTTTCCCATTAAAGGCAAGAAAAGAGATTGTGGGTAACAAGCTAAATATGCCTAAGGATGAAGGCTTAATTTTCAATTGTCTAACAGACAATTAGAATGTTTCATTTCTTCCTAAGCCCATACTGAAACACAGATGTAATACCAGCTGAGGTCTGGTACCTTCACTACTGTGTATGTCATGAATGGCAGTATATGGAAGCTGAGCCTGATCACACCAACACCACATTACTTCCTAACACAGATGGTGTTTATTATTAATAGAATTAATAATATTATTGATAATAATTGCACAAAGTAATTTACCAGCTCTATTTCTTTGCTAGTTTGTTTCTACACAGAGAACTTCAGCATGCCTCTTTTCTACCTGTACAAATCTTTATTTTCTTGAACAATTAAACACTTTTCCAGCTTTTTCATTAAATTTGACCCTGTTTTTACTTCTGATGAATTTTCTGTAGTTCTACAAATACTGTATTTAGAGAATTGACATACAAAATAAGTAAATAAATACACCACACAGTCCAACAGACAGAGGAGTCTATATGACACATATTTAAAAAGGACAACAGCTGCCAGTGAAAATTTTTGTCTGAGGAAGGATTAGTTAGTGGGGTTCACTAGTCTTAATTCAGGTAGTTTTTCGTTTTACAGACAGTGTTAAAGATTTTCAACTGAAAATATAGACTTTATATTTCCTACCCAGCAATTCCTGTATTTTAGAAACTGGGTGGCTGAAAGCTTATATTTGAATTGCACATTACCACTTTTCTCTTAGATTTTTTTTATTACAGGGGCAATGGATCAATATACTTTGCCATCTAATAAACAATAAACCAAAATTCATGTTCCGAGATGTCAGTTTTGCGCATCTTTTAAAATGCACATTAACAAAACATTCTACAAATACAGTATACTGACCTTATGTGCTTTTCAATATTTGAATAACTATCCCTGGATAAACACATGATCTCATTAAGAAGAATGCAAACATGGGCAAGTTGATGGGACTAAGTTAAATTAGAAGATTACTTTTATATGGAGAGTTTATCAACTGAATTTGGAAATAAATGGCCAGTGAAGAAGGGACTGTATTTACATTTGTAGGTGAATTCATTGTCAAGGAAGAACATGACTCTCTTGGTTATTCAGCACAGGTATGTCCCACTATGCCTTGTGCATATTCTGCTGAGTTTCTGTAGTTTGTTCATCATCTTGCATAGATGAAGTAACAAGCACTTACCTACCTGCATGCTTGAGCAGATTAGTCTCCATAATTATGTTTGGGTCTTGCACAGGGACACCACTGGGTGGTTTTATCTTCAAGCTTCCACGAAATATCTTCTTAGAATGACCAGGAAAAATCTTCACTATTTCATTAATTTACAGCTTATCTCACAAATACTGTAAAATATTGCATAGACCTTTTCCAAAAGAGCTCTGGGAATCATATGTGTCCTGCCAACTTTTGCTGCAGAGTCTGAGTAATCTCAAAATTAGAGGTTTCGGCAAGTTAAACACATCCCAAATTAACAGCACTCTGAACTGAAATGCTATTACCTAACACTGCCTTTCTCTCTTAAGCAGTATTATAAGTGGTAAAGTCTTGACCTAGTCCTACCATTAATAAGGTTATCACTTATAAAGCCAAACTTGACAAACTTCAGAGGTACAAATGACTGTGTGGGGTACTCTGTTACCTCACAGTAAAAGCTCATTATAATTTCAGCTAAAAGTATACAGAAAGTGAGTGTTGCATTAGCTGAATCTTTACAGCCCTGTATACAGTGAATTCAATAAATATTAAAGAAAATCTTTCAATATTTATTTTTCAAAAGAGCATTCTTAGAAGTGTAATACCTGAAGACAAACAGTTTTAAAAATATGTCAAGCTTTCACTATATCAGTGATGTTAGACAGAGTAACATACTCCTTTCATGCACTCATTTACTGTCTTCTTTATTTCTGACACTTAGAAACATTTTAGAGCTATCAGTTTTGTATTTTACAATTTGGTTTTGGAAGTTCTTATTAAGGCAGGTCCTGACTTCAAACAGATTTTTTCTTTAATCGGAACTGAGCTAGCACCATGTCAGGTAGTATGTATTCTCCTAAGCAGTGGGTTCCAGTCATTGTTCAATCTTTTATTTTCATGCATTAAAGCATCTCTTTTAAGTGTCATTAGTACAAGTAATCTTTCCAAAGGATTCTAAGATTTCCTTTAATGTATGTTTGTATTTGTTCTTTCCTTTTTACAGCTGGTGCACCCTCACATTTGTCTCTCATTTTACTAAGGCACAACAATTGTAATATACATATCACTGAAACAGAAAAGCATTGTGGCTTTAGCACACTGATTAATCCATAGCCCTGGAGTTTAGTATACAATAAAGTGACAAGAAAGAAATACTACAAAAATATGAATCTAGAACACAGCTAGGACAATACAGAATATTAAAATACCAAACCAGTAAGTGTCAAGTGGTGAGGTAACATTGATAATCAAACTGCTCCACACAAAATGAAAGAAAGCCTCAAATATTAAAATGAGTTTTCAAGTAAAATCATGACTTTTTGGCTGAACCTTTCAGAATTTTGTGATCGTATTTGACATGCCATAAGCTCAAATGAACATTTCTGTTGTCTGGACCATTAAATCTGTGCATCTCTGTTTCCAAAAGCTTTAAAGAATCTAAAATTAGGCTCTAGTGTGATATTTGGCAATGGAAAAACAAAACCAAAACCAAATCAATAATTTGAGAAAACTTTACCAAATTCTAGTATTTTCCTGATAGGAAAATGGAGAATATCTTCAGAAGGCTTGTTTTCTCTTATTATCTAGTAGAAAATATTCAAAATGATAACTACAGACCATCATATTAAAAAATTAATCATCTTAAATTTCACATTAATAGGATATTAATAAATGGAAAAAAGTACCCAAAATGAAAGAAAAAACTGTTATAGGCTTTTGTGAAGTAAACTCAGAGTTTAATATACTGTAGTATTTATTATATTTATTTTAATTTTAATCACTACTGATACATAAAAATACAAATTTAAATTCATAGACATTTTTGGTGACTAGCTTAAAATGTTATGTTACTAAATGAAAAGAAAGCAGCAAAACCTTGTGTACATACGATGTATGTTGCAATGATTTGCCAATGCTCAGTCTGTTTTGCCAGGAACTTTACCTTTGCTGTGAATTTACACTAGTTTTGTTTGAAGATATGATAGTCTTTGAAAGATATATGACAGAGAGTTATCATTTTATCACAGGCCAAAATGCTGGGCTATCTTTTCTGGTTATTAAGTAGCAGTTCTTTCCAGGTAAGCACAGGAACTAGAAATAGTTATTGATTTTGTTACTGTTTTCTCACAGGAAATTAAAGGTTTTATCTAAAGTACATAAATCTCAGGTGGGTAAGATAATTATTGCATCCTGAGCATGCTTTAGAAATGCATGAATATTAAGGTGGAGAGGTCAAATCTGCTTGGAAGGCTAGTCAGATTTATACATTTTAATGTCCTACTGGCAGCTGTAAAAATCTGGAAAATCAGAGTTATATATGAGTACTTATTAAGCTGTAAAAATCAAATGAGGTGCATCTGTTTTAGGAAAAAATAAAGGCTGCATTTTGTACTATTATCTGTAAAATTAAGGAGTACCTTCAAGCATTCAGTCACAAGGTTATCAGATGTCATAACACAGAGATGATATTAGCATACAAGAATTGTTTCAGCAATAATGTAGTTTACAATTTAACAACCGTAAATTGATTTGGGTTGCAGAAGCACTCTTTTGTTCCCTGATATCTCTAAACAAACCTGAAAAGAATACTATCTTTCCTAGACCCCAAATGTGTGGGGAGGGTGAAACCATATTTTTCCTAGAAATGCTTTTCAATTGCCATACTTGATCAAAAGTTTTATTTATTCCGATTTCTCCTTTTCTAAATTAAGTCTACTGTTATTCTTTTCTTTCCATGTTGACTAGGAAGATAATTCATCCTAGTTCACTTCATTACATCACCTTATAAAACTGTAAACAGTTCTGTCTTCCTTCACCCATTTTTTAACAGACTCAATAGTCCTGTTCTATAGATCCTAGTTTGTGAGCTTTTAATAATTTTTCTTGTTCTCTTCTAACCCTTCTGCTGTTTGACAGTCTGATTTAAAATGTGGCTTTCATGCTGAATGCAGTCCTTCAAACTTGATGCCTTAAAACCCCTATTATATAAAATTTTAGTATTGCACTCTTAGCTCACTAAGCACCTATGTATTAGTTTCCTAAAATGATGTTTAATATTCTTGTCAAGAATTCCAATGGACAGACATTTTAGCAAGGTGAGAAACATTTTGTCTGTAGAAAATGTACTCAGAATACATCATAAAAGGGTCACATCATTTCATATAATCAAGTCAAACTTACTCAGGAGCCTTGAAGTCATTCCAAGGAGGACAGAGACAATGAGGAGGAGGAAGGCAGAGATGAAAGGGTTGTTTTGTGACCACCAACTCAAATTTAGGAAGCGTTTCTGAGGTGGGTCCAAAGAGAGGGATAGTTTTGGGAAAGGGTGCAACCAATGAGGTAATGTCCAGATATTGTAATTAGATGGTATGGTAAAAATTGTAAAGGCCTATGTAGTTGGGGTGTGTAATAAATTTTGTGTACCAAAGTCATCACAATTAAAGAGTTGCTTTCTACCTTTCTGTATCAAAATTGCCTGGAGCATTATTTCTCTGATTTTAGGCAACAAAAGAAAAGGAATGCCAAGGTAGCTTTTTACATGACACTTTATCTGGGTAAAGACTTAGCAGCTAATGTATTCATTGAGGTAAGCTCCCACTTCAGCTCATAGGCTATGCATAGACAAGGTGATTGTTACCTAATATTTCCTTGTTGAGTTTGTCCTTCTGGTTTTGATGAGTAATAATGCCCAGAACTGCTTGCTTTACAGGGAGAGCCAAGGACATTTGTTTTTTACATTTTTGTTTGTTTGTTTGTTGTTTTTTAAGAACAACCACATTTTTTCTATATTTGTAATCCATTCATCATCTGGAATTGAAGTATCTTGAATACATTCAACCTTGGCAATACAATGGAACTGATTCAGCTGAAGGACTGCCACTGCATAGAACTGGAGGTTTTACTTAAGTTTTGCATATGAAAGTCTGATGATTTATATGTTGCCACAGAGAAGAGATCAGCGCCTGCCTTTCTTTTTCCCCTCACAAGGAATTTGGAACTGCAATGAGGTCTTCCCTCAGTCTCCTCTTCTCCAGCCTGAACACATCAAGTGCCCTCAGCTGCTCCTCATGTGGCTTCCCCTCAAGGCCCTTCACCATCTTAATTTTCCTCCTTTGGACACTCTCTAATAGCTTAATATCTTTCCTATATTGCAGTGCCCAAACCTGCACACAATATTCCAGGTGAGGCCGCCCCAGTGCAGAGCAGGACAATCCCCGCCCTCATCCGGCTGGTGATGCTTTGCCTGATACCCCCCAGGACATGGTTGGCCCTCCTGGCTGCCAGGGCACTGCTGACTCAGATTCAACTGGCCATAGACCAGGACCCCCAGGTCCCTTTCCATGGCACTGCTTTCCAGTATCTCATTTCCAGTCTGTTTGTACATTGAGAGTTGTTCCATCCCAGGTGCAGAGTCTGGCACTTCATATGGTTGGTGACTGCCCAGTCCCATAATTTGTCAGAGTCTCTCTGCAGGGCCTCCCTGCCTTCCACGAAGCCAACAGCTCCTCCGAATTTTGTGTCATTTGCAAACTTGTTACAAGGCATTGAGCTTTGTGATGTGTCAATACCATAACTGAGGAAGGTTAAACTAATGAACTAACAACACCTGGGGTGAAAGGATCTTTCTGCTCTTCCCTACCAGCTACTGACTTGGTTTGCTGCCCCAACTGGCTGTTCCCAGGTGGTCAGAAGGGAGCCTTTCCTGCTTACCCTTCCCATGTGAACTGCTGTGAGAACTCCATGCCATGCCCTCACTGATGTGCTGTGCCCTCACTGCCGTGCCACAGCTCTGTTTGATCACTCCTTTTCACCAGTCTCCAGGCTGCTTGAGCAGCCTGGAACTGTTTAATTCTCCATTGATTGTTCTCTGCAATGCCCTCTCCTTGCCTAGTTGACATCTAAGGGCTTCTGACTCTTCACAAGGCTGTTGCTCGGTGACGCCTTGCTGAACGAGGGCATGCCCAGGCTGGGCATTGGAACAGGCTCCCCGGGGACGTGGTCACAGTACCAAGGCTGGCAGAGCTCAAGAAGCCTTTGGACAGTACTCTTAGGCACATCCTGTGACTCTTGAGGATGGTCCTGTGAAGGGCTAGGAATTGGACTCCAGGATGCTTGTGGGTCCCTTCCAACTCAGTGTATTCTATGATTCTGTGAAATGGTAGATTCTGAGTGCAAACAGAATTCAGCACAGAACTAGATATGCTAAAGTATTAGTGACCACATGTCTATATTTTCTATTTTTTTCTTCACCTGTGATTTCTTGCATCATAATATGTGCTAGCTTTAAATTTTGTGTGGTGAAAAAGCCCTATTAACATTATGAAACAAGGATATTCAACAAAAAAGAAATTAAACCATTTTTTTTCTTGATATTCACTTTAATAATAACATGATTATTGTTCCCTTTTTTTTTTTTTTTGAATCAACTCACATCAGATCTCCAAATGGACATCAAATATTTGCCACTATCTAACAGTTTACTGATATTCAAGCACAACAAGTGTCTACTCATTACAAGTTTGCTTCTTAAAGTTCTTAATAAAACTCTTCAACAGAATGATCTGAATGCTTATGAATAGCATCTTGACATATTACTGTTAGATGATCAATTTAAACATCAAGTAATCTTTCAATCTACACAGTATATGCATTATAGCAAAAGTGTCAGTTTGTTTACTGGACTAGATGCTCTGAAGTGTTGTGTCTACCTCTCAAAGGTTAGTTTGAAATTCTTATCTTTTTTTGAAAAAAAAAAAAAAAACCAAACCAAACCAACCAACAAACAAACAAAAACCCAACCCAAAACAAACAAACAAAAAAACCCTACAAAATTTTCATACAGTTGTGATCTTGTTTCTATCTTTCCTTCTCAGATGACCAGAAAATGGTATCTGCAATGCCTCCTGAAACACATAAATCTGTACTCATGGCAAATATATCATCTGTGCAACTAGTTCAAGAAAACCGTCAGGTCTTATTGGGAAAATTAAGCTTTCTATAAGGCAAATGAATCATAAATGACAAATACTGAATTATGGCTTGGAAGAAGTTATTGTTCATGAACTGCATCTCAGCTTCAAGTTCTTTCTCACTTCACAATTATAGTAGTCAGTTCTTATCACTCCTGTAATTTATATATATGTTTGTTCATAAAAAATCTGTTGCACTGTTCTACAGATTTAGGACATACCATAAAAATTATTTGAGATAATAATGTTATTCTGATAAGAGGAGAATAAATTATAATTCTCAAACCTTCATTTAACAGAAACAAAGAAGTCTTATAAGCGACCATTTGTCTGAGCAGATTCTATGTTTTTTCTCCTGTCGTAATTGTGTGAGAAGATGTTTCTAATGGCAGGGCTGGCTAACCTTTCACATACTGAGATCTGGGAGATGAAAATGTGCAATATCAAAAAGGCATAGGTTTTAAACCAGAAAAACTGAATTTAGTACTCATATACTGTTGCATGGATTACTAAAGAATTAAAAATCTTGTGTGTGAATCCCAAGATTGACTAAAAGGCCTCTCTTGACATACCTGGAAAGGGTATTTTGATAGTATTGAAAACCTGGTAGTTTTAATACCGGACAATACCTGACTCTACACATCCTCATAAAGTGCACTCATTTAAATCCTGTCACTACACAGAACCCTACTGCAAACAGCTGCCCCCGAATCTGCTGAAAAAAATGTAATTACGTCTTGATTCTGAGAAATGGTGACTTCTGACAACATCTTTGATTCTTCTGGGTTTTTTACTAATTTTATGACTAAGGGTAAGCCTTGCCTGTCCTGTTTTAATTCTGATGTATCAGTGGAAGTGAGGTAAAATAGCCCCTGTGCTCTTAAGAAATTTCATTCTAGTCTCATTATAAAAAAAAGAAAAATAGATTGGACCTGGGAGCTAAATTACAGTTTCGTGAAGGAGCTAATAATGACTAGATACAAGGTAGCCAGTGAGACTGAGGCAAGAAATGCCTGGAGTGACAGTCACTTCAGAATCGATTGGTCAAAGTGTTAAAATTAATTACAGCAGTAAGGCTCCCTTCTCCCAAGGATGAGATTAGAAGGAACAACCTCTGAAGTATTAAGCTGGAATTTCTAACACATTCTTACTGCAAGAATTTTTTCATGGCTCAGAGTCATACTTAGTTGATCACTTTCAAGCAGATAAATTCTGCTGCAACATACAGACAAAGCAGTAACATGGTGAAGCTATCTCTGAGAATCAAAGACATGTTAAATTACATTTGACAATCTCATTAGCTGTCTGCAGGACATGCATTTACATTCCAAGTATCTGAAATGTTGTAAACAGCTAGAGCTCTCTTTTAATAATAATTATGCTGTCAAAGGAGCATTTGTTCCACTACAGAAGTGGAGAATTTACTGCAAAAATCCTCTAATACATTTGTTCTGACATAGTAGCAAATTAAGAATATGAATAACATGTAAATATTTAAGAATAACAGCATTGTAAACAGATACCTTAGTAAATAGATATATATATACATATGTACATAGTATATATTAAAAGATAACTATAAGATCTGAAAAAAATGCTAAAATCACATTTGCTTAAGAAATGTTATGAACAAGAATGATGACTGTTTGCACAATTTCAATACTGTCCCTCTTCTGTATGTGCCCAAAATCACAATCTTAAACTATTTGTTTGCACAGCAATTTCTCACCACTGACTCTTATCACATTGATTTGGTAGGTAACTATTAATCATTTTCTTCGTCTTTCCAACTGATGCACATCCATTGGCTTCATATAATAATAGGGCCAGATGACTACCCAGCCACTCTCTCAATTCCCTCCTTAGAAAGACAGGGGACAGAAAATAAGATGAAAAAGTTCATGGGTAGAGAAAGACAGGGAGATTGCTTACCAGTCAACATTACGGGCAAAGCAAGCTTGGCTTGGGGAAAATTAGTTTCATTTACTAGAAATTAAAAAATATATGGATAGTGAGAAACCAAAAAAAAATTAAAATAAAACTTTTTGTTCCCCCACTCCCTTTTTTTCATGATGAAGTCTGCTCCGTCGCTTCATTATGCATCCCATACTTCCTTGAAAGGTTTTGAAAGTGAAGTGAAACATCAAAAACTTCAACTGCTTAATGCAAAACACCAACACCTATCCTGCATCTGGCTCTTATGTGGATGGGAACCATTGCCAGCTGTTGGCTTCAGTTTAGTTCAGCTTCGACCTGCAGTATACATAATATAGTATAAAAGATAATTTAATGGATACATGTCATTGTTATGTACAGGTAGCAGTTATTCCTAGCAGAAACAAATTCTTCAACAACTGCCAAGTAGAGTTAAGTGAGTCTGAAGAAACTATACAGGAAATAGAACAGCTATCAAAATCTTTCAGATTTTTAAGAGCAGATATAGAAAAGTCTGGGCTGCTTTTTCGTGGTCTTAAAAAATGTTTGAAAGTATAAGATGATTTTTAATATCCATACAAATGAGAAATGTAGCCAAGACAGATTTAGTTACCAGCTTTGTAGATATAATTAAATTCAGAAAAGGCTATGTTTATTCAATTTCCAAAGATGTCTGAACACACAAAAAATTATATTGCTAGCTGAGAAGGTTAGAATGTTCACTTAAAAATTCTCTTGTACTGGTAATATTAAATTCTTTTTGTTACAATTTCTACCAAGGGAAATCACAAAACTGTTTTCACACAAGAAAATCAAATGAATTAGGAGCTTTTAACAAGACCAACTTTTTGCAGAGCACTTCAACCAACACTGGCACAGGAGTTTCAAATTTACATTTGGGTTTTTACTATGTTGTCCAAAAAGAGATCAAGTAGAGATTTTGTTATGTGCAAGTACTATAATTCAATCCCAGGGAATCATTTTTATTGGAGGTCAAGTTGTCCCTCCCACTGTCTTCTCCACAACAGTTCAATGGATAAAGCAGTCACTCAGTAGGTAAAGAAGGAGTTAGGAGGAGAAATTTTTGAGGAGAAAGAAAGCTTCAGCATCCTGACTCAAGGCACATAAGGCAAATGGGCCCCTCAAGGTAAAAGAGCCACATGTATTTCTGACATAACAGCTCACCATTGGTCAAGGCATGCACATGGAAAGAAGACTGAGGACCATTCATGCTTCAATAAACATTTCTGTCTAATAATTATAGTCCATATGATTTATACATAATGCTATTAGGCAGATCGTCTGAGTCTGAGACAGAAGACTGGTCTTTTCAAGAAAGTACATCAAATTCTGCATTTACCTCTCTTGGTCTCTTTCTGGACAAGACATTCATCAGGCTTTAATGTGAAATGCTGAATAGGATGGATGAACATACGACAGTGACAGAGGCTGGGACTTCAATGTGAATCTTACTGTTTCAAAGCTTTGTTAGTACATATGCATCCTGGGAATTAAGATGATCTCTCTCAGGCTCTGTTATCAGAATTTATACCAAGGGCAAGTTCTGAACCTTTTTCAGTGTGCTCACTAGATTTTGGAGTGGATGTAGTCTTCAGATGTTTAAAATGAAGTGTGTGTAAAACATGGGAAAGATGAATTCTCTTAGTACCACAGATGACTGCTTTACTTAGTGATGCTTCAAATGATGGGAATGCATTGTTACTAGAAAAATGTAGAACATACATAAAGGTTGCAAACTGTCATTTTCTACTTATCTTTTTTTTTTTTTTTGGTCATTTGATGGTAAATACAAATTTGAACCACTTAATAAACTTGAGGCAAAACCATTTTTGGACATAACAGAATAGGCATTCTGAAGAAATGTCAAATGAGTGTATTTCATACTGAGAGTGGAGTGATTTTGTGCTGGAACAGAGTACAGCATCTATAGTGTTGGAAGGATGTTGAAAAATTGGAGCAAGTTCAGAGAAGAACCTTGAGAATGATGAAGGGATGAAAAAACATGGCTCTCACTGAAATATAGCTCCAACAATGTGTCTAATAAAAGACAAGTCTCTGGGGATGATCCCAGCATAATCGATAAATAATTTCCTGTGAATAGAAATCTATTAGCAGAGAACTAGCAAAGAGGGAAAGTAATTGCCTATAGTAAGCATTCAGCTAATGGGTTCTTCATTTCTGGAGAATATTTATAAATCTATACTGGATATTTTATTAAATAATGTGCTTGAGATCAAATAGGAGTTAATTCAAGGATTTCTGTAGCCTGTGTTTTGTTGGAGGACAGACTAGATTATCATGGCCTGTAATTGAATCCAATAATCTGTATTTTTCTATTGACAAAGTCATAAAATCAACAAAATTCTATTAAGGTGCTAAATTTTTTCTCTAAAACACTGTTTGTTTGATTTTTTTTTTAATTGTTGTGGGAAATAATTATACAAAAATATTGTTAATGACAAAAGCAAATTTTAGATTTCATTTGTTCTTGTCTATGTCTATGTCTGCTACACAATCTATTGGTAAATGACTAGTAAGATTTTACTGGCAGCAGTAGCAGCAGTAAGTAAAACACAGATCAGAATACCAGCAAAGTTTTAGTCTCTGTGAGGATCCCAGTGTTACTGATTATGAGCTACACAGTTGGTTTTTTTTAATTTTTATTTTTAACAAATGTCATTATCAGCTTTAGAGCATTAGAATACAAATTAAATGTATTTCAGAAAGTATCTCCTACAAAGGTGTATAAAATCATGGAATAGTATGGGTTGGAAGTGACCTTTAGATCATCAAGTTTCAAGCCCTCTACCATGGGCAGAGATACTGTCCACTAGAATAGGTTGCTCAAGGTCACATTCAATCTGGCCTTGAGCACTTCCAGGGATGAGGCATCCACAACTTCTCAGGGTAATGTATTCCTCTATCTCACCATCCTCACAGTAAAGGATTTCTTCCTATTATCTAATCTAAACCTATTCTCTTTCAGTTTGAAGCCATTGCCCCTAGTGCTATCACTACATGCTCCAGTAAAAAGTCTCTCTCTGTCTTGTAGACTCTTTTCAGGTATTGGAAGGATGCAATTAGGTCATCCCAAAGCTTTTTTTTTCCAGGCTGAACAATTCCAATTCTCTTAGTCTTTCCTTATAGTAGAAGTGCTTCATCCCTCTAATAACCTATGGAATCCTATGGAATTATTGCTAAAGAAGTAAAGAAATGCACTTCTGAAGCCTTGCTTTTTTATTTTATTTTATTTTTTTTATTTTATTTTATTTTTTTAATCTGGTTAAGTAGTTAAATTTATCTGGAGAACATAAAAAAATGAACAATAATGATTGAGATTGCTGAACACTAATATGGAATTAATAAGAAGTTGAAAATAAAGAAATGCTAATTGCAGGAAATGTAGGGGAAAGTTTCTAAAGCAGAGGAAGATATCTGTGTGGACGAATCTATTTTTTTTTTTTTCAAAGAAACTAAGATTACAGATTTTTAATAATTTTAAACTTTTTTTTAGGTTGCAAAATACATCCTTGAATAGTAGCAGAGATGTTTTTTGTCATCATTGTGTCATAGAGAATTACTGACACTTCTGGCTGTCAGCTGTTTTACCCATTTTGTTTTTTAGAATCTCTTCCTTTTCTCATTGAAAGGCGTTGGTTTCTGCAGACTGTAAACATGTATGTGAAGAATATGTATGTGAAGAATATGTATGTGAAGAATATGTTTCGACTTTCTTTTCTGCCTAGGTAGGATGTCACTAGAATTATAGAAAATAATGACAGTTTGACTGGATACTTGTATTCATGGAGTGATTAACTGTTGTGAACGAAGCTGTTCCTACATGAAAAATTCAACCTGTTCAGATTTGATCAAGGATGTATTTTGTGTACCTTAATTACAAATATGTATCATTTAAACTAAACCCACCACCTTAGTTTGAACAGGCAGTTTATGGTCTCTATGGCTGTCTTTATTTCTTACTGTATCTGTCAGATGTATGTTGTTGAAAAGTACTTGTGCTTACCTTGTCAATAATAGATAATATCCTAAGGCTTCATTTGAAGAAGTGGATGTTTCTTCAGTATTGTATGCTAGAAATAAATTTAAAGAATTAAACATTGATTCTAGATCATATTTTTACAGCAAATCAATACTCCCAAACAAATTAATTTCTTATCAAATCACATGATATTTTTTAAAATGCACTATTTTTAGATTTCTACTATAAATGATCCAGTATAAAACTGATTGAATTTTTTTCAAATGCTTTATTTAAAATATTTTTGTTTCTTCTTCTGTTGATGTAAATTTTGTTATGTAGCGGATGGATTTGCCATCACATTTTTTCTTAGAAAATGGAATATGTTTAAGTCCATAATGCATATATTATACTTACTTTAGAGTCTGAAAGAAGTTAAAGTCTTCAAAACTTGTCTTCTACTTTTATTTGTTATGTGAAAGATGATACATATGTGTACTTCCTCGTGCTCAAAAAAGTCCTCACTTTCTGGACAAACTGGCAATACACTCTTGAGACAGATAGGAAAGCGCTGAAGTCCATTATATCCCTTTGTCATTCAGCCTTGGAAACTGGTAGATGCACCTTGTTGGCAGCAATACTGAGAGAGAGCAGTCACTGTTCAATGCATTAAAATGCAGTAAAGTGCTTATGCTGCACTACCAGGCTGTAGTCCCAGAGCCTCAGAGGACTGTTAAGTAATTAAGTCTCTCCTCAGAGTCATCCTGAGTTTCAGAAGCCTAACATATATCAAAGGACCCCTGGAAAGATTTATTGGTTGGAGAAAGAGAAACTCAGCCAATGCAATACTACTTACCAAGCTAAAACATCTCTTTTAAGTAAGGTTCTTTTTAAAGATGGTTGGCTGAGAGACTGAGGAACCTCTTTCTTTCTGCAGACAGAGACTTCAAATTAACGCAGTGAAATATTCTTTAAAATGCTAAATCACAATGATAGAAGACTTCTCAAACAGTTTTGTCCAAAATTTGGAATGACTTCTGCATTAGCATATTGCTTCCTAATACGGAGATCCAAAGACAGATGCAATTCAAGGAAGAAGGGATGATGGAGGGAAAAGGACGAGAGGAGAAGAGACAATTATGCAGCCAAAGTTTCATCCTGCAGGTGCAGTGAGTAGCAGGAGGAGCTGAGAACTGATACTGGGACTCACATGGGGGTGCATACTCATGGAAAAACCCAATTATCACAAGGTTCTCCCTTATGTCAATTGGCTCATATCTGAATGGCAGTCAGCTTTTTGATGAGGAGGCAATACTCTGTCAGATGGAAGGTGTTGAAAAATTCTGGAGCTAAGAGGATTCCTTTACAAGTTTGTAAGTATCTCTTTTTTCCTATCATGAAATTCTTTGATAAAATTTCATGAGCTTACGCTTTTTGACATCTTGTTGATCACTCTAGTTTTCATAAAGCACTGAAAGCATGCTTTAATGATATGCTGTAGTATTCATTTTTGAAAATGAAATGTAAACTGTTAGTAAGTCATGCTGCTTAATACATGTCAGACTACAAACATTTATGGAACTGTTTTTTTCAATCACACTGAATAATAATATTAAACTAAATTGAATTAGACTAGACGTGGTTCCATAACATGGAAATTTGTGATTTTGTGGCCCAACTATTAAAATTCACAATTTGCTTTCTTCGTTTTTCTCTAACATTGCTTGAAAGCATGTCAATTAATTGAATATTTTCAGTCCAAAATTCTCAGCTGTGTGAAACTTTTGCGCGGTTGTTTCCTCTGTTTGCAATCACAATTGGAAATTGCAACAGGATATTTCAGCTGGAGTGCAAAACAGCAAGGCTTACAACTAAACTAGGATAAGGAACAAGTAGACAATCTGCTTTTACATGGAAGATATTTTTATATTTAATCTGCCCTAAATTTTTTTATAACATTAATAAAGATAATAAAAATAATAACATTATTTTTTTTTCATTTGATAGGTTAAACATTAGTCTTTAACAAAGACAGCATGTCAGTCTTTGTTGAAGTCAAGGGAAGAGAATAAAGCCATTAAATCTTACAGCTTTCTTTATTGTACCTGTACTTCTGCTGGCATAGCAGGGGAAAAAACAAAACAAAACAAAGCAAAAACCGCAAAAACAAACAAAAAAAGCAAAACGTGGTGAGAGCAGCTTTTAAATAGACTGTCTTTTCTCTCTTGTTGAGCTGGAAAGATGTTTGCTTTGAAAATTGTTTACCATATGTCATCTTACATAGTACAGTAGTTGTTTCCAAGGTCAAGAAGCATTACTGCATTTAGCAAATGCTACCCACTGTGAATGTTCCTGGTGTAAGTTAGTGGTGCACTTATTTATGCTTCCATAAGTGTACAGTTATAACCATTTGTTTCCTAATACATGTTCAAAGTAATAGAGAGAAATTAAAAAACATCTCCCATGCAGCATACAAAGTGGTCTTTTTGGTCACTAAGAGAAAGGCTTTCATTTAGCTAGTCAAAGCAAAACACAGGGATCAGCAGAAGGCTGAATAGATTTGTTGAAGTGTCAAGGAATCCTGTTGGCACAAAAAGGAATCCTGAATTATTGTCTCTACATTCTCAGGGTTTGTAAGAACAATGTAATTTCCAACATCTGCCTTCTTACTGCACTTAGAGTATAAATTGAATATACATGAAACAACAATCTATTACAAAAATGCAGGCATTTCCTTTGTTTACAGATTGGAACTAGCAGTTGCATTATATGAATATTCTCTTCGGCTGAAAAAAAGGTTTATGTTGCAAACCTGTTTAAAAAAAATAAAAACTAAGTAGAAAAGTTATCGCTGTAATGGTACTCAATTTTAATAGAACTGAGAATCTAAAAGCATACTCAGTGCTAGTGCAGACCGGTCCAAGTAGTAATTCTGCTGTGTGCATGTATACATAAGAGACAAATGATTCAAGCAAAGACTTTTGAAGGCTGCAAAGTCAAAATTTCAACCCTTAGAAAGAGACAGGATGACAGCTGGTGCTGCCTTACTCTATAAGCCGTTGTACACAAAGTGTCATAGAATCATAGAGTGTTAAGGGGTTGAAAGGGACCATAAAAATCTTCTAGACCAAACCCCTCTTGCTATGAGCAGGGACACCTCCCACTAGAACAGGCTGGTAAAGGCCTTATCCAAGCTGGCCTCAGGCAGTGCCAGGGTTGGGGCATCCAAAATCTCCCTGGACAACCTGTACCAGTGTTTCAACACCTCACAATAAAGAATTTTGTCCTAATATCTAACCTAAATTTCCCCTCTTTCAATTTGTACCCCTTAATACTTCTTGTCCTATCACTGCTGTTCCTGATGAAAAGTCCCTTTCCAGCTTCTCTGTAGGCTCTCTTCAGATACTGGAAGGTTGCTATGAGGTCTCCATGCAACCTTCTCTTCTCCAGGCTGAAAAACCCCAACTTTCTCAGCCTATATTTGTAGGTGAGATGCTCCAATCCGCTTACATCTTCATGGCTTCCTCTGGACTTGCTCCAGCAGGTCTGTGTTCTCCTTTTGTTGGGATCACCAGAACTGTACACAATAGTCCAGGCAGAGTCTCACGAGAGTGGAGCAGAGAGGCAGAATCACCTCCTTTGTCCTGCCACACCCCTTTTGCTGCAGCCCAGTACACAGTTGTCTTTCTGGGCTGTGAGCTCACACCNCTTACATCTTCATGGCTTCCTCTGGACTTGCTCCAGCAGGTCTGTGTTCTCCTTTTGTTGGGATCACCAGAACTGTACACAATAGTCCAGGCAGAGTCTCACGAGAGTGGAGCAGAGAGGCAGAATCACCTCCTTTGTCCTGCCACACCCCTTTTGCTGCAGCCCAGTACACAGTTGTCTTTCTGGGCTGTGAGCTCACACCCTCATGTTGAGTTTTTCATCAACCATCACCCCCAAGTCTTTCTCCACAGGGTTGCTTTCAGTCACATCTCTGCCCAACCTGTAGGTGTGTCTGGGATTGCCATGACCCGGTTGTAGGACCTTACACTTTGCGTCTTTGAACTCCATGACGTTTGCATCAGCCCACCTCTCAGCCTCTCAAAGTCTCTGTGGATGACATCCCTTCCTCTCGTGTGTCAGCTGGACCACACAGCTTGGTGTTGTCAGCGAGTTCGCTGAGGGTGCACTCAGTCCCATTGTCTGTGTCACCGACAAAGATGTTGAACAGTATCTACTCCAAAGGTTGGTACCAACCTTTGAGGGGCACCACTTGTCATTGCTCTCCATGTGGACAATGAGCCACTGACCACAACTCTTCGTGTGCTGCCATGCAGACAGTTCTTTATACACCAAGTGGTCCACCCACCAAATCCATGTCTCTCCAATTTAAAGACAAGGATGTCATATGGTATAGTGTCAAATGCTTTGTATAAGTCCAGGTAGACAATTACAGTTGCTCTGCCCCTTCCAGGAATGCTATAGCCCTGTCAGAGAAAGTTACTTAATTTGTCAGGCATGATTTGCCCTTTGTAAAGCTATGTTGGCTGTTACCAATAATTTCTTTGTTTTCCAAGTGCCTTAGTGTAGATTCTAGGAGAATCTGCTCCGTGATCTTGTCTGGCACAGAGATGAGACTGACTAGTCTGCAGTTACGCAGATCTTACACTTTCTCCTTTTTAAAAATGGGGTTTATATTTCCCTTTTTCCTGTCATCAAGGACTTCACCCGACTGTCACGATTTTTTAAAAATGATGGATAATGGCCTAGAAAATTCTTCTGCCAAGTCCTTCAGGACTTGAGAATTAATCATAGAAAAGAATCACAGAATTGTCCAAGTTGGAAGAGACTTTTAAGTTCATCAAGTTCAACTATCAATCCGGCCCTACCACTGAAACCCTTAAACACTAAAACTTATCATCCGGCACCAGATCCAGACACCTTTTAAACACCTTCAGAGATGATGACTCCACCAACACTCTGAGCAACCTATTCCAATACCTGACTACCCTACGATGAAAATCTTTTTTTCTAATATCTAATATGAATCTCATCCTTCACAAGTTTTTCCCAGCTCCAAGAGCCAGAATATCCTTGTCCCATTTGCTCCCTCCAGTCTTCTTAGGTAAACAGCCCCATCTCCTTTCCCAGCTTCTTTCCTTCCCTTCATTATTCTCTTTCTTCATTTGGTTTTAGTTTTTCATTCCCTGTTACTTCCCATCCAATAGCTTGCTTCTTCATCCTGGCTGAGTACTAACTCCAGAGCAGAGAGTGTTTGGTTTTCTTGGATGCTGCTCCAGATCTGGGAGTTTATCTACGGAGGCAAATTCACGGTGAAGCTGTCATTGTTTCCATGGCTCTGGAGGGGCTTTTTCAGATGGGAGTTTAGCAGAAGAATTTTTTTTTGAATTATTATTGTCTATGGTAAAAGTAAAATAATTTCTCTAGCTCTGTTTCTAAGAGTCAATTAATTGTTTTGACTGACATTCTGTTCTCTGGGGTTTTACCTTGAGACATTTTCAAAATAGATTTCAAACAAAACTTCCATAATTCAGAGGTAACTCTTCCACAAAAACAGGAAAAACACCAACAGTTAGAGCTATTTGTCTGCTCAGGTAAATTTTATTCTATAAAAAGGCAATTTCTAAGTTTATCTGCTTTTGATTTTGACTTTACCATGGCATTTCAGTTTACTGTAAACATGTAAGTCAGGAGGCACCCTGGGATTTGTTCTGTCATATACTCCCAGTACCAATATACACCTTGCTTCTAGGGGAACTATGAGTGACTACAAACCAAGAAAGAGTCAGTCCATTGGGGCCACTAGATAAGAAAACAATGTCTCATATTTCTTTTAAACTCTGCTTAATGCAGTAGCTCTGACTGAGCTGTAGATCTTGTGAACTCTTTGTTGACACTCTACTGCTATGCTTTGTCTAGACATATGGAAAGAATATTCCCAGGTACTTTTTGGCTATATTGTGCCACCACCCTGCTGTCCTACTTCAGTGTGCCTTACATTTTTCTTTCTCATTTCATGGAACAGGTTCAGAACAACACTAAAAATAAAACAAAGAGGAAAAAAAAATAATACACTTCAGATTTATTTGGAATACAGTGCCCATGGTAAGGAGAACAAACTCTGAAGATCATGTTGTCTGTAAAAAGAACTTCAATGACAGACATGTAAAGTTTATCTCAAAAGCAAAAAAAATTATTAATTGTTTATACACTAGGGGTATTTTGTCCTTTCCTTTTTTCCTTCTTTATTAATGAATATTTGCTATTAGGAACCAAGTAGCCTAACTAATAGGTAATGGTCTCCTGAGTCAGGTAACAATTATCAGGTTATTGGACTCGCATTGAGAGAAAAAATTACAATGACCTTGGCTGATACAATTATTTATCTCTAGAGATTACAGATGTTTAATGATTTTAAAAATGTAACTACTTGGCAATCAACACCAAAAAACAACCCTCTTCTAAATTCTAGGCCAACTTATCTTTTTGATTAAAGCAAATAAAAATATATAAGAAGTCACGAAGAACCCTTTGTCCTTCTGCTGCTTCTCAGACTCCTTAATAGAAACAATGATGGAAGATTTCTTTACTTCTTTCTTGTCAAGTGCTCATTATATAAGCCTTGACAAGACGAAAAAAGGTGTATGTATATGTTGTACCTTAGTGTTTTCATTTTTGATACTAAATCCATGCAAGTCGAAGGTGATAAAAAAATTCTACTGGTGATCCTCATTAGCATCAAATTGAATTGAAAAGCTTCAGTGATGTTTCCTTAGGGTTCTGTTAGATCATGAAAATTACATCAGTAAGAGTTTATTATTTTCAGTGCAAATTTAGTTGAACATCTCATCTTTTTTCTTAGGTAGCATTCATTATGGAGGGAAAAACTGGTAACTCCAGGGCGCGGGACATATACGTTTAAATGAACATTTTAAGGCAAAGCATACTTTAAGTGGCCCCTAAGTTTTCCACTCTTTACTGTCAACCTTCAAGAAATCAAATAGTAAATATTTTCCAGGAATGAATCAATTTTTGGTATTAAAAACAAACAAAAAAACAAACAAACAAAACAAACACAAACAAACAAAACTCTAGTCCCTGACACCGTCAGAATGTATTTTCTTGTCTTCTGTGCTCACTGTGACTGCTACAATAGATTTTACTCTGATTAAGGCCCTACAGCTGCAGTAATTTTTGTCAAACGTTTTGGAAGATGCTTAATTTTTGGTTGGCACCTCAGCTTTGTATCATCTTTCTCTGTGGTCTACTTGACGGCAAGTTTGGCAAGCTTCCTCAATACTGACAGTACCTTCAGGTGCTTTAAAAATTGAATCAGTGTTCAGCATAGTGCCTTAAAGCAGATGACAATAGCAACAACCAAAAATAATTAGATCAAAGCTTAGAATGTCAAGATACTGTTCATTTGTTGCTGCTGGATGAACTGATTAAAAAGATCAGTGTTAGACAGCTTTTGCTCTCAAGAGAGTTGTTAGGGCTTGTTTGCAATAAACTGCGAAAGTAAAAAGCTTCTGCAATGTCTTTCATAATGCCTCTTTTACTACTGCCTGAGGTTAACAATGTCAGGGGCACTTTTGTGTGCTTGGGGGTTTTATGCTAATGTAAAAATATACAGACTTTTTTCACTACAAAGCAAAAAGGAGAATCCATGTAATTTTTTTTTTCTTCAGGGATGAGTATGGATAAATAAAACTTGGGAAATAAGAGGGGAAAAATCTAAGTAGTGAGGAAGTTGGAAAAAATATTCAGCTTGTTTTATAAACCTCCTCCCCAGTCTGCAGGCATATTTGAGCATTTCTTGTCCTTTCTGAGTCTAAACAGAAATGAAAAAGTAAGGAACTTTAGGGAGTATTCATGCTGTCTGACTTTAGGCATGATTTGGATGCTTAAACTTACCATACAACTAAATCTGAAGTGGGTGCATCCACAGGAAGTTCTGCATTTGGGGTATAGTGAGTGTGTTAGGATTTTTAAACACCCTCTGGCGACTAATGTTGTTCACATATAAATATTAGAGAAGTAGAGAATCCCATCTTTGAAAATTTACCTTGTTGCTAAAGATACTAACATGAAAATCGTTTCGTCTCTTTAATTGCTCTGCAGGTTTGTCTGGTCCTTAGTTTAAGTTCAGAGCACACTGAGGGTTGCCTACACTGACTGCAATTCAGTCAGCTTACAAAGGTTTGCCCCCAAGCTAATCCTTAAAACAACTGCTGTGCTATGCAATTCAAATGTGCTTCCAGTTTCTGATATATCCCTGGTATGTCATCATGTTTTAGCAACACTCTTCTGTCAAAACAATTCCCTAAGTCAGGTCAACTGTCTCAAGGCAATTATCAAAAACTTTCTGTCCCTTGAAATGAGTGCTGTGAAAAACACAGCCAAAAATTCTCCCTGGCTCATGGATGGCTATGTGCCTTGTAGGCAGATGAAACTTGACATTTTAGATTATATTTGTGGCTATATTATGCTAAAGTGCTAAAATGTATGGGTGGTTAGAAGTGCACTCAAATTCAGCATGTTTCTTTCCTCTCAGAACATCTGATACCCTCACAAGTCCTGTCCAGCAGCTGTGTTATGGTCTTAAATGAACTTTCTGCTACTAAAAGTGCTCCTAACATAAGTGTGGATTTAGGTATCATTTGCAGGTAATTGTTTTATTATTTTATTGCAGACTTCCTAAATTGTAAATATTTTTGGGACTTCAACTGGCAGTGTCAGCATAACTAGTTCCAAACAGGGATCTCCAAAACCTTACATAAAAATGTCGGCCCTGCCAGTCATTGCTCATTTCAAGAATGGGGCAGGCAACCATAAACATTTTTGCATTTATTAAACTGCCTAAGTATGTGGAGTATTTTTTTTAAAGTTCTCAGTCATGATTACAATGATAAAACATCAGTGATCACCGTTGCTCCATATTTTAGAATAAATTGGATTAGCAAAAGAAAAAAATTTCTTAGTCATTTATGGTTAATAATTTAGTTCTTTCTCCATGTAGACGATCATTCCCTGTAAAGCACAGAAAACAGCTTTTGTTGTTCATCCAGAGGGATCAGGTGTGTGTAAGGTTCCTAATTATTTCTGATTACATTCATATTTTATGCTTGTTATCAATGTACTTTAAATAACTATTTGTACAATGGAAAAATGAAACAGAAGTGATCTGTGGAGTACCTGTAAGAGGGCAGATGCAATAAGCATAGATCCAGCTGCAAAAATTTGAGTCAGTTACACAGATTTTTCCTGTACAGAACAACAGAAACTCACATGTTGCATATCATGAAAACAAATGAGATAAGGAGGAAAATAAGTCCTGTACTCCACGTGGGTAAAAGGCAGTAGTCCTAAGTGAAACATGAGTGTTTCTAATCCAGAAGCAAAACAGAAAATGGCTGAATCCCTTGTATTTCCATATGCAAGTATGGTGGGAGAGGACTTTCTTAGAAAGCCTGAAGATAATTTTATGGACTTGAAAGCAAGTCCATTTTTTTCTGACTACATTGTGTGGTCTAACAAATGATGTTACCTCTCATCTGGCCTCTTGACCTACAGTTAAGTGTAATTCTATAGGGCATGCATTGTAAACATTATAAAACACTGCAGCAGATCTTCCTGTCATGCAAAGCAGGATGAGAGTTGTAGCACAGCACCATTTTATCCTACCTGTGGTCAAGGCCACAAAACCTTTTTAAAACAGGAAACTATTTTTTCTTCTTACTCCTGCAATAATCTGCAGCTTTTGTGGCTATAAATTCATCGTATTTCTTTCTTTCTTTCTTTCACTATGAAGTCTCTGTTATCCATTTAAATTCCCTGTGGTCATCTTATAACATTTTATTTTATTTGAGTTTCTTCATCCTTATTGATGTTCATATTTAATTATTCACTTGAGTTCAATATTCTTAGTAAGGTCCTGGATCTTCAAAAGAAATCATCAGTCAAAGCAGAGTTCAATCAAACCACATTTCTGCAAGTAGTCTGCCCAGGTTAAAATAAAAACATCATACTTTTCTGTGGATGTGAAACGGAATCAGGCTGATCATGAAACTTCTTTTGGAAGTTGAAAATAGAAAGATGATGATTCTTCAATTAATATTTTCCCTTTAAAATTATGATAATTTAAAACTGCCTACTAACCATGTATCTAAATAAATTTATTACATGTCACTTCTCTGCACTTGACATATACTTGAGAACACCCCCAAAAGAAAGCTCAAGTGAGGCAAAATTACCTTTTGTTTGGTAAAGCTGAGAGATGAAGTGTTCCCTTTTTGTCTGTGAATCTTCAAGGATTTATTGAAAAGATTATGATTTCTTATTTTACTGTATGTGGAGTTTCCATGCTTCAAATGTAACAACATGTTTAACATTGGAAATGTAAGAAATTTTAGCACTTCTACACTGCAGAGCTGATAAACCCTTCAGTGACTCCGGCGACAGCCCAAGAGCAAAGGAATCACGACCTTGTTTGTGAACTCACATGAAAACTGACACTTGCTCCTAAGTGTGAAAGGTCAGTTTTGTCTTGGTCTAGTTTCATTTTCAAGGGTTAGCAGAGGTGACTGGACAGGGTGCTGGATAATCTCGTTGTATTGTAAATGCACAAAAAAAACCCCCTTTTGACCTAAAAAATAAATCACTGTAGGAAAAATCAAATTAAATATGTGAAAATAACTGGGTTTATTCTGGTAAAACATAGGCATCTTCCTCACAGTCTCTGGCTGGATCTTTTGGTTCATAGACAAAGCCTTCCATGAGTGCAATAACGTGATACCTCCAGGAAGACATGAGTTCAAGGGTAGCAGGACTTTAGCCTAGCTATGTGGTACAGGCAGATTATCACCAGGAGTGGCTTGAATAGCTGTGTGTACTGATGTTGTTATTTGTGCAAGGATGTGGACAATGACATGGAATGCTCCCTAGGTGAGTTTGCAGATGCAAAAAAATTAGATCAAGCAGCTGATATGCAGTATAGCATGGTTCCCAGGCAGCTGGAACCAAACTTAAGAAAGGGGGTGTTGGGAACCTCGTGAAGATCTATGAAGACAAATCATCGCCAGCTGGTCAAGAGAGAGGATTGTCCCACTCTGCTCTGCACTCAGGCAGCCTCACCTGGAATATTGGGGGCAGTTTGGGCACTGCAATATAAGAGAGATATTAAGGTCTTAGAGAGTGTCCAAAGGAGGGCAACAAAGATGGTGAAGAGCCTTGAGGAGAAGCCAAATGAGAAGCAGCTGGGGGCACTCAGTGTGTTCAGGCTGGAGACTGAGGGGAGACCTCATTGCAGTTACAACTTCCTCATACGGGAAAGAGGAGGAGCAGGCACTGATCTCTTCTCTGAGGTGACCAGTGACAGGACCTGAGGGAATGGCCTGAAGTTCAGTCAGGGGAGGTTTTGATTGGATATTACAAAGGGGGTCTTCCCCTAGAGGGTGGTTGGGCACTGGAACAGACTCCTCAGAGAAGACAGGGCTCCAAGCCTGTCAGAATTCAAGAAGCATATGGATGATGTTCTCAGCCACATGGTGTGACTCAGAGGTGGTCCTCTGGACAGCCAGAAGTAGGACTTGATGATCCTTGTGGGTCCCTTTCTATCTTGGCATATTTTGTGATTCTATGAAATGTGAAATCCTGCACCTGTGATGGTCTAACCACACACAGCTGTATGGGCTGTGGGGTCAAGTGCCTGGCAAGTTCTATTCAGAAAAGGTTGAATATGAATCAACCATGTGTCCTTGTAGCTGTGAAGGTTGCCCATGTTCTGAGCTGTATTAGTAGAATTGTTGTCATTAGAGTGAGAAAAGCAATTTTTCACCTCTGCTGAGTATTTGTGAAAGCATTGCAGGAGAGCTATGCCCAGTTCAGGGCTTCCCTGTGCAAGAATGTCTGGAGACAGTCAACCACAGTGACTTGGACTGGTGTGCATAATGAGCGAAGTGACTGAAATAGTTGGGTTTGTGCAACCTGAAGAAGAACACACTGACAGGAAAGTTAATTGCTGTCTTCAGGTAAATAACAATTTTAGATATCACAGACTCTTCTTGGAAAGGGACAAAGAAAGGAGAATAGTCACAAACTGCAGCAAAGGAAATTCTGACTAAATTTCAGAAAAGCAATTTTCACACTGAACCAGGTTGCCCGGAGAGTCTGTGAAACCTTTTCCCTTGAATATACTCAATGCTTGACTGAGCAGAGCCCTGAGCAAGAGATATACCTTTGAAGTTTGTTTTGAGCAATAGGTTCATTGTCAGAGCTTCTTTCTGATCTAAAATACTCTGGGGTTCCCTGAGTTTCTGGGTGTGAATGACTACATAATGAGTGTTTAATGGGCACTTTCAATACTTTCTGGTCTGGGGCAACTTGTTAAGTGATCATATCCCCGGATAGACAAGATTATGCCATTCTAAATAAGAACATCTCAAACACAGAGAAACTATTTCTGGTTTAGATTATTCAATTATATAGAACATCTCAGCCCCCAATTCTCTGACTAATAAAAATGTTATGATTTTGACTTTTGCCAACATCATGTTGCTCTAATAAGATAATCAGATCAAACAGGCTGATCCTCACAATCAGGCAGCTCTATTGAAGTTAACAGAAATTAACTAGGGACAAAAGTCTGCTTTCAAGAGCTCATTAAGTTCCAAATTTCTTTACCTGAAGATAATGTTTGCAAAGGGAAAATTAATCAACTTCATGATTGATGACTTTCCACGGAATACTTTGACAGTTTTACATGAAAGTTTTTGTAGTTTCTAGACTTTCAGCAGCATATGCATTTGTGGGTATTTTGAAGTTATTTATCAGAGCTTTTTTATTATTTGTTTTTGTTTTCAGAATGCAGAAAACATACAGGAAGCCTCAAAACTGGAGATAATGTAGCTATAGAAAAGAACTATATTTTCTGATTAGGTTTCTTGGGGTTTTGTTTGTTTACTTGTTTCTCTTTTTATTTTATTTTTTTTTTGACGTGCGTACCAAGAGATCTCTGAGTGAAACTTATTGTTCTCTGATGGGCACTCTCCAGACAATAAAGGGAACAGCTTCTATTCTGAAATCAATGTTTGCAATTTTCTGTTTCTCATTCAAATACAAAGAACATGCCCTTTTAATTCACGAAACCAATTACCAAATATTTCTTCAATTTTGTTCATTCATTGGTATTTGCAAACAGTACTTTTTTTTTGTTTGTTTGTTTTTTGTTGTTATGTTAATTTAAATGAGAGTAGCTGTTTCATTTGACAATTTTAGGTTGTAGACTGCCTTCCTCAGGATAAAAGAAAAACTCGAAGAGGCGTCATAACACAATACTTTCTATAAGTTTTGTCATTGAAGACAGGCCATGTATTAGAATTGCAGTAGTTCTCAGATACATTTTTTTTTTTAACAATCTTTAGGGAACATAAAATGGTTTAAATGGATCTGTACAAATTTACAATAGTTGACAACTTGATTTATGATGAAGCTGAGTATTTATGGAATAGCGCTAAATCCAGAATGAACTTTTCACAATTTCCCCAATGATCAATGTCTTTAATAACATTATTTCCACACTTCAGCTTTTTCTAAAAAGAAATAAATTCCAGAATCTCATCAATCTTTGAATCTTTGGTTTAACAGAGATGAAACTAGAAATTTATTCTCATTGGTCGAGAAAAACACATTTGCTTTTTGAGAAACTAGTAGGGCAAGGCAACTAGGTGATGGAGTAACTTGCTGAATTAGAAGGTGTTTAGAGTAGCTGAGGAAGTCTTGTTGATCAGTGACAATCACCATATTTTAATATTTACCAAATTTATGAGACTTAGGATTTTTGATATGGAAGATTTTTGTAAAGTCTAAGGTCATGACAACATCAATAAAGTTTTCATGGGAAGTAATGTAAATCAAGCACTTTATTAAGAGGTGTATGTGTATATACCTGTGTATATGTACGTATATATATTGATAGCTTTAAATAAATAGGTGGATAAAATACGTTGGCTTATAGAAGGGCATATTAAAAGACAATTTCCTTAGAGTTTTCTCTAGAATAAGACCTTCAATTATGTTATTTCCAGGGCTGCAGTTGTCTGAACAGCTGATCTGATCATATTATTTGCTCTGCTGAAGGATGGTCAGTCCCTTCCTTCCTTCTTTCTTTCCTTCATTTCCTTCCTTTCCCTTCCTTCCCTTCCTTCCTTTCCTTCCCTTCCTTCCCTTCCCTTCCTTCCTTTCCTTCGTCTTTGTTAAATCCAGCAACAAAAGAGTACCCAGGCTGAGGTACTCTTAAATCTGCCAAGTGGACAGCAAAAATTGGAAGTCTAGATTTAATACTCTGGGAATCTTAACACATTGCTCCAGACTTTGACAGGCAAAATCTTACCTCCTGGCATTTTGTAGTGCAGAAGCAAATTCCTAGGCTTAGAAGGGAAAGCTATGACCAGAGGTGAAATAGGACTAGTATATGTTAATACTGCCTCCTGTAACTCAAAATGTGAGAAAGAGCAAAAGGAAAGAGAAGGTCTGAAAGCAAGGAGGCTTCAGACTGTCCAAAATAGTATGGCTGAATTCCCATCTGGAGCACTCTGTATAGTCTCACAGCACAATAGTGTAAGTGTTGAGATCAATGTACTAAGTGCAAATTTGTTGGAAAGTCTGTAGTTCTATCAGAATCACTAAAGCAGTCATATACTGCTTTAATCTTTGATATCACAGTTATCAGAATGGCTACTAACTCTAAAAGTTATTTTCATTTATTCTCCACACTATAGGCTAGCTGGTAGTAGGCAAAGGGAGAATTCTGTACAGTGGTGTTTTTTCCAGGCTGTGTTGTTGCTATAGTTTTACACCTCCAGTGAAAAAAATCTATGGGTGAAAGAGCTCTTTGTTAGCCTTTCTTGCAACACAACATTTTATAGAACTATTTTAATCTTGGTTTTATGAAGCAAGAATCTTTGCAAATTAGATTAATAATTAAAAAAGAGAATCACAAAATAAAATCTAATACAAACTAATACCTCTGTTAAACTCCAGTGATAGATAACATTTCCCTTTATCCCTTCTCATTGGCACACTGCAGAGCCACCTCAGATGTGGTTGTGACAGAAGCAGGACCAAATGACTTGACATGTGTTAAGACAGAGGTTGTTTAATTTCCTGCTTGTCATGGACAAATGATTTTTGAAATGGTCTCTCCACGTCATGCCTTCTGAGATATTGTTTGGGACACTGCATAAAGGATATGCAGCTCAGAGCAAGACCATGGTATGTTTGAATATAGCTTCTGAACTGAGACCTGAAAGGTGTGGCTTTAAACAAACTTTTTTCTCTCAAAGCTCTAGGGACTGTTGTGATCTGCCTAGCTTGGTGAAGCAGGAGGTATTATATTTTTATACATTTATGTTTGAAATTGAAAGGGTTATAGAGGCTTGTCGTTACAGATAACTTGATTATTCTAAGTTTTGGATACTGTAAAATTTTAATCATGCTATAGTTAATGTGAACTTGAAACTGTTAGAGTAATAAAATGTTCAGCCTAGTTTATGGTCTTTGCTGTTGGTGATAACAGCTTGATTTTGTTTTTCCTGAAACTTTAAAGGCTATGATGAACAACAACAGACACATTAGTTGACCCTCTATTTTCAAGAATAAAAAGAAACTGATGATCATTTGTTATCATTATCTTCAGTATCTAGCAGTGTAGCAGAAAGCTGACTTGAATTTCAGCGCAAGCAAAGAATGATAGATCTTCTCCATTAAAGACAAGCTAGAAAAGAAAGCAAAGACTTCCTCAGTCTCTTTCTTGTTCCGGGGAGACAAGAGTCTGGGCAAACCTTGTAATAAATACAAATCACCTCTTTTGCAGAGCTGGTTAACCCGTGCCAACCAAGGCTCTATCCTCTGCCATAGCCGGGAAGCTGCATTCTCAGGGAATCTGTTATTTCTCATCCCTGCAGAATAATTACTTTGGGAAGTAACACAACACACTGTAGATATGTTATCTGCGGACTTATAGTCCTCCTGCCTCAGGTAGATTTATAAGCCAATAGAGACTTTCCTGTAAGGTGTTAAGGGCTGTAAATCCAGTGTAAATTCTTCAATCAGTTGCAATCACATTACTGGACACAGAATGCAGCTACTGTTGTGGTACTTTGTGCTACATGTTTGAGAAGTGCAACACAAATATGTCTGGGAAATGTCTTTGCACCCCTTTAATCCAGAAGTGTTTCATCATACCCTGCAGTGAAAAAGCCGAGGTCCTGTTAAACACATAGCAGACCTCTGGGCATGCCCTGAACCTTGGTGAAAGCTGCCATGTTATGTGGTGTTACTTCATCCCAGTAATACCTTCTCATCTCTATCTTTTAGATATGTAGGAAGTTCTATTCACCATACCAGAACATTGTCCCCAGCCACCACTCTGACTTAAACAGCTCCTTTCAGCCCTTCAGTGCTTGAACCCAGTACTTAAGACAGGGCTGAGGTCCTGTATTTCATTTTTTCAATTAAGAGAAAAGGTTTTAAATTCTTGGTTGTAATAGTGATTGAAAGGACCTATCTGGAAGCAAATTTACATGTTAGCATTGTTATGTCTTTATCCTTTTTAAAAATAATTAATCTATTATATTAAATGCAGTTACCAGTGAATATTCAAGGTGACAAAAACCCTACAATCTAGTGAGATGAAAGGGAAAAAGTGAGGTAAAGGATTAGGAAACCAGACAGAATTCTTCTGAAACCATATATAGAGAGAGTATAGCTATATATAACCATATAGCTTCTGGAAGACAAACTTGCACTTCATGAAAATATTTATATAATTTCAACTGGGTAACCATAGTAAGGCATTGGTATTTCAGCATGAGATCAAGGCAAAAGATGGCACAGACTGAGTTCATACTGCAGGAATGTGCGTTTGATTTTATTTTTGTACTACCCAGAACTTGTAGGTGGTGAGAGCTTGAGGATGAAGAGAATGAAGACATGTAATTCTCATACTGACAAAGCTCTAAAGATAGGACATGTTCTTACAAAATATGACTGTTCTTACCTTAGAAAGCAAATAGAACATGTAAACCAGCTGTTTAGTTGCTATGAATATGTTGAAGATTTTAAAAGAGTTTTGCTCTGGTTGTTCCTTTGTTAGAGCAAAGCTCTCTCAGCAGCAGATGGAAGAAATCAGAGGAACTGATTTGTCCACTGCCAGAGCAAAGCCATATATCTGACAATTGTTTGTTGTTTCTCATGCTGTCTGACAAAAAAAGAAAGTGGGTGAGAGGGGACTCCCAGAGAACCAAGGGTTCTTTGCCACAACCTCCTCAGTCCCCAAGATTTTCCACTAGCTATGGAATGATTACTCACATATCCTACTGGAACAACTGCAAACTCATGGATAGAATCCAAAGAATAAATTTAATTCCATTAGGTCTCTAACCAAAGGGATCCCTGAAGCAACACCCAAGCAGAGGTACACTTTAGAGATGTAGACCCCATTAAATTCAGTCCAGGCTAGAAGATCACTGGCTTGCTGTTCACACAGGCTTATCAAGAGTTATTCCCAACTGCAAGGTCACTTGAATGTTTTACCTTCCACCTTGACAGTCTTTTAACCCATTCCTCTTGACACACTGTGTTCCTTTCTGGAAAATTGCAAGAAACAGCAGCAGAGAAATTCAGAGAAATTTGTTATTGGGAGAGAAGATTCCTATCAACAGTGTGTTTCATAGCCTGTTCCATTAAAAAAAAAAAAAAAAGGTAAAAAACAAGATTTCCATAAAGGAAAATAAATAAGAGACTTTTCAGAGCTTCATTTCTTCATGTTGTATGAGTTTTCTCCACTCTCTAAAATACTGAAAACCAGCTTAAGACTATCAATAAATTTAACCTGTTCTCCTGGATTTGTAAACATGTACATTGATACTTTTTGTTTTGGCTGAAAAAGAGCAGCAACAACAGTTCATTAATTCTGTAAATCATGTAAGTAATAACTAACAAACTCCATTTTAAATATTATGAAGATGATGCAAATACTTGGTTTTTAGTTCAAAGGCCTATCTTCAGTTCATCTCTAAATCATAAATTTGCTTTCTTCAATTCCTTGTTAACTTCCTTTCTTTCTCTGGAGCTGCTCTGATTTTTGGCATCAAAAGATTCAAGCTTCAGAGTGTCATAGGGTTCAGATTGTTTTATACACACACAGCTGTCCCTAAGGTTAGTTTTATATTTTAGACTTCAACCTTCTACTACAAAGCACAAATACTCTAAGGCAGTAGTCTAATCTCCATTTTACATAATGCATTATCGGTAACAGCCTGAAAATGAGATATTTATGTTTTATGTACTAATCACTTGATCACAGAGCAGTGAAATGCTTGAGATAAAAAACCTGGGAACACAAGCACAGAGCTGCCTGGGGGGGGGGGAAAAAAAGTGAAAATCATTATGCAAAAAGAAAAAAAGTGATGCATAAGTTGAAGATCAGCCTTCAATCACCCAACAAAGAGAAATTCTCCTAACATGAAAACACCATAGTTAATTCTTTGGTTGACACTAGAATCTGGATACTGTTGTGAAACATGCAGAGAGCTTGGGAAGGAGAAAGTGAATTCTCAGAATTATAAAATAAGAATATCAATAGACACAAGATCCAATATGTTTTAAAAATGAGACTATGAAGTTGTTGCAGTGCTACTTAATATATTATGAGAAAAAGAAGCTTTCTGCTTCTAATGAGATGGCAAGAAAGTGCATAAGTAATCAGAAAGGATGAAAAAATGACACAAATACAATATTTCTCAAAAAATATCAAAAGTGGTGTGACTGTATTTTTAGCAATGAACGTTTTTGATGTGCTATAGACATTTTTAAATATCCAGAGCACACAAAATGTAAAAACAAAAAATAATAAGAAGAAAAAACAAACAAAAAACCCCAAAAAACCAACCAAACAACAAAAACCAAAACAAACCAAAAAAAAACCCAAACCAACCAACCAACCAAAAAAAAAAAAAACACAAAACCAAACAACATTAGAATGGGAAACTTTGCAGATTTGGGCCTTTTTCTATGAATAGTGTCATGAAACTGAATTACTGAGAATGTGGAGAATTGATTCTGCATTCCTTCTATCCCTCTCACCTAAGCAGGAAGATTAATGACTTTCCTGGTTTTTGAGTCCCATCTCCATAATGCTCCACTTGCCAAACATAGCTAGGATCTGAGATCGGGCTCCTTGGGATTCCAGGATCCTGACTGGCAGATCAGTCAGGAGGCTGAGGAACAAATCACCACTGGAGCAGGGCTTCTTGGCAGCAGCTGGACAGTGAACCAGCCAAAATCCCTCTTGGCAGAGAAAGCTCTTCAGACCACTACGGGCACCATCTCTTTCTGACAGTACACTTTGGTGTTGATGGGCTGACATATTCTGTGGAAAAAACACTCTATCAGAAAATTTTTCTGGCAATACTAATTCCCAGTCAGCATTCTGAGTTGCGTAAACATGGCTTTAAACAGATATGATGGACAATGTTCCTCATGAAGGCACTCGGAAAGATAAAATAAACAAATGGGAGTAACACTTCATAAAAAAGCCCAGTGAAATGTGTATATCCCAAATATCAAGATTACAAGCAACTGCTATAAATAAACCAGGCAAAACTGTTATTGCAATGATCAGTTGTGCATTATGTTATGAATAGAGACAAATAATATTACATAAAGGACAAACTAATATGGCCTTCATAATGACCTCTGAGAACTGCAAGGATATTCCTACAACACTGCTGTCCACCTTTTAAAGGAGACAAAATTTGTTCTGTGTAATAGGGACAATAAGGACACACAACCAAACACTTCAGTACCCTATTTGAATTCTCTGTTTGTGATAGGTGGTTTTGTTATCCAAAAACCAGGCTACACTAGAGTGGTGGCTGACTTTTCATTATGATGAAATTTGCATCAAAAGAACATTATTCATTTTAAGAAGATTATTCCTTTCTAAGGTAGTTGCCTATTTTGAGCAACCTCTTTGTCGCTGAAACATCTACAGTAAATAAAAAATCTTTAACATCAGAATTCACTTTCAGATATAAATTCTCAATCACTTTAAACTGAAGAAATAGACACACTCAAATAAATTTTAATGGAATATTATATGAATAAATCCTTGTTCTTTATATTTCACTTGAGGGGCACAAATTAAAAATAACTTAGAAGATATTTTTCAGTCAACAATCTGCTTCTTATTTGCATTCACCATATATTTTAGGATAACTAACCCTGTAGAAATTATTATTTGCATGATTTTGTGGAGTTTACAGACCTTTGCATGGCATTAACCCATTTTCTTCGCACAGTGCTCTATTGAACTGACATTGTTTCCTATATCAGCAAAAGTACTTGCTAAAAAATAACTTGCAAAATCAAATGGAATTAAAAATAATCTGAATAAATTATACATAATTTTA
This sequence comes from Formicarius rufipectus, assembly GCA_013399695.1. NCBI lineage: Eukaryota > Metazoa > Chordata > Aves > Passeriformes > Formicariidae > Formicarius > Formicarius rufipectus. The sequence continues at coordinate 496,063 of VXAU01000439.1, read as the reverse complement.
TTTTTTTCTTATGGGGATTTTAGAGTTCTGATTCTTTCTCTGTTATCTATGTGGTTATTTTACAGTTCCTAAATATTTGAACTCGTTTAAAATTGTTTAGTTACATATGTATACCCTGTTATTATCTCAATTAAAAATTAAAAGACTGTGTGTCAGCAAAAAAAAAAAAAAAAGAAATTTGCTTGTTGGCAGAGCAAGAAAAGTAACTGAAAACGGTTCTATACTATCAGAAACAAAGTATTGTGACTTTAAATGCTAAAACACCATGGTTGTTTAATTCAGTCAAAAGACACACAGAGTATTCTACATCAAACAAAGATGGGTGTCCAGCTCCTCATTAGGTTTCTCTTCAGAGTAAAATTCATGGTGTGTCTATTATAAGAAATAAACTAGGTATTAAAAAACAAACAAACAAACAAAAAACCAATCAAAAAACCCCAAAACAGGTATGCTACAGGTGTGCGTACCAGTAAATGACCCAGCACTGTACCAAGATTAAGCCCAAAGCAATGGCTGAAAAGGAAGGCACCTCACTCCTGCATGACATCTCTCAGAGGGGAGGAAGGCCACTGGTGAAAAACCTGTCAAACTGGCACTATCATACTATAAACAGTACATAATAAATACAAACACAGATACTGCAACTCTGTAGCATCATGACATGGTGGAGTGAAAGAGAAAAGAGGATGTGTATAGAAAAGTTCTGTTCAGCCCTTTTGTCCGGGCTCAGATTTGGAAAAGGTGAATATCTGCAGGGCTTAGGTTCATCACACATTATATATGACAGTTCTTGTAATCAAAAATTCTCAGGGTAATGACATTAACTGTGCAGGAACATCTTAAATTAACTTCAGTGGCTTTTAATCTCTCCTGATCTTTTAATCTCACTTGATAGAATAGCATAGAAGGCCATACTTCCTTTCAATGCAAAGTTCAGTAATACTTTACATTGTACCATATTTGAACAATTTACTCCAGCCACCTCGACAGGGAGACAGTCCTTCCAATGTTAGTATATAATATATTGGCTTTCATTTTTTTTTTAATTTCACGATCAACTATATATTTTACAGCACAACTGGTTTACTTTTCTGTGGTATTTGGGAACCTGGGATTCAGCCCACTGTTTGCTCACAGTAAGTTGTTTCTACTGGCAGGAATATATCTTGATTTACCCAAGGGTAAGGAAGACCCCATATGTTGGAGACCCGGATCCTGGCTTGCTTCAAGATTAAGTTAACCATTGACTTGTGCAGGTATTCAATCAATTATGCAGAGAATAAAAGTTGATGGATTGCAATCTTAGATGCTAAATCAAAATTTTTAAAATGTATTTTAGCATTATTGGCTCTGGAAAAAAATTTTAGTACAAGAAATGAGGCTGTTGCTTCTTTTCCAGTGGACCCACCATCTCATTGATACTGTGTTATAATTTCCAGATGTAGACAGAGTAGGACTGACAAAATTCAAATATCACGGAATCTTCAAGTCCCATTAGAAAATAGTAAGACTCAGAAAACCTCAAACCTGAGCTTTCTTTCAATCTGGAATTTAAAGAAATGCCATTTACTCATTAATATTTTAAATTAGCCTCCTCTCCCTGCTAAAAGAAATCCTGTGGGTCTCTAAATGATGAATCTTGTAAAATGCTGCTGCATGATAAATAATTTAGAGCTCTGCTTTTCTCCATATTTTTCTTCTTCTTAAGTGATATAACTTTAGGATTGGCAGCAACATATCTGACAATATGAACAAAAATCAACAAAGAATATTGAACCTTAATGATTTTATGCTTCCTGCTTTATTTGGCCTTGTGCATCCAAGTGTGAAAACAGTATTCTTTTTTAGTTAATTATGCGTGAAGAAGTAACAATGAAACTACATGTTCAATTCATTATGTGAATATGATTTTAATTTCACGTACAGTTGTTTCAGTGGATTATCTGGCAACAATTTTTCAAGGGAAAACAACAAATTCTCATTTCTAAAGAAATAAAAAGAGGAAAAACATGCATGGTAGTATTGATTTGCTTGAAGTTTTTCTATTTGTTTGCTTATAATGCAGTTATCAGAACTCAGCAAAACCAGACAAAGATGTGAAATGAAAGAACAAAATGACTTCTTTCTTGAGGGCTTTTTATTTATCAGTAAAGTCAATATGGGTAAATTAAAATTCCCGCTCAATACAAACTTCAATCAAAATGTGTACATTCAGCTCAAAAATATTAATGAAACTGTCAGCATAAACCAAATTTAAATAGGTTTTGTTTCCCCGCCCTGGATCCTAGGTTTGTAAAAATGTATTTCTCTTTAGATTCCAGCAATCCATAGACAGTTGTCATCAGCCTTTGCTGATAATTTTCTAGATGTGCATTATTTGCACAATATGAACCTTTTTTCCCCTTTAACATTTTGAATGGTTGTTTTTCCTCCTTTTTTTTTTTTTGTTTTTTTGTTTTGTTTTTAAATAAAAGGCATTTAGGTAAATATAATTGCAGAAATTATACATGAGAAAAACCTATTATGCTTGTTATAGCTCCTTATTCTTTCAGTTACTCACAAAGTGTAGTATGTTTTTATTGGACTCGTTCTCTAGTGTACAATTCATTAATTTGGATTTGTCCAGTGCAGCTCTGAAGTGGCTTGAGCAACAGAAATTCCCCCTTTTTTTCTGAGGCACTAAATAAGCTGAGGTGTGTGCATTCAGTGCACAGCAGGTCTCTGGAGTACCACCAGGACTGTTGTGACTACAGTCCACCGCTCTCATTGCAGATCTTCATTCCCCCTAACTCCAAGGAGCTGCACATGTGGAGGGACTGTGTGTTAGTATTCTGCTTTGGATCAGAGTGGCACCACGGCCAAGCTGAGGTGTCAACCCATTCATGAACCTGACCTGGTGAGGGGCCAGACACGGCCTGACTTGTGTCTTCTACAACAGAGGAGCTCAAGTCTTCCAGCAATAGCTGTGGTGGCTGTCCCCCCACCTACCTTCATCTTGAGTATTCCTCGACAGACAAACAAGTTTTGGGTTACTGAATGGGATGAACTTTTCAGAGTCAAAATATAATTGGGCTGTGTGGTCCCTGACCCCATGGATAGTCCCTTGACTAGTGCCAAGGCATTCCTCTGAAGGGGAATAGACTTGAGCTTCTCAAAAATATTTCTTATTGAGGTGTTATATTATTGAGCAGGCATCCATCACTAAGAGGAAAAGGATTAGCACAAAATGCTAGAGTTTGCCAAACAAGTGTTTGGCAACTTACCTTTTAAATTCAAATAAGGTCACACCACCATCATTTATCCTCCTTAGTAAAGAAAGGGCAAAGAGGGATTTAAATGAGATTAGAAATATGTTCTTATATAAAAACTAAACCCATTGTAATTATATTTTTAATTCCTACTGGAGAGTGCATGGTTAATATTTTCAAATTATCAGCCTTAATGTTATGAAATAAAGATGGAAGAAAATACTTTTATTAATAAACCAAAATATCCTGAGATTAATGACTCATCTGAAAGCTCATAAAATTAGTTGCCATAAACCAGATTAAATGTAATGCAGATTGTATGTGGGCTTGTTTTTTATAGTTATCTGATTTACATTTTCTTTTCTTCTTCTATATGCCCTTAATGTCTTTGCAAGGTTCTGACTTAAAAGCTGTTCTGCACTCATTTTTACTATCTTTTTCTGTGAAGAATTGACAGATCCCTTAATAAAGAATGAACAGCTGGTTTATAGACAAAAAGGCACAGTCAAGTTAGACTACAGTTTAAAAGTACGTAAAACAGCTGTACCATAATAATGAGTTTTAATAGTTTTTAATCTTGCACATCATACCATTTGAAATATCCATAGTTAAATGTTCACTTTGTTAATGAAATCTTCTCCTTGAATCATTAAAACAAGTAACTTATATTTTACGTAAAAAATTCGCAAACATGTTTGGATAGCTATTTTGTTTTGGCTTGGGTAAGTGGTTTTTATATTGTATAAAAAAAATTTTCAAAGTGTAATTATTCTGTATTGATTTGTCTTAACAGCATTTCTTTTTTTTTATTTCTGTCATCGTGCAGGAATTGTTAACTGTTTTCCATTCTAATGTTGCTTTTGTTTCCCAGAGATGCAGTAACTTTGTGAGGCACAAGAAAGACAATATAGCTATTGAAATACATGAAGAATATACTGGGAAGAAGGGAAGCTACAAAACTTCATTTTGTGTTTGCATTAATAAGGATGTGATGATATGAACAACAAAATCTTTGAGATAATCAGAGGGATATATATTGAGTACCATATAAAAAAGAATATTTATGCTCTATATTGAAAACTTTTTTAGTGAACTGTGGATCCAAAATTCTGGAATTTCCAAGACCAGATTTCCAATACTGCTCAAAAATCATTGAGAGAGGTTTTGTGATAACATCAGCCAGCTCTTTGAGGTTTCTGGGATGAATCCCATCAGGCCCTATAGATTTCTAGGGATCCAGTTGACTGGAAAGCAGCAGATCCCACACAATTTCATGGTCAATGGGGAGTTGACAATTCTCACAGTCATGTTACTCCAGCTCAAGGCACTGAGACCCTCTTGGTCTGACATCTGTGTTGAAGGCAGAGACAAAGAAAGAGTCCAACATCTTTTCTTTGTCTCTGTCTCTGTTTGTGAGGTGACCATCCTCATCCTGTAATGGGCCAATGATATTTCTGTACTGCCTATTGCCATTAATATATTTGAAAAACTTTTTATTGTCCCCCACATTTCTGGCCAATTGCAATCCTAGTTGATCTTTGACTGCTTGAATTTTCTCCCTAGAGTGGCAAGTAGTATCCCTGAATTCTTCCCATGTCACCTGACCTTGCTTCCACTAGCATACACCTTCCTTTTTTGCCTTTTATCCACAAGAAGATTCCTGCTCAGCCAAGCTGGCCTTCTGTCTCACCTGCTCGATTCTAACCTTTGGGAATTGCCTGCTCCTGTACCCTTAGGAGGTGATGTTTAAAAAGTAACCAGCACTGACAGATCCCAGCATCTGCAAAAACATCCCAAGGCATCTCACTTACTGATTCGCTGAACAGCCTGAAGTCTGCCCTCCTCATGTCCAGAGCTGAGGTTTTGCTGACATTTTTCCTTCTGTTATCAGAGATTTTAAATTCAATCCTTTTGCAGCCACAGTGGACAAGGTGGCCATCAAGCTCCATTTTGCTCATGAGATCCACTCTGTGGACAAGCACCAGGACAAGGAGGGCATCTTTGTGAGTTGGATCCCTTGGGACCTATTCCATAAAGTTGTCTACCAAGATTTTTAGGCATCTTCTGGCCTGGGTTGCACCTGCTGTATGATGCTCCTAGTTAATTTCTGGCAAGTTGAAGTCCCCCAAAAGGACAAGGACAGTTGACTTGGTGGTGTCCCCTAGTTCCTCACAGAGTAATTTGTTGATGTCATCATCCTGGCTGGGAGGTCTATAGTAGACTCCAATGATGACATCTGCATTATTTGTTTGCCCCTCAATTCTTACCCAGAGACTCCCAACTGTGCCACTAACAGCTCTGAATTCCATACATTCTAACCTTTCTGTTACAGGCAGTGCCACCCCTTCATCTCTTCTGCCCTGTCTATCCGTCCTCAAGATCTTGTAACCATCCAACAGGGCATGACAGTCATAGGACTCATCCCATCAGTTTTCATTCACACCAATGTTGTCACATCTTTGGGACTGGGCCAAAGCTTTGAGCTCCTTTAGTTTATATATGCTACATAAAATGGTGTAGAAACATTGGAGGTGTGGTACATTGTAGCCAATACCCATGAGGCAGAGGCTTTCCTCCAGTTTTGATGCACCATCCCATCCCTCATCACTGGCCATGCTGGTTTTGTTCCTTTCCCCCTTCCAAGATAGTTTAAATAATTCTTATAGATAATGCTTTGCTTTACACCAATATCAGAGCGTGTATATCTGTCTTCTTTAAAATGCAATTTAACCACGAGGGTCACCTTGAGAGCACACCTAATGAATTCCAGCCTACAGGCATTCACTCCATGGGGTCAAAGTGCTTCCAGAAAGAATTCCCGTAATATAAACACGTTATAGATGTCTGGTCTTCAACACCAACTATTTTGCTGTACAGACACATTTCTGCTGTTCTGCATTGAGTGTTAATGAAGCTGTACATGAACTCAACTCAGTTCAAAACTATAGCCTTGCACATAGGTGGTGAGCACACTGAAGAGTATGTTGAAGGAGGAAGTTTGAACCTGTGCTTAGTGGATTCAAGTGGATGGGCTAAGTATGTGTAAACTATGTTTATTCAGTCAAAATCTGCCCCTACTTATCTCAGCATGTGGGCATAACATTTTCTTTCCTAAGCTCATCTGAGCTGATTTTGACAGGAAAGGATATCTTCAACCTTCCCAGACTGATACCTAAATAGCTTTATACATTTAAATTGGAAAGTCCCTGAGAATATCCTTGCTGATACAGGACACCCCATATGAACCACCACTTGAGAGGCAGAAATCACCACTCTAAGCTATCCACAGATTCAAGAATTTCATTTATATTTTACTTTAGGTAAAATTAGTTAGCACATACAGCACTGATAGAGTATAAGAAAATTTCCTACTAGTTTAGGACAGCCCCACCATGGCATCTGTCTGTGTGGGTGACTGCTTCATTCTGTTCTGTGCAGTAATATTGGTTTAACTAGCACACAGAATAAAAGTGATTGCATCCAACCTAAACAAGGCAGTGAGGGGCTCAAAAGTCTAAGGAATTAGATTTGTAGGGAAATGAAAGTCTGAAGTCTCTTAGGTGAAGGAGTGAAGCGATTCAGGAAATGCAAAGAGTGCTAGTTTGGTACTTAAATTTAGCTACACAATATTAGATGCAAAAAAACCAATGAACTCAATAGAGATATGGCTTTTTGACATTCTATAATTTTCTCCCTGACTTCCAGGTTAGCCCCTTCTAGTTCCACAGGCAATAAATTTTTGTTTTCTCTTTCTCACAAAAGACCACCTTATCAACTATCCCTCAGCAAATATTCTCTCAGAAAATAGCCAGCTTTACTTCCAGACAGTTTACCCTCAATGTTTTCAGTCTGTATTTAGTTTGGAAAAATGTTTGGTTTTGTCAGATCTGAATAAGAGTTTGTTCTTCAGCAATCTTGTCTGCTTTTTCCCCAGCAATATCAGACCGTCCAATAATAGGTATTATTACTCCCCACAGATTTTTCCTTACTTCAAAGGAAAGAGCAGAAGTGCCTTATGTTGACACAGGTGGTAGTAATGAAAGTTTTTATGCATGTTTGATATTAATGATTAGCTTTGATGAATTGTTAAATTTCACAAACTTTATTACTATCTTGCATTCGCTACATTTCTTCATGACCCATAAATGATTGCTTAATTCACTGGAGCTAGTTGGTATGAAAACACATTAAAATGACCTACTAACAACAGTTTAAAATGTTTTAAATATACCAGATGGGGTAAGAAGGCAGCGGGATAGGCACCAGACTTCTAGAAATCAAAATCTCTTTCTACTGACACAGCCCTTTGACTATCAAGAAACAAAAGTAGTTTGGTTTTGAAGGACCCTCTCCTTCAGCATTCCACAGAATGTATTTTCTAACTCTTTTGTTCCACTAATGATGTGTCTTTATAAAAAATTATTTTCTTTAGCTGTAAATCTCAGTGAGAGAAGAAATCAAGTTTTCTAATAAATCATCAATTATACCTTATTGTCTCAGAGAAAAGTTAAAAGAAGACTACTAGTAGAGGTACATAGATTTTTTTCCTATTTTCTTCTATTCACTTAAGGTTCCTAATTATTAAGACTCTGAAAAAAAATTCTTTATGTCAGATACACTTGATCACTGAATGTGTGATTTGACAAGGTGTCAAACATGCCAGCTAACGTGTGTTAACTGCTAATTGTTTAATATCCATCAAATTGCAGCTATTGTTAGGAGGAACTTCCTGCCTGTGTATCCCATATAACCAAAACCTTCTTCATATTGTTCCAAATCCTGGAAGAATAAGTTTGAATACTCTCTTTATCAGCTAGCTACACAGGGTTCCTTACGAGATGTTTATTCAGAGTATCAGGTAGTTTAGTTTTTGGAGTTACCCAACTCTTCCCAAGCACTGAACTGAGTCATTGAATTGTTTTTCAGTGATAATTGGCTGTTTGGTTTGTTAGTCTTTTCCTTCTACTCTACAGCTAACATTTTGATCTTAGATGCCCAGTGCAGGATTTTAGTTGCTGCCTTGGGAAATAAAGCCTTTTCTTCTCTGTACCATAGCTAAGACTGTTACACTGAATCCAAAAATAATCCACTGGATATAGATTAGAACAGTTATGCACTGGATATGTGAATTAGAAAGCTGATTTGAGCAGAGTTCAATGAATATCCTAGTGTGTATCATGTTAAATACTGCAGTTTATATGTCTGAGTGAGTTAATTTGATATCTGGCATTCAATGAATAGAAGAAATCATAGATTTGTCATCAATGGAATGAAAACATTGACTATTGAAATAGCAACTAAATATATGGTTGCTGATTTTATTGAAACACATCTGTGTGCTTTGGGTATGACAACAGCGAAAAATTATGAAAATAGCTGCCTACTGAGAAATGGATGATAGTTATTACTTTTCCCAACTAGATCACCATATTCTTTCTAACATCAATGAATTGAGAAAACTACATTATGCCACTTCTTTAATCTCCAAGGGATGCAACCTCTGAATCCAGCTTAATAAAAGCCTATTAACACAGAATGTCATATTGTGTTATGCAGTCAATGTGGGAAGGTATTAGCATAAGGAGATCTTACAGAGTTTCTTGCAGAAACCATAAGCAAAATTTCTGCATCTAATTGGCTACTCAAATAGAATTTTAAAAAGACTCCTAGACTGACAGAATATTGAATAGGCTGCACGCATGTCAATAACAAGAAGTAAAGAAATATAGCCAGAGGATATCTTTGATTCCATTTTCTCAATGACATTCCAGGAATTTATCTACTATAAATTATAAAATATCAGCCCTCTGTGCCAGCTCAAAATCTCCTAAGTCTTCTAAGAGCAGGAAACCCAGTTTGTCATTGCAGTTTCTGCAAATACATTCTAAGTATTGGGGAATCGTAGTTTTTAAAGACAAGAATATCAATAATACACAGGTATTCCATAATAAATAATTTCATATCAGTTGTTGTGTCTGAGTTTGAGGAAAAATTCCAGTTTCATAAGTTCATACAGAGACAGTTCTCTTAGTTCAGTTTTGAATAGGCTAAGAGTCTCTGCATCTCAGTGTACTTTCTCAGCCTGTGGCAGCAGATTCCACAATGTACAAATATTAAACTTGTTTGTTTAGTTGTTTAAGTGAGGATAGTGGCTTATACCGAAGTAAAGTATTCTTCTTTCCATTTCTAGCCTTCATAAGAAACAAGGCAGTATCTTCTGGTGGTAATTTAATTGTTTGTAAATTAGAACAAAAAGATGCAGCTGCAGGAGTACCCTACAGGGTCTGTATCTCCCATATAAATGTAATGTGGAATACAATTGCATTTGGAGAGTGTAGGCTGTCGTAAATGATGTTGTGAAAATATGGGCTGCAATGAGTTTAGACCATAAAAGGTACTTAAAAGAAGATAAGAATAATAGAAAAGAGTCTCAAAACACAGGAAAGAAAACAGCTGGAAGTAACAGGAATAGGTTTAAGTCCTCAGAGACAGCAAAGTACTCAGCTTTTATTCCCAAAGGCATCTGAAGATCTAGACAAAACTGACTTCTCCACTGGATCAGAAAAAATGGGTAAGTAAGTTATGTTTTCTTTCTTTCCATTCGCTTTTGGTAAAGACTGGAAATTAGCTGTGCACTGAGAAACTGAGAGTTCACCTGCTGGTGTGATAGGAACACTACTATCTGCTATCCTACCTGTAATATCTCCTTCAGTGGGCTTAGCATTGTGCATTAGACCATATTATACACACCTTGGTTCATGACTATATTTGTGTTTTAATTGTTTTTTTTCTTCTGTGTTCACAGAGTGCCCACAATGGTGCCTCATTCCTGGACTGGACACAATATGCTAGCATGCTCCTGATATAAACTGGACCTGTGCAGGTTTAAAGAAGACTTTGTTTTTTCCATGGAAGTTCAGAGCGTGGAATTCAGCCTTTGAAAACTTCCCTGAACCCTGAACTTCCACTGAAAAAGTGACTTGAATTGGTTTGGACTGTTCTTGAAATTTTCTCTGCCTGAATTTCAAGTGAGAGGATACTTAGATATACTTGATACAGGGAGACACAGTTTAGATGACTCTGAAGGGCAAAGAGGTAGGGGAATCCCACTCCCACACCTACTGCAACACATTAATGATGCATGTTTTTTCTCCCAGAAAGTGGAGCATCAGGGAACAGCACTGTGATGACTGGTCCATGTAGAGGTCTAACATTAATGATATTAACTGCTTGCTTTACAGAACACTGAGTTCTCATTCGATGACTGACCACTTACTTTCAATTCTTTTCACCTTAGTTTCTTCATAGTCATCCTGTCCTATCTAATCTTTTGATCTCTTTGCTCAGCTAAGTCTTTTGTGCCTCTTATTTATATCTATATTTTATTTATATCTAATCCAGAGATGACTTTGAACATCAGTAGAGAGAACAGTACACTCTTCAAAACTGAACTGAAAATTCTCTTCTCATAATTACACAGAAAAATGGTCTGAAGAGATACCTAATTTTCTTTTTAGAGCTGTGAACTCTGTCAGAATAAATGCTCCAGTAGGCCTGCTTCTAAAACTTTTGAGGCTACTATTTTAGACCATCATCACTTGTATCAATGAGAATTGCCAAAGAATTTTAGAATCAGTGTATTTTCATCATAGGAATTAATAGACAGTATAAATATTTTTATCAATGGCCATTAACTACATTGTAAATTACTAACTAAAAACAATTATTGATTTTATTTTATCAGAAACTATTAACGTTTTTTTGCAATGATGGATATTGATTTTTCTTAGTACATAAATCCAAGTTGCTTCACATTTATTTTATTGATGTAACTTAATATGAGAAGTTTTGTCCATACATACAATGTGCTGTTAATAGCTCAAGTATTTTCTACATAAGGTGTAGTGTACACATATCAGACTTGATTACAAATGTAACATTAGTTCTTAGATTTCTAGTGCATATTAGTGTATGTTTAATTGAAAAATACTAGCAATATTGAGATTAATGGTTAAATAGTTACTGATTTTCACAGGATAAGATTTAATTTGCTTTCTATGCAATATTTCATTTACCTCTGATAAATACAATATCATATGTAGTATTTAGTAAGAAATATTTTAATTTCAACATCAGTTAGAAACCTGTATTGCCACTAATAATTGTGAGAAATACTTAAATGCAAATAGTCTCAGAGAAAGATCAAATGAACAAAAGCCTCAAGAACTGGTTAGCTTAGAAAATGAATATTTCATATTTCTATTCCAAAACAAATGTAAAGCTCTTTAATTAGGACCATTTTCAATGCTTTTCTTTTTTTTATATAAAAAAAATAACTTTAAACATCTAAGTTTTTATTACTTTTTTTCTTTTTTTTAGTTAGCATGTAGAAAAATTGTATATAATTCCCAAGTATGTCAGGCTGAATGTCTACAGTATTAGATTGGCATAGATGTCTATCTTTGATCAGCAAGTTCTTCCTCACACATTTTTAGGAATATGTAAAAGGTCTTCAGAGGGATTCACGAAAGAAGCTATTTTGGAGCGCTCTAAGTCCGCATTATCTACTGACTTGTTCAGAGTTACATTACCAAGAAGAGAGGCTCGGTGACATTTTGGTCACATTCCATTATCCTTTTAATATCAGGCTAATATTAGAAACAGAAATACATTTGCCAAGTGTCTTTCAAGTTGCATTTATCTGCCCTTACCTCTTTTCCTAGGAAGCATTTTTACAACAGTAAGACTATTTTTTTTTACTTCAGTAAGTCACTCTTAACAGCAGAAAAAGAGTGTAGAAAAAGATTATAACACAGAAAATGAGCTGAAAACGCAAGTGCATTTTCTCTAAAGACTTTTTCAATCTGATTTTATCAGCCACAGGAAGCAGCCAAAGAGATGAGAATTCTCTCTTCCTCCTTGAAGTGGGATCACAGTTAATACATGAGTCCACAGTCTGGTGGATCTCAGAGTGCAAATATTTTCATCTCAGGTATGACCTCTATTTTTGTTCTATAAATTTAATTGTAGTGATTTTAGTAACATAATCTTGTGCCTCTTAAAAATTATTGATGCTGTATAAGAATAACATCTCTCTGTGCCTGTAGAGTTTTTTCTTTACCTTTCACTTAGGAAAATACTTGCTTGTTTCATTTATAGCCAGTCCATCAAAGCACATATGATAAAGTTAAATACTGAAGCACATAGCTAGGACTGTTAACCATGGTGGTCAATGACTACCACAATATATGCAATATGCATACCCTTAGCATATATTTGCATTTTTAAGTCTGTTATCTGTTCTCTTAACTAATTTGTCATCATTATTTTTGCTTATATAGAGGCCTCACCCACACAATATTTTAGGTAATGTTACACTCAGAAGTGATTGAGTCATTAAGGCTGTGGTCACAAAAGAGTCATATATATGTAACTTCTCTAGGTTTTGTATGTACCTTTCATCTGTGTTTAATGTAGAGTCCTACACATCTTAAGTCCTTTTCATCTTAATATATTAGTGTTTATCAGGTTACTTTTGAAATGTAATATTTGTGTTTTCTATTAATATCCTTCTTCATCAGAAATCTTCAGTGGGTTTGATTTGTTATGCTTCTGAAAATGGTTTTGGTAAATCATTTTATAGGTCACTGTGCCCTGCCCAGCCACCTCTCAGGAAAACAAATTTTGTTATTTGTGTATTAAATGAAAGGGTATATAGAGAAAAACAGTTATTTGTCATTAAGACAAAAGTCATATGATCTGTATATATTTCTAGGAAAAATAACCCCTAATTTAGCTAAAAAGCAATATAGTATATTTATATTTACAGTATCTTTTACTCAATATTAAAATAAAGATGAGACGACTTTTATGATTTAGGGTAAGGTCCTAAATTTATGAAGTTTCAGCTCAAGACACAAGTGAAAAACTTCAGAGTTTTTGCGAGACTTCAGGATTGAGGTTTGTCAGGCTTGCCTGATCTGAATTTGTTTTGACCTGCATAGAGCTTTGTTTTCACTTGGTTTAGCTGCAACATCAGTTTTGCTGATGATGGGTACCTACCCTTTGTTTCACTTTTGCTTATCATCATATGGCATAGCCATAGTTTTATACAGATGGTAGTTAGAAGTAATTATTCTGTGTAGGAATACATTTATGGCTCTAACATGAGAATCAGAGGCTTGGTATGACACTGGTGGCTTTGAGAAATGGAAACAGACTGGTACCAGAGACTCACCATTTAAAGAAATTTTGAAGAAAAACAAACCTAGATCTGGAGAAAAAAGAAACAAAACAAACAAACAAAACCCCCCCAAAACAAAACAAAAACAACACCCCAAAAAAAACAACATACAAAAAACCCAAAACAAACAAAAAACCAACCAAAACCAAACCAACAAACAAAAAAACCAAACCAAACAAAAACAGTTTAGGGGTAGCAAGGAGAACAAAAAGAAAGCATAAAAGGTTTGTAAAATGTACTACATATAGTAAATTCAGCCGTACGGACCCTGATTTGATGACTTGACTTCCCAGCTTGACCTCAGACCTACCTCATCACCTGGAATTTGCCTGGGGATCTCTGGGCTGTGCCTGACCCTGGTAACCATCATCAGACGTGCTCTATTCCCCTCATTCTGACCCTGTGGATCCGTTCCCTTGCTGGTGAGGACAGTGCCCTGTCACCTTGCTATCACCTTACTGTCACCCTGCCTCCCAGCTCATCTTCCCAGGGGATTAACCTGCACTTGATGCTCCCTGACAGACACCTTTCAAATTTTAATTTGTGTGCAAGATAGAGCTCTTCTTGCCAAAGACATATCTTTGTTATTTTCTGAAGACTGCCCTGGGCATCTGTTGTTTGTTGAAAATTTCGTCTGTTCCCTCTACCATGGTATTCTAGGGGTATAATTTCTTTCTCTACAGCTGGAAGCATGCGCTCTCTTTAGTGATAACTAATGGCTGATGATTTACCAGGAAAAGTGATGTTTTAAGATCATTAATCCTTACAAAAGATGAACATGCAAAGGAAATTCAAGTCATTGTTATTTGTGTAGATTCCCGGGAATGAATATTAAGGATCAGACAGTCTTGTTCTTCACAACAGTGACAATTAACAGCTCTCCATCGAGCTCTGAGTCTAATGCAGACACCTAAAGCATGTAGGAATCAACTTAGAGCAGTGTGAAAATATACATACTAAGCAGTGTTGGTGAGATGACACAAACTTGTGTTACTGGAGGAAGAGAATGGAAAATAGTTTAACTTGCTCCAATTCTGCCTTTATTCTGCCATAACATTGTCTAAACCTCAGAATGAAATTGTCTGAGCAGTTGATCCTAAAGTGAAAATCCTGCCAAACATTATTGTCAGGTTAACAAAAGTGGAGAGACCATCGTTTTTGATGTGTTAGCTAAAAATTATTAAGCTTGTTTAATTTCATTCTCTGAAATAAAATTTGCTGCCACACGAAAACTTTTTTTATGTGGCTAAGACAGTTAAATACGGACTTTGTGGTAATAGTGCCAAGAAATTTTAATAGGAGGGAAGCATATAAAATGACTATCCGTCTTCCTATAAAGATGGACAAAGAGACAAAGTTTTTAGTCTTGAGGGATCATTACTTTATTTCACATAAGCAGAAAGAGCTTTCTAAGGATTCAGAAGTCGCAAATCCTCTGAGAGTCTCAACTGAAATGAGAGTAAGTACTTTGTCACCTGAATTTCTGAGACAGTAAGTGATAGCTAGAGTGAACTCATGGTCTGTGAAGAGACATGTTCCACTGCCTTGTAGCTGAGGGTAGATTGTTTATGGAGTGAAAATTTAAATACTGACATTTAGTTTCAAGAATTCACTTATTTCCAGTCAGAAAGATAACCTATCCAAAATTTGCACCAGTGGTGGACTGCCATTAGGAGAATCATGCTGCACTTTAAGAGTGCCATTAGACTTTATGTCATTTTGATTGAACTGTTATCACAGCTCATCTGGTTTCTTGTCATCAAGGCACTATGCATAACTTCAATTTATGCTGCAGATTGTAAAGATTTTTCCTAGATGTTCATAGTCTATAAACTATTTAAGATTAATATAAACAATATTTTTCATTATCTCATAAAACTGTCTTTATATTTCCAGGCCAATGGATCAGAGTGTTTAAAACATTTGTGATGAAAACACTTTTGAAATTATTAAACATTGCCAGAAGTTGTATTAGTGATAATTCAGTTCACATTACAATGTTTTGCTATTTAGAAAAATAATTGTGATTTAACTTCCTCAAAGGTTTTTTTTTGAATTATCGCAGAGAGAAAATGATAGGCAGAGAGGCTGAATTTTGAACAGATGAAAGGATGGTCTGCTTAAAATTTCATTTATCTTCTAAAATTGCTGTTATTGATGTTTCTGCCTTATAGTAGTTAATTAAATATCAGTATTTGGGTTGGTGTTTGAGGGGTAACCAGGAGTTCTTAGATGTATTTATAGTGAAAGCAGCTTTCCTGAAATAATAAGTTGTTGCTGTTTCTTCTTTTGTGTCTATTCTCCTATGCAATAGCCTGCCAGGCATTCCGGTCACCACAAATGTTTGGAACATCCATGACATGCTTGAGTCCTATCCTGACCCCTGGAAATTGTGCATTGCAATTGTGCATATGCTTTGTTCTGATCTCTTCAGGTTTTCTCATTATACTAAGAAGTCACTGAGGGGAAGATTCCAGACAAGACAGTTTATTGATAAGAACAGACTAAAGATCAAACCATGTAATGCGTAGTAAGAGTATATAAGAAAGGTATAGCTGACTGAGGAGGTATTGATTCATTTAGTTCCAACCCACCTACCATGAGCAGAGAACCTTCCACTAGACCAGATGACTCAGAGCCCCATCCAACCTAGTCTTGAACTCCTCCAAGAATGGGACATCCCAGCTTCCCTGGGCAACCTGTTTCAGTGCCTTATGACCCTCACAGTAAATATTTTATCCTTATATCTAATCTAAATCTACCCTCCTTCAGCTTAAGACCATTCCCCCTTGTCCAATCACTACATGCCCCTGTGAAAAGTCCCTCTCCAGCTTTTTTATAGCCTGCTGGAAGGTGCTGTAAGGTCTCCCTGGAGCCTTCTCTTCTCCGGCCTGAACAGCCCCAGCTTTCTCAGCCTGTCATCATAGAAGAGACGGTCCAATCTTATGATCTCCTTAATGACTCTCCTCTGGACTTGTCCCAGCCGGGCCCCAGAGGTGGATGCAGTACTCAGGTGAGGTCTCACAAGAACAGAAGAGAGGGAGCATCACCTCCCTTGATTTGCTGGCCATGCTTCTTTTGATGCAGCCCAGGATACAACCGGATTTCTGGGCTGCAAATGCACATTGCAGAGTCATGTTGAGCTTTTCATCCACAAACATCCCCAAGTCCTTCTCCCAAGGAGAAATCCCCAGTCTAGGCTTGATCCACCCCCTGCTCTGTGCTTGTGTTCAGGATTGTCTTGACCCAGGTAGAAGATGCTGCATTTGGGCCTGTTGAACTTCATGATATTTGTGCATTCCCACCTCTCAAACCTGTCAAGGTCGCTGTGGATGGCATCTTTCCCTCCAGACCCTCAACCACACCACACAGCTTGGTGTTGTCATCCAGCTTGCTAAAGGTCTATTACAATAGGTCAGAAAAGCCTGTATCTGTATGTTTAACTGTGTAATATTATTGCCTATTGTTCACTGTGCTGAAACAAGGGAAGAAGATATTATTGCAACTAATGTCAGTAATGTCTCTGTTTGAAGTCTTAAATAATATTTTTATATGACATCACAGGGCTTTTTTTTTTTAGTCAACCCTAGAACTCCAGGTGGTTGTAGAAAGTGACTGTTTCTTATGTGTGTGGTTAAGATGACTTAACTATTTTTGGAAAAATGAAATCCACTTTCAAGTTGCTTAAACTAGTTGGAAAATAGGAAGACACAACAGATGTGTAAGGGTTACGCTTTATATACTTGAGCTTGCATTATTGTGGATAACTGGGTAGATGACTTAGTTATGTCACTTGTGATTCTACATTTCTATACAATATACATTTCCTGCATCAGTAATAGAATATATATAGTGAAAATACATAGTTGAAGCATATGTCCATACGCATTATGTACAGATTAAGTCATTATAAAAATACCATAGCACAGATAAATCTTTCAAAGGCTTTTTCTGTATACCAAAATGTTTATTTTTATACACTTAACATTACAAACAAGTTACTTTGGAAGGAAAGTACATTAACTATATACAAAATGCAAATTTCTCATAGTATAAATACTGTATGGGTTCTCATAGTGAGATTTATTACACAAATTGCTTGTAAATTAAATCCCTCTATCTACATTCAAAGATATTTTTATTTTCTTTGCTCTTGAATTCAGCCACCTAGGACTAGAAATTAGACCAATCTGGAGGTAAAATTTATGACCCAGAAAGACTGAAAAATAATTGTGCTTTCTCATACCACTTGTAATCCAGGGCCAGTCACATACAATGCCAAAATGCACTAATGATAAAATCACATTATCACAATGAGACCTTTTCTATTCTTTTTATGTTCTTTCATCATTATTTGAGCAGCGAACAATGATGGTCTTCACAGTTTAATTAGGATTTCAAATTTGCTTCCCATTAAGATGAATCAAGGAATCAATTCTTTCAAGGTCTTTGTTAGACTGTAGTGAAAAAAGCTGAATCATTCCATGCTTAATTTATATAATACAGATAATTTTTTTAACACCATAAGGGTGAGAAATGCAAATTATTATCCATGAATTTTGAACTACCAGGAGTGATTCTTCTGGCTAGATGAATCAGACTTTGCTCATCTGGCCCCATGGGATAAACACATGCCTTGGTCCATAAAAGAAGTTAATACTCAAATTTCAGTTAGGGAACACCAGCGTCAGTTTTGTAAGAAAATAACAGCTAGAACTGTTTCACATTTTGCAGAAGTCTCTAAACCAAATCAAATAAGTGTACTATTGCTGTAATTTGACATTAAGCTGTTTTGGTAGACTGGAGGGGAGACACAGGTTTCAGTTCCTGCTGCAAAGATTATTGCAGTATTTAGTCACATTTATTTGATGTTTCTCTCTTCATGAATATTTAAATCATATCATGATATCTGTGTTGCTTTTCTGGCGCAACGATTCTTTAACTCATTAGGCAAAGTGAAACATCTTCCATAGAAGGGAATGAAGAGGCTTCTGCTTCTTTCTTTATGACAATCAGAATATCCCAGAGCTTGAAATACATAGCCATGGATCATACATAATGAATTGCAAACCATATATAACAGGTCCCAAAAAAGGCTCAACAATTGAGCTTTTACATTAAAAAAAAATAAAGTTCCAAGCTAGGGTGGTACATGTTGCTAGAGCTGAGGAGGAACAGAGAGCACAAGGCTAGGAAAAGTTTTTTCATTCCAACTTCTCATCTCAGCTGAATATTTTAGGCTCCCTTGCCATAGTTTTCTCCTCAGCAGTTTTGGAAAAATCTCAGTCTTTTGAGGGGAAACAAACAAACAAACAAACAAAAAACTGTTGCTCGTCATCTGGCTTTAAGAAGGCAGAATCCTCACCATATGACCATAGATTACACAGTTGCTAAACCAGAACAACTTTGAAGTACACCAAGTTTGTGATGGTGTAATAAAACAATCTAAACCTAGAAAGAAGAAAAATTGCCCAAAATGTCAGATTCTGTTCAGCTGATGTTCATTTTCTGTTATGGTTTTACTCTCTCACACATGGTCTTAATATCTTCTGCAGATTTGGTATAGCAGAACGCACCCAGATTCCTCTAGCCATAAGCTAAGCTTTTGGTTACCACTGACCCAAATGATCTGAGTAGCTTACCTCTTCTAATGAGGAAGCTGCAGCTGAGGATATTCAATCTAGAAAAAATAAATTATCCTATGAAAAACTACATTAGATCAATGATTTACTTTTAGGCATGAGACCCACAGCAGAGGTGTTTTTTATTGTACCAGTCAGTGTACAATAGGACAACATCTGCAGAGGGGTAAACCTTAAGCAGTAAGCTATTGAAACTTTTCAGGCTCTGAAGTCTGTAGGACCACAAAAGAAACTTGAATACCATATAACCTTTCTGTTTTCCAAAGTATAGAACATTTCATAAAAGGATGACTGCTCTTAAGGAAAAAGGATTACAAAACCAGTGAAGTGCTGTTACAAAAATCTATACAATATACTTGTGAAAGTGCACCTCATTATGGAGTATGACAGATAATTCTTCAGTGAAAAAGGCACTGCTGTATAGACTGTGAAGTTATATGGATTACACAGACCAAATTTTTTGTGAGATGAATCCTTCCAACAAATCCAGTCTGTGCTTTACTCTTCCATGAAAGTTTCTGTAACAAGAAGGTATTAAAACAAGTAATTTGCATGGAGGTGGTTTTAAAGGCTGAACTTTGTACATTTCATAAAACATTTAAAACTCTCCATGTCTTGATTGTTTAAAGAGAATAGATATCTACCTGTTTTTCTCAGTAAATGGTTTATCAGGTAAAGTTTATTTAAAAGTACATTATTTCTCTCCATATTTGAGAGGAATTTATGAAAGAATGGGAGCAGTGATGTAAAAGGATACTGCAGACAAGCAGAAATAGAGACTAGTAAGTGTAGGTTTATTTTATGGAACATATAAATAATGTCACCCTTTTCCATTTTTTTTTATTATTATATGTGTATATATATGTGTTCTTTATGTTCACATCTTGGGTACAAACCATAAACTACAGTTTATATAATCAGGCTGACGTGTAAATGCTCACTTTTACTGAAGTTTGTCAAAACTGTGTTTAAAGTGCACACTATTTAGTGCACTACACATAGGATGCAAAAGAATTATACAGGATTAATGAAATCTATTAACAATAACTAAATTAGCTATGCCTATTTCAGTTGTAAATATAATATCAAACGCAATTTTTGTTTGCTACTGGAAAGAAGATATTGAGTTTCCTGTGATATAGAACTCATTAAAAAGTAGTTCAATAGAACATTTGGCCAGGTTCTCACATAAACAAATAGAAGACTCTAAGACAAGTAATGAAATTATGTTTTATGGATCTTCTGGAATAAGCAGAAATCAGAAAAACAGAAGTTAATCAGTCTAGAAAGGCTGTAAGTAGATTTCTGCTGTTTGGGGGCTTTAGGTTTTTCTCAGATTCCAGTTACAGGAAGAAAACTATTTTTTGTGTCTTTCTCCAAGTCTAATCTACCAATATATAAATGACTGTATATTGGTTTCATCAATCATTGTGCAACACAAAGAAATAGCATTTAAACTGTAAAACAGTATGCTGCAAAAAGTTCTTACTTGGAAAGTGAAACAATTTCTTGAGCTATTTCTTCTGGATTCAAGATCATAAATTAACCAGACATGTACTCATGCTGTCTACTGGTTAATAATACAGTTCATTCCCCAGTTTCTGGCAATTATAACTCATTCTATAGTGCAAAAAGGCAGTTTTCTCTTGAGTGGTTCAGTCTTTTAGGACAGACATCTGATTTGCTATGAATACATATAAAACTGAAGTGGAAAGTGCATGTTAAACAAATATAAGGAATCTAAAATATAAACTATACAAAAATATAGGAAAATTGTCATTTAATAATTTTAGTTTTACTTGCAAGGACAAAAACAACACTCTAAAGAAAATTCATGAAAATACACAAAAGAAATAGAACAGCACAATTTCATCCATTTTCCAGGAATGGATTTTTAGAATATATATTTTTTCAATCGCTCTGTAAAGAAATCATGAGAGTAAAAATAACCATCAGATTTGTTAGTCAGTGATACTTTTTTTCCTTTGTTTTCCTTCTTCAACTTATACCCAGTGTCCTAGTCCTTTGTCCTCTGGTCATTTCACACACAGGAGTCTAACTGACATTATGAAGTTGAATACACTGAATGAATTAGAGAAGCTGTTATAAACTGACCACAAAGTGTCTGATTCCCCACCTAAGCTTCCTCATTCATTGTGCAGGTAGAATATTGAGAAGTCAGGAATGAAGGAGTGAAGTCGGGCCAAGGAAGAAGGGAGAGGTAGGGTGGAGATGCTTCTCTGTTTCTCACCATCCTACTCTCTTTCTTTTTGTCAGTAAAGGACACTATTTTTCATCAGCTTGAGTCTGTTTTGGCCTTGACAATAAGTTCTAGGTGATCTCCCTGTCTTTATCTTGACCCACAGGCTTTTTCACTTTATATTTTCCCCCTGTTCTGTTGAGGAGGAGGAGTGAGAGAGCAGCTCGGTGGGCATCTAGCAGCCAACCGAGGTTAACTCAGCACTAAAACAAAGGAGACTTTTCAGATAAAGGGAATGCAGAGTTGCAAGAGGATCTACAAACAAGGAGCAGATTTCTAGATAACCAAAGAGCACTTCAGGGCAAAATCACGATAGTTTTAATTATATAGCCAAGGCAAATATGCAATCGGAGACATCTGGATGGATGCTTTGAGGCTTAGGCAGGCTGGAAGAACAAAACTGAAAATGGTGCTGGTTGCTGTTGAAGAAAATAATGCAACACTTCAGGCAGGGTCCTTTTTTTCTCACAATCTGTGTTCCAAATTTCCCCAACAACTGTGTCTTGGAAATTTGTATGTCTACCCTGTTCTCACAACTTCCCCAAACTCCATTATGCTCAGTCTCAGATTGATTTCTCATAACCTATCTTCCCTTATGTTCCTTTCTGAACTCCTCTTCTACTGCAAAATTTTGTGTTATTGGCTCCAGAGATACCGTATTCCAGCATGAGTTGTTTTGATCTCATCCCTTGGGGAGCGAAGGGTTAATTCAGTTTTACCTACACTGAATTACTGCTGGTAACCTTTATTTCTCAGTAGTGTGGTATATATGTCTCAGTCTAAGATTCTTTTAAACAGTGTTGTACTTTTAAAGCTTACTGAAATTGCACAAAATCTTAATAGGCTACTGTGTCAGTTTTCACCCAGTGTACTGCCCAAACCTCCAGGCCCCCCCTTCCTGGAGGGAAAGAGAAAAGGAGAAAAGGCAAAAAACAGCTGAGAGATATTGGCAAAACAAACTCAGAGTAGCTAAATGCTTAAGTTTATTACTAACAAGATAAGAACTAAAACTAAAAACTAAAGAAAACTAAAAAGTAAGAAATAAATCAGTCTTAAGAACACCCCTCTCCTCCCACTCCTCCCTCCCTCCAGCAGTTCGAGGGAGAAGGAAATGGGAGTTTTGCAAGTGTTTGTTGTTGCTGCCATTGTTCTTGTCCTGTGGGTCACTCCATGAGGTGCAGTCGGGTCTCTGCACCCCGATTGTCCTCTGTGGGCTGCAGGGGGACAACCTGCTCCACCATGGGCTGCAGGTGGGCCACAGCTCTGAGTCCTTCCCCTGCTCCCATGGGGTCCCTCCCACAAGAGACAGTCTTCAACAGACCTCTCCAACATGAGTCGAGCCCCTGGGCAACACTTTTACTGGGGAAAAATCCTGCTCCAGTGTGGCTCTCCTTCTCCAGGAGTCATGGCTGCAAGTCTTTTCCAGGATCTTGCTCCATCCTGGGCCTCCCACAGGGCAACAGCTTCTTCGGGCATCCACCTGCTCCTCCATGGGTTTCAGGGGGGTCTCCGTACCCCAAAAGATCTCCACAGGCTTCAGAGAGAGGGGGAGGGGAATAGCTTTCAGTCCTTCCCCCTCTACCTCCGCTCCATTGTGGGGTTCTTCCTTTGCCTCCTCCTGTTCTGACCTTGGTCTCTGCATTGTTATCTCATGGCTGGATTTTCAACTGTGCAACGCTCTTAATTCTTAAATATGTTATCACAGAGGTGTAACTATGATTCTTAATTGGCTCAGCTCCGTCCACCAGCAGGAAGTCCCTCCTGGACCTGGCTGTCATTGGCTCCACAGGACAGGAGAAGCTTCTAGCAGCTTCTAACAGAAACCATCCTGGAAGCTCCCCCTTCTACTAAAATTCAGCTACAGAAACCCATGACAGCTACAGTACCCATTGGTCTATACTTATGTGCTGCAGAGCAGCCATGTCCACTCTTCCTCAGAAAATGTGACTATGTTATTGCAAAAAGCATAATTGCTGGAGTTGTATAGATAAATTCATGAATCATGAGCATATACACTTGATGTATCTTACAGGTGCTCTCAAAAGTTTTTTCAGCTTTTCATGTGAGATATTCTATTCTTTCTCAGTCCTGTGAATGATTCATGCCATTTTGCAGAACATAAGAAGAGATCAGAAGTCCCTTGGCACCTTCCTCACTTAGTAGGCATCATCCTGTACATACCAATGTTAGCAAAGCAGATAGTAGACTTTTACCATGTGCAGAACTGATGCAGTATGGAATTCACAAATCTATTAAGCAGAATAACCTGGGTTATAGATTCAACTTGTATTTTAGATGATGCAAAACTACTACAGCATACTATTTATAGCTTTGTGCTCTTCGTGGTATATGCAAGACAGCAGGCAAATATTCTCATTAATTCACCCTGAGGGAGAAGTATACAAAGGAAAATTAGAAATGAAAAGGTGAACTTTCATGTTTGACTCTGAAAAGCTGTGTGAGAATAATAGTTTTTGAAGGCACATGAAAGTTTAGTTTCTTATATGAGGAGGGATTTGACCTTGTTAAAGGGTTACTAATGAGATCCTATTTTTCCGATGAACTCGTGGAGTTACATTATTTGAAAAGTCCAGGGGTCCACATACATATGAACATAGATATATTGTGTTCCAAACACAACAAATGAAGATATTAATTAGAGAAATTACCTATATGCTTAATTTTTATGTCCCTACTAAGCTTAAAAGTTGAGGAAGTTTTCTTATTCTTTCTGAGCCACTAAACAGGGTGTAAAGCCCAGGTTCAGTCATTAGTTTTGGACAATTCCAACCCATCAAAAGTGTTCTTATCTGCATAATACGGGAACTTGTTGACAGAGGATAAAATGGGAAAAGCAAAAGTTTTATGATGTGATTGTTTCTGTTTATAATAGGTCAGTCAACAACAAAAAAAAATTAAAAAGTGTTATGGGTATATATAAGATTACAGGCAGTGTAGGGGGAGGTAGATTTTTGAAAAACAGTACATGTATACGTTACTAGAAAGCATGTTCATGTCTCATTTATTCTTTTAATTTGTTTCACAAAGCCTTTTGACTTAATATTACCCTTTTCTTCTGCAGGGATCTTAATCACTCTGCATCTGTTGTACAAATCAGTGTTCTGACAGGGGGGAAAGGGAATTAATTTAGCTTTAAGAAATTTCCTGCCTTATTACTTTTACAGAAGGAATTGTATTCCCTCTGTCAGATTCTCCTCAGTTAACACCATCTCCTCTTCACCACTGTAAGCCTGAAGATTCTAAGATTACCTAAGTTTTTATTCCACCTTCTCTCCCTTTTTCTGGGGCCCCAGACAGCTGGCATAAGCCAGTTTTGGTAGCCTGGGTAGTTACTTCCAGCGCCTTGGTCTGTGCCTCTCTGACACCCAGCCTGGCTCCTTCACCTCCTTCACCCTCAGCTGGGGAGATCCCAGAGGAGAGGTGGGTGAGGAGCAAAGATCTTCTATCTGTTGTTGTGTTAAGTAATGGGATTTTTGCACAAGGCATCAGCCCCCAGCTTCAGCTGAACTTCTGTTGGCAGACACAGATGGAGGTCCTTTGGAGGTCTTCAGACTTGGGCTGAGGTCTGGCAGAGGTCAGGCTGCCTCCTTAGCAGGCAGCCTGCTGCTTGCAGGAGCAATCTTCAGTGGGCATTGACTTAAAGTGTCACACAGGTGTGTCACAAAGTTATCTCAAACCTGAGAGAGACATCAGCACCTTGAATAAAACATGTGCTACATTGTAGGCTGACTTTCCTGAGAATATCCTTGCCTCATTCTCAAAGAGGGACTGCTTTATCTCTAGTGCCACGTGGTAGTGATGGTTTGTTCAGATGGCCTCTTTCAGGTCCTTGTTATAAATCAGGTTGGAGTTTTTGCACATAAGCTCTAAGGGAACTAAGCAAATGTTATTACCTTAGTTTTTACTGGCCTTGTATTTCTCCATAGCAAAGAATTTGAGCTGTTTTTGAAAATAGTTTGATATTTACTCAAATAAGAGCTTTATTTTAAAGAGGGTGCTTCAGGCACAGGGAATTAATATAATCTCTTTGTAGTCCTATAAGATACACTTTCACAGAAAGCTACCAGTTTTACAAGGCTGAAAAGACTGTTATTGTCAGACTGAATTAATGCTACTTTTTAAAACTCACAACAGTTTTTGATTAAAAAAAGAAAAGTCCTTAGCAGGGATATACTAAAAAGCCCCAAGACTGCAATTATCTGGAAATTGCAGAATTCACATTCCTAAACTCATACCTTAACAAAATAATTGAAAAGAAAACTACCAACATTTATTTTTGTAGGTATTTCTCTGGGATTATCAAGCAGAGGTAGTTTTGAATTGGAATAATTTTAGAAGCAATTCAGCTGGAGCACTTTGCTACACCAGCAGTATTTGCTCTTGTTTGCTACTCAAAAAGTTGCTAGGAAAATAAGAAAATAACTTCTTTTCATGGAGAATCATAAGGCTGTGTAAGAAATGATGCCCCTAGCATCTCACAGTAGTAGCTAAAATAGACTATTATCTTTCTCACTTATAATTTTCTCTGATAGCTCAGGACTTGGCAGTGCTTTGGCAAAGTGAATTGAATTGAATGATGTTATTGCATTAAATGATAATATCCTTCATCATTTGAGAGGGCAATAACAACAAAAATGATGCAAGTTTGAAGGATTTGGAACAAAAATATGTAGGTCTTTCTCCTGCAACATGCTTGAGTGGGAGCAGAAATCTGATTTCTTAGAACTCATTGCCAGGTTGGAACCAAGTAAGGAGGACCTGTCCCCTGAATTGCCTCTCAGCATGACACTTAAGATGAAATTTGAACTTATTTATATAATTACAATATAATGTAAACTATATACTGGGGGAAAAAACCAACAACAAAACAGAAACAAAAACAAAATGAAAACGAACAAACAAAACCCCCCAAAACAAAACCACCACCACCACCACCAACAAAACTGACAAAGAAAGAAAATATGTCCGAAAGATTGTCTTATATGAAAAATAAAATGAGTTTTTCTCGAAAAATCTGTCTGTATTCCTAACACAGTTGAAAAAAATTAATGGGAGAGGCAGACCACAGGAAAACATCACACATATGCTCATTACTTGTAGGGTTCCTGTTGATGAGTGGTTTTCTTGGAGGCTTTTGGACTGTGTTGAAGCAATACAGAAAGATTGTGGGTTTAACATTCTTCTACCAGTATAAATCATATTTCACTGAGGCTGAAGAGAGCTGGTAGCTCCCTATGGCTCTGTTCTTTGTATCAGTTTTGTCATTACCATAGTCATAATCAACAGATAAATGCCACTGTTGTCAGTGTTCCAGCGGTAGAGCAGGGTGCCTAAGCTGAATTGAAGTAACCAACTGGCAGCTGGAACAGTTAAGCACATTAAAAAATGGGCAAAACAAAGTGGTTGGACTTTCTAGAGCTGTGAAGGAGGTAACTAATTAGCACAGACTTGATAGAAGCTTTGTTGCAGAGGGTTGATGCATTTCTCTAGAAGTCCAAGAACTGTTAGGCAACCAAAAAGATCTAGATAAGAAAGAAAATGGGAAAGCAGTCAAAAGATTCACTTGACAGTTTTGTTAGGTAAGGGAAGACAGAGTAACAAAATGATTTTCTAGATCAGAGACAGATGTGGTGGGAGGACATTGGCTGGATGCCAGGTGCTCACCAAAACCTTTCTCTCCCCTCAGCAGGACAGGGAAGAGAAAATAAGAGAAAAAAAGAGTCAGTGTCATAGGTTTCTGTAGCTGAATTTCAGTAGAAGTGGGGGCTTCCAGGATGGTTTCTATTTGAAGCTGCTAGAAGCTTCTCCTGTCCTATGGCAGCCAGGTCCAGGAGGGACTTCCTACTGGCGAACAGAGTTGAGCCAATTAAGAATCATAGTCACACCTCTGTGATAACATATTTAAGAATTTAGGAGTGTTGCACAGTTGAAAGTTCCAACCAGGAGATAACAATGCAGAGTGAGAGAGACCAAGGTTGGAGCAGGAGGAAGCAAAGGAAGGACCCCATCCTGGAGTAGGGTGGGGTAAGGACTGAAAGCTATTCCCACCCCACCCCCCTCCCTGCAGCCCATGGAGATCCATCAGGGTGCAGAGACCCCCCTGCAGCCCATGAAGGAGCAGGTGGATGCCCGAAGGAGCTGTTGCCCTGTGGGAGGCCCAGGATGGAGTGAGATCCTGGAAGAGACTTGTGACCATGACTGGTGCAGGAAGAGATCCACCCAGAGCAGGCTTTTTCCCCCAGGTAGAAGTGCTGCTCAGGCAGTGGGCTCATGTTGGAGAAGTCTATCGAGGACTGTCTGCTGTGGGCTCCTCTCTCTCTATGGGTCAGCAGATCCTGCCAGGAGCCTACTCCAGCACAGGCTTCCCATGGGATCACAGCCTCCTTTGGTCATCCACCTGCTCTGGTGTGAGGTCCTACATGGACGGCAGGTGGATCTCTGCTCCACTATGGACCTCCATGGGCTGCATGGGGGACAGTCCGCCCCACCACAGTCTGCACCACGACTGGGGGAGAATCACTGCTCTGGCAGCTGAAGAACCTCCCCCCCCTCCTTCTTCACTGACTTTAGAATCTACACAGTTGTTCCTCTCACAGATTCTCTCTCCTGTCTTCCCACTGCATTTTTTCCCAACAGTCTTTTTCCCCCTTCTGAAATAAGTTATCCCAGAGATGGGTTCAGCCTTAGCCAGTGGCAGGTTCATCTTGCAGCTGACTGGCACGGGTTCCGTTGGATATGAGTGAAGCTTCTAGCAGTTTTTCAGAGAAGCTAGTCTTGTAGCTTCCAACTACCAAAACCTGGCCTGGCAAACCCAAACCAGCAGGAGAAAGGGTTAGGACTGTTTCCTGACTGAATGGTCCAGAAAAACTTCAGAGAGAGGAATACAGTTGTTATGGTGCAGACATCTAGGGGTTGCTGAAAGATCAAATAAGCTTTTTGTTGAAAATGTAGATGTTGTTTTCTCGATATGAAATAATAAGCTCCTCTGGGTAGGAGTGAAAGAAAACTTGTGAGGGAGTTTTTTAGTTACTTACAAGAGAGGGTTACACACTGTTTCTCCTGTAGATGCTTGCTGAATGTTTGTTACATCTGCTATGCTGTTAAATAAACACTTAGATTTTAGAGTCCACAATGCCCATGACAACAAAATTTGAGATTACTGCTTTACTGTAAGTAGATCCACTAAGATCTGCTTAAAATAAGAACAGTTTTGAAGGGTGTCCTCTGAGTCTCCTTCCTAGCTTGAGTCACACTGATCACACCCCATATACACTGTGACATTTCATCATCTGCTTTTGGCAGTATCCATCTGCTGTGAAGATTCTGCTGGGTTGCTAATGGGATGGATCTGTTCCACTGTATTAACCAGGCAGTTCTTGAGGAAACGGGAACTTCATTAGCCCAAATCACATTTTTCAAACGGAAAAAGGAAAATGTTTCCTTCTAATAGCAAAATCTCACCATCTGAGGAGACAATAATGTTAGCTTAGAATTCTTTGTTTTACAATCATTGCTTCAAATTCTATTTTCTCTTTTTCACATGTAACAATAAAAAGGAGAATTTTACTAAATGATGTCATCTAAAGTGTTTGCTAAACACCCAGCTTGTAGCCTGAGGGGTTGAGTGTACCCTGGGCAGCTGCTGTCAATGGACCATTGTGAGCAGTTCATGAGAAAAATGACAGAGGGTTTAGAATACACACTCACACAGTGACAAACTGATCCTGGCTGCTATAACCAGGACAACAGTGCATATTGCAAATCCTGTAAGAATCTTTCCATTCTTGGATGCTAGTGAAACAGGGTTCTAGATTGGATTATCAAAGGTGTCTTTGAACAGGTACCAGTAAGAAATGAAATCAAGATATAAAATATTAAAAAATCCTTGACTTTAATGGGCTAAGTGAGATGTTAACTCTCTTGATAACTTACTTGTTTCTGTAGAACTCTAGAAAGGTGTGTACCCACAAGAAGCAAGGTCAAGTGACATGGGAAGAATTCAAAGATGTTGCTTGCTGCTGTAGGAAGAAAATTCATGTGGCCAAAGTCCATCTGGAGTTGAAGCTGGCTGGAATAATAAAAAGAGTTTTTTCAAATACTTTAATGGCAATAGGAAGTACAGAAATATCATTGGCCCATTACAGGAAGAGGATGATCACTTCACAAACAGGGACAGAGACAAGGCAGAGGTGTTTAAGACTGTCTTTGTCTCTCTGTCTTCAACACAAACGAGGGACCAAGGAACTGAAGGATCATGGCTGTGAGAATGATCAACTCCTAGGCAGACCTGAAATTGTGTGGGGTCTGCTGCTCCAGCTGGACTCCTGAACATCCATGAGACCTGATGGGATTCATCCCAGGATCCTCAAAGAGCTGGCTGATGCCATCACAAAACCTCTCTCAATGATTTTTGAGCAGTCTTGGGAGGTTCCAACTGACTGGAAGTTGGTGAACGTTGTCCTGATTTTCAAGAAGGACAAGAAGATACAGACCTGTCAGTCTCACTTCAATGTCTGGTAAAGTTATGGAGAGGATTGTTCTTGGAATTATTGAAAAATACCTGAAAGATAAGACAGTTATTTGTCACAGCCAGCACGGCTTCATGAGAGGAAAGTCCTGCTGATCCAACCTGATTTCATTGGATGACAAGGTAACCCACCTGGTTTATCAAAGGAAGCCAGTAGATGTCATCTTCTTGGATTTCAGTAAAGCTTTTGATACTCTTTCTGACAGGATCCTTCTGGACAGGATGTCCAGCACACTGTGGATAAACACATCATGTGGTGGGGGAGCAATTGGCTCACAAGTCGAGCACAGAGGGTCATAGTAAATGGGGTGACATCAGACTGGTGACCTGTCACTAGTGGGTTTCACGGGACTCCATACTGGACTCTGTGCTCTTCAACATCTTCATAAATGACTTGGACACAGGACTGGAAGGGATACTGAGCCAGTTTGCAGATGATACAAAACTGAGAGGAGCTGTTGACTCCCTCAAAGGCAAGGAGTCCCTGCAGAGAGACCCCAATAAATTAGATGGCTGGGCAATCATCAACCATATGAAGTTCAACCACAGAAAGAGCCATATTCTGCATCAGGGGTGGGGCAGTTCTGGGTGTATATACAGACTGGGGAATGTGATGTTGGAAAAGAGTGGTGAGGTGATAGTCCTGCTCTGCTCTGCACTGGTGTGGCCTCACCTTGAATATTGTGTGCAGTCTTGGGCAACACAATATAAGAAAGGTATTAATCTCTTAGAAAGAATCCAAAAGTACTAAGTAAATTTCCTAATTTTTTTTCATTCAATGGAAAATCTCTCTTTTTGAATGTGTTAGTTATCTGTGGCATTTGATCTTTGGCATGTTTTCAGTTGTGGATGAAGCAACTAAAATGTAAACCAAAACACCCCTGTAAAGTGTGACATCATCGTTCTTGGTTATTTTGCTTTCTTAATTTGATTTTTAATGTGTCTTGTCTGCTGCCTTTAGCTATTGGTTCCAGTAATCTGGAAGGTTAAAATGCTTTCAGCAACTTGCCCTAATGAGGTGTGAAGGGATACTGTTATCAGGAGACATATTAGTGTTAGGAAGAAGAAGGTCTTCTGGGAAACCAACCTCAGGAGAGAAAGTGTATTAGAGTTCTTGTTTCTTTGGATTTCAAACTCTACCTGCAGATGTAGCATGTTAGCCTTCTGAGAAAAAATTGAATAAGCCCAATGGAAAAAAACAAAACAAAACAAACCAAAACAAACAAAAAAACACACACGCAAAAAAAAAAAACACAAAACAAACAAACAAACAAACAACAAACAAAAAACCACAACCAAACCAAAAAAAAACACAAAACAAACCAAAACAACAAACACCAAAACCAAAACAAAAAAAAAACCCAACCCACCACCCAAAACCCAATAAACAAGAAAAGGAAGAAAAACAACAACAAACTTCCCAAAACAACAATACCAAAACAAATAAAACCAAAACTAAGACAAAAAAATACTAAGAGCTTTAAAACATTTTCAGAAAAAAAACCCTACTAGAGGATGTTCATTGTAATGCAGTTTCAGAAAAAAATTGCTGGTGGATGTTCAGGGCTACCCCTTGGCACGGAATAGGGGTATGCACGTAAGCATGGAAGGGGAGAGCTGGGGATTTAGGATTCAGAGTTTCTAGTTCTTCTTGTGCACAACATAGGAAAGATCCACAAGGAAGTATCTCACTGTGCAAAGAAAATGTTGGAGACTGGCAAGTGCCTACATGTGCTGGCAGGTAATAATTGTGTCATTTTGTATTGGGTTTCAATACAACAGGACATACTTGTGGTAGAGGAGAAATACTGGAAACTTTTATACTGTATTAGCAAGTTCTTCCGTACTCAGTCCTACCAAGTCTGGCATACTATAATCACTTATGTTGTGTAATCTGACATACTGACATAATGAGAGCTGAAATGTCACCCTAATGATAGGCCTATTCTGAAAAATGGAAAAAGACATGGCTCATAATATCAGAGCTAAGATTACTATGGCTTTCAGTAACACACTCTTTCCTATTAAGATCACAGTTAAGCTGTGCTAAACATACATGTGTGTGATTATGGTCAGTCATGCCACTGGCTTTTGTAATTACAATTACATTATGTAGTCCTATGAAGAGATTTTTCAGAGTTTAATAATAATGAAGTCAAGTCGTAAGGAATGTAAAAAGGCATACAAAAATTGTTCATAGTCAATAACATATTTGCAGTAGCTTTTTAAAGTCATCTTATGAAGTTTTATAGTGAAAATCCCGTATTAAATTTTAAAATAAATAAATAAAATTACTGAAATGTCACTTTATTTTAAATCTTTCAAGACCAATCAATCATGCCCAAAGACTCCAAGGTTATGTATAGTCAAGTTTATTTATCCACAAAGACCATTACTGTCATTCCTCATGGAGAGCATAGACATGCTTACAGTAAATCCTTGGCCATTTATAGAATGTACCTGTCATTGTTCCTTTGTGTTATCCTGTTATCAACATGGTAGAAATACATCAAATCATTGCAATTAATATTATGTTACAGTCAAACACAAATTTTGAAAAACATTTTATTCATCCCTTTTGCCAAAAGCTTTTAAAAACATTCAATGTCAGAGTGTGACCTCGCAGAACATGATTGACTCTGAAAAATAAAAGGTGCACATTTTCCCTGTCATACTGCTGAGCTCTTTCAACTCTCAGGGAAAGGTAAAGCCTTTTGGTGCTTTCTATGTAAAAGGTCCTACATGAAGATCTTTGCAGTTTAAGTTGTGTATTGCAAACCTAGGAAAACTCCTTACTGGGTAAGGAATGTATGATTGTATTCCTGGGATCAGTTTTTTGACTGTTTTTCTCATAGCCATTCTTAATTTCCCATGATTTTATGCATAGTTTAACTTTGCATAACTTCATCTGGTAATATTTATAACTGTTCTGTGCATGTTTGCTTCTTACCTCCCTCCACCAAACTAAAAGCTAGACTAGGCAGTGTAATTCAGCTGCTTATCCTGTAGTAACCAGTGAGTACTGGTGATTTTTTTCTAAATAGTTTGCAGCAAAAAGAAAGTTTTCCCCCTCTCAGACTGAAATTGTAAAGTATGAAACAAATCTATTAAACATATGAACTCTTTGTGACAATGCACCCTTCATGGGAAGGAAGCACCTAAGATTTGTAAATGCTCATGATCAAAAGAAAATGGAACAAACCATTAGTAATTAGTAAATTACACACTTGACATGGAATATTAGTCCCTGACCTACTATATAAGCACATGTAAGTGGGTTTTGGATAAAAGGGTGAGGTTTAAGGAAGAGAGAAATTATAGAGAGAGATATGAATTAAAGAAAGATAGATAGAAAGAAAAAGAAAAAGGAAAAGAAAGATGAAAAGAAAGAGAAAAAGAGATCACTAGTCCTGGTTCCAGCATCAATCCAGCTGATAAGCAAAGACCCAGTTGTGTTGGTCCAGCTGATGAGATGTCCAGGGTTTTGAGGGCACTACCTGGGCTTGGGAGGGTACCTTTTTATGGACAGGTTCCTCCGCCCTGAATACAGATTTCTGGCTTTCTATGTAAATTAGTTATCACGTGCAGTCAGTTCCATCAGACCTTACTGGAAATGGGTCTTTTGGGGTCTTAGTCACACTCTGTAGTCCATATCCACTTCTTGACCTCATTTCTGTGCTTGCACTGTACTGTGTTGTGATTCTTTCTCATGGAAAAGTGCTGCTTTATCTCTGTCCAAGCCCCCCTTCTCCAGCCAAATCTTGTTCTTTCTCAGAACATGTTAATACCAATAGTCCTTGGTTATTACCAGTCCTATTCCTATTCCTAACAGTCCTTGGTTGATTCTGCAGCCATCTGGTTATCAGTGGCTGAGGCATACCCATTAACCTCGTATCTTCTGAGAGCTGAGAGCTCAAAGGGTCTCACTTTGGACTGCTGTTCACAGGGTCATTAGAGAGTGGGCTTTAGTCATAGTAATTTCCCATACCGGCTGCAATTTGAGTCAGTAGCTTTCTTTGAAGGTTCAGTAACAAAAATAGTATTACACTTGGGTTGTTATTCAGGGAGGAAAAATAAGTTTCCAAGGCTGTTTGCTAAAACCTCGTTAGACACCTCTCGGTTCCTGGGAACAGACAGTTTCTCGTAAGTTCAAGGGGGACTTGGTCCAGGTGCTATTTCATCAAGGTTGAGGCCTAACATGCATTTCTTAGATCATAGTGAAGTCCTGGGAGGGGGAGATGTACCACCACAATCCACCCTGTGTCTAAATCCAACTTCTCTGGGCCTCTACACCCACAAAGTTTAAAATGTAAGCTCATTGTCCTCTGGTGATAAAAATAAACAAAACCCTTTTCTAAAGAAATCCCTTCCTTAAAAATAAAGAATAATACTTTGGTCAAAATTAAGTAAAAATCATACAATAGGTACAATGATGTTTTCAACCCCTAGAAATTCTGGTCTGGAACAACAGAAGAAAGAGGGAGGCTAATATAACACTTTGTACTGACCTGCATCACTCTCACCCTGTGTAAAATTCACGCAGGAGAACTGGAGAGAGGCAGGAAGCACACCTTTGTTAGAAAGATTGATTTTCAGAACTATCATGTCAGGGATTTAATCATATAGCTTTTATTTTCTCAATAATTTTTTTACAGTGTCTTAGTTTTAAATTTGCTTTGAGCATTAGGCCACCAGTTAAATAATTACAGGGAAATAAGAAAAAAGGGAATATATTGTATCGATGTATTTTAATATCTATTGCCTGATCCTGTAAAATATAAATAAGATGCCATTAAAAAATGGAGTGCAGCAATTTTACGGCTTAACTTTGCCTGTTTCTTCTCCTTAAATATTGAAAGAAATGCATATATAATACATTATTAGAAAGAAAGAATAAAATATCTTTGGAAAAAATCCACATTAATTTTGATTTCTTTTACAAAAGAACTTAATTTCACAGATTTCCAGCAACTCTGAAAGTGTTTGATCAGTACAAAATCAAGCAAAGTTAATTAATGATTTTGATTTCAAAGCACCTTTGATTAACTGAAGTCAGTACATAGGGAGACAACCTACTCTTCATTAATGACTCTTTTATCGTTTCTATTACAAAATGCCTTTAATTGACAGCACATATTTTCCAAACAGTCTGTATTATTAGATTAGAACTCTTGACGTTATTCACATCTGGGTACATGAGCAAAAATAATTAAATTTAATAATAATGGGAAAAACACAGTAATCCATCATTCTACTACTGTAGCATGAGCAATGAAGTCTGAGTGAATGCCAAATTAACAAATGAATCCATAAAAATATGCCAATTACTATAACCATAATAAAATTTCAGCTTCTGTTTAAATGACTATGAACAATAATCCTCTCTCTCAATTTCACTGGGGTCTTCTGATTTCAAATTGCACCTAAACACATATTTAAGGTGACTAGCATTACACATTAGCCTTAGAAATCACACTGTGGCCCTGACTGAAACAAATCTCTAGACTCTTCAATTTAACGTTCCTCCATTTTCTGTGCTATTGCCTCAGCTTTGTCACAGTGCTAAGTGTGATCTGAACTATTTGTCCAAACTCATTGTTCATACACCGGCACCTTCCTAAGGTAAGCACACTGTGATTCACTTCCTTTAGACACTGCTTTTTGCATTCTTCTCATCTTTCTGTTCCAAATGCTCTCATTTTTCAGGCTTTGGAAACACATTTGAAAGGTATATAGGGAGCTCTGAACATTCAGAATATTTGTGTGTGTCCTGTGAAAGGTATTGTTCAACACACAAACAACTCCCTTATCCAGAGTTAAAATGGATTGCTATTGTAACAACCAAGAAAGGCATCATATAAATGTTGTTTCAGTAGAGCAGATGCATGTATCAATGTCACGTTTGTTTCATCTTTTTCCATGTGGAAGAAGATAACATGGCTTGCTAGACATGCATTCATTAGAGACTCAGTGCGTCCAGTTCATGCAATCGTTAGTGCGAGTGTGCAGCAAAACCCAGAAGGTCTCCAGTCCAGCCTCCTCTCAAAGCAGGGTCAGTTAAGGAGTCAAGCGGATTTCCTCAGGACTTTTTGTCATTGGGTCTTCAAAACCTCCTGGAGCAGAGACTCAGTAACTATTTTGTGCAACCTGCTTCTCCATTTTGCTTTCCTCATGCGGAAAATGTTTTTTTCTCTGTAATCAGCCTAAATCTCCCTGGTTTGAAGTTACGTCTGCTGTCTGTCAGCTTCCCATGTGCACCATGGAAAACCATCTAGAACTGTCTAGGACTGTCTAGAACTGTCTTCATAATCTTGGCAGGCTGCTGTTAGATCCCCCTGAAGCCATGCCCTTCACCAGACTGAACAAGCCAGGCTAGGTCAGTCTTTCCTCGCAGGGCAGCTGCTCCAGACACAGAGCTCTTGGTGGCTTCTGCTAAACCAGATCCAGTTTATCAGTGCTTCTCCCATGCTGGGAGACCCAAAACTGTGTGGTTCTTCTCAGTCAGCTGGCCATGATCTTGGCAGCACATGCCCAAATGCTGTTGCCAACTCAGCTCATTGCCTACCAGGGCCCCCAGGGCCTTTCCCAAAGAGCTGCTCCCCATCTCATCAGCCCTAGCATGGATTCTTACAAGGAGGCTTTCCTTCCCAAGTGCAGTATTTTGCATTTGTCTTCACTGATTGACATGAGGTTAACCTAGACTAATTGCTTCAACCTGTATAGATCCCTCTGAATGATTTAAATAGATAATTGCCTCATCCAGGTTACTGGTGAAGATGTTAAACTAGTCCCACAGCAGATCCTCTGTGGTTGCCATAGTGGGTTGACCTTGGCTGGACACCAACCAGATGCCCAACAAGACACTCTGTCACTCCCCCTACCCAGCTGGACAGGAGAGAGAAAATAGATGGAAAACAACTTGTAGGTTTAGATAAAGCAGTTTACCATAGCAGATGCAAAAGGTTGCACACACAAAGCAATGAGAAAACTCCAAAGATTTTATCCTCTACTTTTCAGCAAGCAGTGTCTGGCCACTTCCTAGGAAGCAGGCCTTCAGCCCACGTAGTGGTTGCAATGGAAGGCAAATATTGTAAATAATAAATTCCCTCACTTCCTCCTTTTTTCCTAACTTTTGTATCTTATCAGACATCACATGATATGGAATATCCCTTTGGTCAATTTGAGTTAGCTGTCCTAGTTGTGTCCCTTTCAAAGATCTTGCCCAGTGCTGGTGCTGTGCCAGTGCTGCTCAGCAGTTGCCAAAACACTGGTGTGTTATCAACACCTTTGTACATACCAGTGCAGAGCAGAGCACTGCGAGGTCTGCTGTGGGGGAAATGAACTCCATCTCAGCTACACCCAACATAGCGAGATTCTGTTTCCACAAATT
This sequence comes from Formicarius rufipectus, assembly GCA_013399695.1. Taxonomy (NCBI): domain Eukaryota; kingdom Metazoa; phylum Chordata; class Aves; order Passeriformes; family Formicariidae; genus Formicarius; species Formicarius rufipectus. The sequence continues at coordinate 458,732 of VXAU01000439.1, read as the reverse complement.
TTAGGTTCAGATACACAAATTAGTCACAACAAAGACACTATAAAATAGTAAGAAAAATGGGATATCTAAGTCAGGATGGAAGTTATCTCATGTAATCCACCTGCTCTGATAGCTGTGCCTAGGTTAAGCAATTACTTGCACTCCCTTTACAGTCAATGGACTGATAACAGACACTTTGAGTATGATTAACATTGCTGACTAATCACTTTTGGGAGGTTTTTCATTCCTTCAGTTCTCCACACTGGCAACAGGGGAAATAAAAACACCAGTTTAGCTGGGTTGTCCAGGTTTTTACATGGCCTGTGCGAGAGAGAATTCATGTTACATTAACTTTTCAAGGTTGTCACAGGATTTCTCAGAAGGCAGTGGAGTGGCCAGAGAGAAGGATGGCTGTGTGACCATGGGCTGTAGGTGGCACCACTTCTACACAATAACAGAAATCTGCAGCTCCTGGTAAACATCTTTGTCAGCAGAAACCAAGATGCTCCCGGGCTGGAGGACTGCGCAGAAAGCATGCTTAAGGTCAAATAAATTTTGGATGCACAGGTCATGAGGTATGATGAGACCTAGACAATGGAGCATCAATCATCATGCTGAAGACCAGAATCTGGGTCAAATCCAATTATCTGCAGTGTGTAAGAGGGCTGCAAGCTCTGAGAAGCTTGGAGCACCTTTATCACCTTGGAATTTCAGGATAAGCAGACATGTTTTCTGTCCATCTTAGAAGAAATGAACAGATAAAGAATAGATCCCTGTAGTACCTTCAGATATTCACCTCTCTGGACAGCAAAAGCAGTATGGAATAATCACATGCTGACTAATAAATATCAAAAATAGAAATAAATTTTGTTTCAGATGAACAATAACAAAAAAGTTTTAGCTGCAGAACCTCAATTATTTGATGGAAAGTAAGTCAAAATAAATGTGCTTCTTCTGTAAAAGATGATATTTCTTAAATATAATGGTGAAGGATTTTTTTCCAAGTAAAATAACCTGTTATTACTGATACATATCCTTTTTCTGTTAGCAGTGGCAAGCTTTTTGAAATCTGTCTTCATTAAATCCTATTTCTTGACAAAAACTTCATATTTCATAGTGAAAGACTCCACTTGCAGAATCAAGCTTAATTCAGACAAGAAAAAACAAAATGGTATCTTACTCGTACTGAATACAGTCTATGACATCTGGGTTTTTTTGCTGTTTTTTTTTTGTTTTTTGTTTTTGTTTGTTTGTTTTTTGTGGTGTTTGTTTTTTGTTTGTTTGGTTGATTTTGTTTTATTTACTTTGTTTGTTTGGGTTTTTTGTTTGGTTTGGTTTTGTTTATTTTTTCCCCCTGTGGTAATGCTACAGTCACATTGGAAAAAGTTGCAGCCATTTTGGTACAAGTGACTCTCAGATGAAAGAACTAAAGAGTCTTGTTAAGTCATGATGATAATTATAGCTGTTACCTCTTTTATATTGCAGACCCTTAGTGGAGTTCTTGCAAATTTGGATAGTTAGGTGCTGAGAAAATACAGCTTGCAATCTAAGCATGAAGTTCCCCATTTTCAGGTTCATTGAAAGACAGTGGATACTTGCCATTTTTGTGGCAAAGGTATTAACTGTAGTGAAGAAAAAAATAATGACATTCTGCACTGCCTCAGGTACACTCTGTTCACAGACTTTCAGAGTACATTCAAAGCAAATGTATTCTAACTTCTTAAGAGAGCAAGACCCCAGGGACACAAATTTTTGATGGTGATACAGAAATCTTGAAGGACATGATATACAAAAGGCTTTGTATCCTTACCTGTAATGCGTAGTTAAGGTAGGCAAGTTGAAACCTTCTATTATGTATAATGATCACATTGCGGGAGACTTGAACAAGGCTTAAGGAAGAATAAACCCAACTATGTTGACCTAAGACAGCTGTAGATTGCAAAGAATAGCTCCATGTCAAAGAAATACAACGTGGCTTTATTCAGAAACTTTCTGAAAGTACTTTAGTGAGACTCTGGACTGTGAGAAATTACTGGAAGCACTTTTGAAATGACCCCTCAGGGACTGCAGACACAGGTCCTTTGATACATTTAGGTAGTTAGTTCCTCTAGCAAGGAGTGGGAAGCAGGGACTGAAATACAGTCTACAATCCTAAATAACTTTGTACATCTGAGCCACACGTACTCACACTCACCACAGAAAGTCAGTAAAGCTTTGTCATATTAAGAAGGATTACAGCACTGCAGCTACGCAAATGGTTGCAGACACTCCATCTGCTATTGTGGTCTAATACAAATATGGTGTAAACTTTTATAGTGACTTCAGATTATGAAAACATTAAGAACAATTATATTCAGTGGTTTGCATGTTATTATTACTTTTGACAGCTCTCAAGGATAATAGCCCTGAACTAGACTTTTGCTGGTCCAATCTCCCCCAAATCTCCATACATTATTTCCACTAATTCTAAAATTTTGACAGCTTACTGAAAACAGTATGTATTAGGCAATCTATATATAGAAAGAAAATAAATCTGAAAATACTGCAAAGGCATAGAGAAATCAGAATGTATAAAAATCTTCAGTGGTGCAGGGTTAGACTTCATAATGAAATGTAGGTTGCCATATTTAAGGCTGTTCTGAGGTAAGGCTCTGTCAAATTAATTATATTTTAACTGCTCAGACAAGAAAAATTTCTTTACATGTACACTATTGGTTTTATAGTTCAAACTCAGTGTATCATTGAATCAAAGAATTCAGCACAGCAATACCACAGCCAAAGCAAAATTGAGCTAATTAGGTTCCTTAGGACTCGTTGCTAATTAAAAATTGTTTTAAGTCCTATCTTTCATTTTAAAAAGTATAAAAGCAATTCCATTTCCTTATTTTCAAAGAAAACCGTGGAGATGTAACCAAGAACAGTCAAACATGACAAACCCTACTGAAAGCACACAGTAATTTTCCAACCTGTGAATTTTGTGGTACATGTTCATAGGCTGCAAATGATGAGCTGTACTACAAGAAAAGAAGGAAACTCAACTCATATTGCCCACAATGCAATAGCAGCAAGGTAATTTTACTGCTTGACTAATGTAGTAGCAAATAGGTTTGTCTTCACCACACAAGAGCTAAGTTTGTTCCACACAACTGAAAAAAAAAAAAAAAAAATTAAAAATTGGTGTTGCAGAGAGAGGAAAAAAAGGATGGGGTACTTCTGAGACTTCAGCAAGAAAAAGGTATTTTGTGTGAGACAGAGCAGACAGTCCTATTAAGAGGTAGGTATACCTAGCCAGGGTCTTTGTTGTGGTTTAAACCCAGCCAGTAGTATGGCCTTACTCAGCTGCTTGCTTGCTCACTCCCCTACCAGCAGCATCAGGGAAAGAATCAGAGGGATCTAAGTTTAAAAAATCATGTGTGGAGTCCTAGACATTTAATAGGTAACACAAAAGCTGTGCATACAAGCAAAGTAAAACAAGGAATTAATTCACTACTTCCCATGGGCAGACCTCCTCCTTCATCTCGCCCCAACTTTATATACTGAGTATGATGTCATATGGGATGGCATATATCTTTGGTCATTTGGTGTCAGCTGTCCTGGTGTGTCTCCTCTCAACTTTTCCTGTATCCCCAGCACCCTTATCAACATGGCAGTACCAAAAATGTCCTTCCCTCCATGTGTAAGTACCACTTACCAATAACAGGAACATCTCTGTTTTATCAGCGCAATTTTCAGCACAAATTCAAAACACAGTCCCACACTAACCACTTTAAATAAAATTATATCAGTCAAAACCAGCACAGTCTTAAATCCTTTGTTTAGAAACTCATCCTGACACAGACTTATGGTGCGAGTTAAACAAAGCGTTATGACAAATTGCACAGAAATTTATTGTAGTTTACTTTTATTTTTTTTAACCCATAAAATATTTAGGGAAAGAGATTGTTAGAAAGCAAATCCCCAAATTTTATCTCAGAAAGTGAGTCTTGCTGTACAAGTGATTGATTACCTGTGACTCTAAATCTGTGAAATGACTGCTGGAGAATAGTAGCTCTATTTATGTAAACTATTGACAAAATCAGATAGCACAATGCTCAAGTTTGAACAGAAGGCAAAATAATAATACTTCATTTGTGAAACCACTATTCAATTTTTTATTTATTTATTTTCTTTTTTAATTGAAGTCAGACCATTGCTTTCACGTGATACTCGAAGCGGAATAGTGCCCCAGTGTCAAACTTCAGCGGGGTTTTCAGGCTTCTCTGACCTGGACAAAACAGGATTGCCAAGAGCAGAACTACCACTATTACATCTGGAGCAACTGGTCTGAAATTTCCATTAGAAATGTCAAAAGTGCTTCAGTTTTAAAAGATCTGGCTAAAAGATACCAAGCAGTGCAGTTCCATTTCTCATACTTGCTATTGTCACTAGCGCAATCTGCAGCAAATGGCAGGGGTGGAGAGGAGGTAAGGAAGCTGTTTTATCTTTGTCACTATATTCTGTCCATGTTTATGTGATTGTTATGGTATCAATTTGTCAGTGACTGCCAAAGACTTGTAACCCTCAAGACTCAAGCTTGGTCATTCAAAAAAGTAATTTGGGAAGTAGTCAGCAAAAAAATTCAGTCATAGTTCGACACCTGCTCCATTCCTGCTGTCAGAGCAATGTCCCAAGAAATGTCTCAATGATAAACTAAAATATAAAATGCTGATTCTCACAAAAACATCCAAACCCCACTGAGATGTGAGAAAATCTGAAAAATTTGGAAATACACATTCTCAGAATGTGTTATCTGGAGGATAAGGAAGGTCTGTCTGAACTAGAAAAGCAAACAAACAAACAAAACCAACCAACCAAACCAAACAGAAACAAAAACAAAACAAAACAAAAAACCACAACAAGAAAACCAAACCAAACAAAAAAAAAAGGCAAAACAAAAAACAAACAAAACAAAACAAAAACCTAAAAAACAAAACCAAAGAAAACTGTTAATTCCAGTGCTGCAGAACAAATTGCTTTTGTTTCTTAAATTTCTATAAAATAAGACTTTGGATGTAGCAATCCTTTTTCCCTTCTGGTTATAAGCTTTTGGATGCAACTCAAGGACAACCAGTTACAGTAGGTCAAATGAAATGAAACTGATGAAATTTGACCTATTGATGGGATGTCGTGGGTGACTGATATGTTAGGAATTAATGACTCAAACAGCTGACCATTTGCAAAAGCAGAGGCTGCTTTGCTAAGGCTGGGTGTGCACACACCTTCACCCAAAGGGAAGGAGAAGGGGTTTTTGTGTGTGGCTGTGAAACCTCTGATCCATATAGAACAGAGGGGGTGAGCACCCACCGCCAGAGGATGACCATGACAACCCAGCTTCCGTCTAGCAAGAAGCTGGGTTTTGAGCCAGATTAAAGAAAAAGCTAATGAGAAGCAAATACTGCTAGGTGGGATAATGGTTTTTATCATCCCCTATAAAGTTGGCTCAGGTGTAAAACTCCCCTCTCTCCCCACGTTACTGGGGAATTAGTGAGATATTCATGCGCAGGCTTGAGGGTATTCAACCCTTCTGATGGGGCATAACTGTTACATAAATTCTTACAATTTGTATAATTAATTAGGTTCTTTAGGACTCATTGCAAATTAAAAACTGGTTTAATAACATATTAAATGGCATAACATTAAATAACATTTAGTAACATAAAATAATTGTTTTATTTAATAACAAATAAATATACAAATTCTTACAAACTGTTATATAAATTCTTAGTATATCTCTGAGTCACTAGTTTTCAAAAATTTCCCATCTGATGGTATAGACCGATGTTTTAGCCTGCATGCCTTGCTCCTGAATGTGTTACTTGACTGCAAGAGCCAAATAATACCATTCCATACCTTGTACACTCCTTTTTTTACCAGCAGAAAGAAATAAAAATTTCTTTCTGACCTCAGAGTTAGGTATAGTGACATGTTACAAACATCTTTTGTGTGTACAGTTGTGCTTATGTAAGGTGATTTCAATTAGAGCTTCTGTTCAGTGCAAACCAATTCCAGATGAGCTACATTCCTTCATCATAGTTTTACCAATGCTCTAAAGCCAGAAGTTTTCTTGGGGAGGTTTAGTTTACCTATTAGAAAAAGACTCTTCCCCCAGAGGGTGGCTGGGGACTAAATAGGCTCCCCAGGGCAGTGGTCACAGCCCTAAGCCTGACAGAGCTCAAGAAGCGCTTGGATGATACTCTCAGGCACATGGTGTGACTCTTGGGGATGGCGCTGTGCAGGGTTAAGGTTTTACACTCGGTGACCCTTGTAAACCCCTTCCAGCTCAGCATATCCTGTGATTCTGGTTCCATATTTAATTTCTATAATTGTTTAGGGTTTCTTCTCTAGATTTATAAAATATAAACAGTTTCTTGTCTGATCTATTTGTAAACTTTCATAGAATTGTTTCTTTGGGTCTACATATCGTATATTTAATTTGAGCGTTTTCCAGCCAGAAAGTTTCTCTTATATGTTTTTATGTCTCCAACAAACTTTATTGTAGCCTCAGATTTTTTTTTATTTTAAACCCTTTTCTTGTCTCTTAAAAATATAACTCTGCTTGTCTTGCAGTCCTGTATTTTTAATTATATGTTTCATTCATTTTTTTTTCAAGAATTCCTTTCTGTGAGTAGCAAAATAATAAAAAAAAAGTTAAAAAATAAAAAGAAATCAACATTTCCTTGAAAATTCAATGTAAGGCCACCGATTCATATTTTTATACATTTGCCCTTTTACACAGATTCCAGGGGGAAAAAAAAATCACAAATCCAAACAAAACACTCAAAAACCTACAAACAAACAAAACAACAAGGAAAACAAAACAAAACAACCCCCCCAAAAAAAATGAAACAAAAGAACCACACACAGAAACCCCCAAAACTCAGAAAGCTGTCTAGCGGTCTAGAAATCATTTCATTGATCTCCAACTTTGAGTGTGCCAATCAGTTGCTTGAGAGAGTCATACTGGTCAAAAAGACGCAAGGAATTAGCAATTTTAAAACACTGACAGTTACCTGTTTATGGCTGGGATGCTACTGTGACACTGACAAATTTGCTGCTACAGAAATAGTCTGTTAGTCAGCAGTCTGCTGCCACATGGAGATCCAAAGCATCCTGTACCACGCTGTACAGGTTCTGTCACTTTCAATTAAACAAATTATTTTGATCCTTGAGCAACTGCAGTAGCTTGAGATTTCCCACAAGATTTATGAAGGAGTTTTCATGCAGACTTTCTTGTTTCAAAAGATGGCAAATTTTCTGTTGATTTGTCCTTGTGTAACCCCTTTTAGTGCTTCTTTGTATAGAACAAGACATGTTATGAGGTAGAGCTGCATTTCCTGAAGTTTAGCAGCTCTGATTTCATACAAGATTTATGATGATTTTGTACAACGAGACACATAGCATTGAAAAACATTGATTTTTGAATTTTCATCTTTTGTTCCCCCCTCTTTTAATGGTTTCAAGACCAAAACAGCTCAGATTGCCTTCTGTGATTGTTACAGAAAACTGTGTCAGGGTATAGTGTATTTAATTTGACATTGTCAGGGTCACTCTTTCTAGGAGGAAAATGCATGTTTTAACTGCTCATTGTTGTCACTTGAAGGCTATTGGAGGAAAAAAACTCAAACAAAACTCAAAATCAAAGAAACCCCAAGCAAATCACAACATTACAAGAACTATTGTCCTTTTTTAGAAACCCATAAAACATTACTTATTCCCATATTAGGAGTTGTTCAGAGTGGATTCAAATTTCTTCGGGATGAAATCCCTTTGTAGTTTTCCCTTTTAGTCTTTTGCTGATTCTTTTTCTGATGAAGTCAATCGTGTGTTTTACAAATGTTATATCAATGACTTGTTACCACTTAACAGTTTCAACATTTAAGATTTTGGAATTTTGAAGCTTTTTTTTTTTTTGCAGTTGATACTGGCACCTGACCTACTGAAGCAGTGCCTGAAACCTAGGGGTATGTCCTGGCAAGACCATCTCTGGGACACCACACCACAAACCACCTCAATTTACAGAATAGATTTTTTTCCCTTATGAAAAAGAGGCTCCTTGGGATTTACACATAAATTTGCAAATGTCTACAAGTACACTAAATGTCTTGAATCCTGTTATAGTCAGTCAAAATCTAGTCAATGTAGTCATTGAATTAAAAATCCCAATTAGGCAAACATCAAAGACCTGGTTAGCCGAATTCATTTACTGTATGATTGTAACAGGGGGGCCTTTCATACATAACTCAGATGCTTTGATATAGAGCTGTATTCTGCCCTTAATTAATAATTAAACAAAATGCCATTGTGTGACACTGGAAACTGCATTTCTGGGGCCGGAACAGCAGGTGATGGCCACGCATCCATTATAGAGGCTGAGAGTTAGCAGTCTCCAGCTCCTATCTTTGTATTTTCTCTGGGGTGTAAATTAGTATATATTTGGTGTTCAGCCTAAACTGAAAAGGAATAATACAGCCTGAAAACAGTAACATTTTTACTGCATCTGCCTGTATGTGGTACAAGACCAAAAGGAGAAAACCATTTCTGATCTTGCACTTTCAGCCCTGCCCATGCATCTGGTTCCACAGAAAACATAGGACCAAAGCACATGAGAATACAATAAAGTGATTTCACAACTCTAGTCACAGTTTTTTCTGGTGCTCTTATTGTTTTCTTGCCTGTACATGTAATCAGTATCTGACTCACTGTACTTTTCCCAGGCATCTCAGCCTTTCCAGAGCCATGATCCCTCCAGCAATGGCCACAAACACCTGCCTCTTTCACACTCTGGAGAGACAGCGCTGTGGATATTATGAGATCTCAAATGGGAGGGAAAGAGTGACCTTGTAACACGAGGTCAAACAGCTGTGGTGCCACAGCACTGTTGTTTAGTAATCATTTCACTTATTTTCCTTCATGAAAATAGTGCTTAGTATCTAAATCGAGCTCTTCATCTTCTAAGAGTTAAACAAACCTTAAATAATTAATCCATTCAGCATCCTGCAAAGGAGGTGAGTAATATTTTAACTCTGTTTTAAAATTCAAAGACCATAACTGATCTGCCTAAACCAAAGAAGTAATTAGTATTATGTGGAATATAAGTGGAGATCTCTGTTGTGCTTTCATGATTCGGTCACTGGCAACTACAACAGATATCGATCTCCTGTATTACATATTTTCCAAGGTTTAAAACCAAGATTTTTTTTTGAATGTTATTTTAAGAAATATTTAGGCTAAAAGAGAGATGTAAGATAAAACTATGAAATGTCATAAAATAAGAAATTAACAACAAAAATTTTAAAAATCTGTTTGTATTAAAATATATTCAAATGTTTTAGCATTTAAGGCAATTTTTTAAGATTTTTAACATTATCTAATAATATATTTCCCTAAATATGTTTCCTGCTTCCACAAATCCCTAATTTAGGAACTTCAGAAAGACAGTTGATAACTTAATAGAAGGTGTGTGACCCGCTGCTCTGCTTCCACCCAAAGTTAAGACCTTGCATAAAGGATCATGAATCTGATGTAGTGGCACATGACAAATCTTTCTTTGAGAAAGATTGATGTTTATGAATTTTCAAGAATTGGCTACACAAGGCAACTGTCTAACAGCTGTAGAAAGGACAGAAAGGATTACACATGAGGGATGTTATCCCTGCCTTCCACTCCTCCCAGCTATTCACTACACTGGTAAGAATTCTGTGATTAACCACCATTTCTTAAAGGCTGTTTTGGCAGGTTTCTCAGACTTCCAAAGTTCTAATATTTTTGTTAGGGAAAGATGGAGTGGCCTTTTTTGCTTGGTATTCACCTGCCTGTGCAGGCAAACCTACAGCCTCTGCCAAGGGCTGCCGGGGGTGGAACTATGCACATCTCTTTAAATTGTCTTATGAAGTCAGTATAAATGTTTAAAATGTACATGCCCCTGATGATACCTACTTTACACAGAAAAATGGAGTCTGTGATTGCAGCAGAGCCCGAACACTAGATTTCCTTATTATTTTCTTCAGATAATGTCTGTCACAGCTGAGGTATTATTTGAAAAACAAATGGCTCAGGACATATGGCATTAAGTGACTTTTGGCAAACCTATAGAGCAAGGCATATGGCATATGATAACCTTGAAGGGAGAAGTATCTCCTTGTATCTTGTAAAATGGTATGATAGACTGATCTCTGAACCCATTTCTTGACAGAAACTTGAAAAATTGCATTGCTTACATAGTATGAGGTTTTTGTGTTTATTTTACTGCCCAACTGTGACTGTTAATTGTGTCTAACTGGCAAACTGAGAAACCATTTTCTTGTGTGTGAGCCAAGTGCATGGACATGAATATAAACAGACACCTCATCATCTATTTCCTTGTTATATATATTCCTATCTGGTAAGAGTACTAGAACATCTCACATACTTTAAGTAAATTTCACAGAGATGTTACGAATAACAAGGCACACTTGAATTGTCCAAGGGGAATGTCTTATGAAAATTTTGAACATGAATCTTTTGGTTTTAGCTAAATGCAAATTGCCAAAACAATGAATACACTTTTTTAAGAAAGAAAATGCTATCTTTTCTCCTAGACTTTTGTTTAAATACTGCTCTAACATAATTTTCTGGCAATTTTTTCCATTTTCTCTGTCCATTGTATATAAAAGTATAGATTATGCATAGATTTCTGAACTAACTCCATATGATACAACATCATTAATCAGGATTGCAATTTTAACAGAAGAGAACTAGGAGCATGCAGACTGTTTTATCTTGAAGATTTTATGCTACATAATGCATACTAAATTAGTTACCAAAGTAGTAAATAAATCCCTTTTCCTAATCAATATTTTTCTCTCATGTAGCCAGATTTTCCAAGTCAAGGACTTTATTTTGATGTGCTGTGATAAAATAAAAGAGGTGTTTAATGACAGTTTCAAGCCACATGTAGTAAGGGTGTTAATTTTATGATGGAATATTCATTTTTCATTATCAAGAGAGATTGAATAAAAATTGAACCCTATTTCCCCTTAAAGCAAATTAAATTAACATCTTGGCTTCCTCAAGTTTAAAGAAGGTTTCTGACAGATCATGAATGACCATATGGCATCTTGCATTTTATAAACCTAAAACTATCCAGAAATCGTGTTGTGTATTTCCTTAATCTGCAACAGAATAATTTCATAATTCGTCTCAGAATAGCACTACAAGTGTTTTTGTAGTCTAGAATGACTTCTTGCATTTTGTCTTAATTATTATACTGTTCTTAACTTATGAGTTTTCTCATTTTTACCCAGCCAATTCTCTTCTCCCACCCCACTGATGGATGGGGGAGTGAGCAAGAGGCACTGTGGGGCTCAATTACCAGCTGGGGTTAAACCATAACAGTCATATAATCTAAACATTCATGTAAACTTTTCTTTCAGTCAGTATATAAAAAGGAAAACCTCCAGGTTCTTTCGTAAGGTGGATGCAAGAGTTGAACTTAAAAAAAAACAACCTGAAACTTTGGACCCTACACTCAGCTTATGAATGGATAAAACTATGTCACATGAATCTCTTACAGCATTATCTATTCATCATCAAAGAACAGTTTTCAACAACTTCTAAAACTAAATCTGCCCTTTGACCTTCAGGGCTAGTAGAACAAATCTGATCCCATGTCCACAGAGCCAACAAGAGCCATACATGTACCTTTGATAGGCTCTTAGTTTGGGAGTTGCTACTTGTAAGCTGCTGGGGAAATGCTGAACACCCTCAGACTCTGTAGAAGGTAATGAGGGGCATGGGTCATCCTTATCTTTCTGATCTTAAGAAGATGAAAGCAGCATTTCATCTTAAAGAGCTTCCTAGTTGATTATTCTGTGATTTTCCATGGGCAAAGTTTTGACCTCTCTACATCACTAGGAATTGTGCCTTCAATTTTAATAGAAACAAAATACCACTGTAAGCATCTAACTGACCATATAATCTAGGAGACAATAGGAATAAATTATCAGATTGGTTTGATCCTATTTAGGCTATTTAATGAGAAGTTCAAGCTGTAGAACATGTATAGGTATTCTTGCAATGAATATCTAATAATTGAATTTAACAGAAATTAAAATGAAACAATCATAAATCCAAATTTATTTTTATTAGATTAGTATAATTTTCAATTATTCATTAAATGTAATTAAAAATAAACTATATTCTTCAAACTCCAATTGTATCATTACATTGATGATTTTATAATTAAAATGAAAATTATTCTAACAGGAAGGACATTGTTTGCAGAAAGGTGTTAAAACTAATTTTTGTTAGAGTAGAACACCAAATACACTTCAATGAAGCAATCAGAACGTGATTGGATACAAGATCTGTAACAGGCACATTTCAAGAGTAGCTCCCATCCTCCAAAAATAAACCCCTCGTGTTGATTTTAATTATGAACTGACATCATTAAAAAGAAATGACCTTACATGCTCTTGATTCTGATCACGCATGCGTTATATGAAATTTCATATTACTGCTAATGCATTGCAAATAATTACCTTATTCAGCTTCTTAGAGGTTAAACACATTTTTTTTATACTTCATAAAGAAAAATAAACACCATCATGTAGACCTAAGTTTTTATAGAAGAAATTATGTTGTGCTTTCTCATCTCAATTCTCCCACCAAGCATGTGCCTATTTAATGGAAATTGCTTGCAGATCTTATGTAGGCAGGAAATTTACATAAATAGAATTTGTATATTAAATTAATTTACTTTTTAATTTCTGTTTCAAATCTGCCTTACCAGCTTACCTATCCACCCATATCTAATCACTGCTAACACTCTAGTTCAGGTCCGCTCGTAGCTGATTCTGACTGTTGGTTGCACCTGAAAAGGTGCACTTCCAAAAGTTGGATGCACGAATAGCACCCAGAAAGACCAAAGAGCAAAAGATGTTTCCATCTTTGAACCTTCTGGATTCTGTGTTTTTTCTTCCAAACTATTTCCAAGATGACGTGGCAGGAGACCAAATCATGGTGCTGGACAGCCGTAGGAGAAGATGGCTGAACAGCAGTGCTGGCAAGGTGCTGTCTCTGCCCTGATCCACAGCACGGGGTTTGGGGAGTAGCACTGGGAGAGAGACTGATGCTGCCACCATCACTTTGCCTTTCCATTCCTGAAATCTCCCTCTACATGCACACCTCCATCACAGCAAGCTGCCAAGTTTCACCAAGTCACCTGGTGAAAGAAGCCTGGTCAGCTCATTTGTTCTGCTGGCAGTGTTTGTTCACATTCTACTTTTTATATATTTATATATATATATATATATATATATTTAAATGATGCACCCAGCATTACATATACAGTGTATGCTAACTTCCTAATTCTATAATGTTGAATATTAGTTGATACACTAAATTATTTATAATGCCTTCACTGTCTCTGGTTTTTGCGAGTATGACATATATTAATATACAAAGAACCACTCCATCTACAGCCTGGTATGTCAAACTACAGTAAGGTCTAACTTAGAAAATGGATTTCTGTGTCTAAGGCCATGAATGGGCTATAAAACAGAGAGGAAAACGACCTTTTAAATCAAGAGATTTTGAAGTAGAAAGGCAATTCATGTAGTTTTCATTTGGGAGAAGTTAAAAACAGATTTTTAATGACTTTTTAAATAAAGATTTCAAATATACATTCTTCATAAAATCAAATAACCACTTGAAATACTTTTTAACTGTTTTAAAATAAAATAAACCCCTAACTGGTTTATGTGTGTTTGCCTTTTTTGCCTTCCTCTGTAGTCATTCTACATTCGCTTAAAATCCAGAGAGAAGGTAACCTTCCTTACTCTTAGTGTGAATTTCACTCCTTTTATTACACATTTATAGCTATTAGAACTGGAGTTTTGTTCAAATTGCATTTATTACTTATTTATCAGAGAAATAACTTTTATCACTTGATAAGATATCTGATGTTTTGAAAGGTTAGAGCTATGTTC